>BMAW01056026.1:90403-230870 GCA_019974015.1 Nephila pilipes
TATATATATATATATATATATATATATATATATATATATATATATATGTACTTTTCATTTCATTTTTCCCGTGTCGTTAATATTAAGCTCAATCAGAAATTTTGAATTTTCATTGGAAAGAAAAATGCCACAAGCTCAATTAAATCAACAACTTTGTCTAATAATTTCCTTTTAATCCAATAATCGTCTACAATATCTTTTTAAAATGAAGATTAAATTATTAAAAGCATTAAATGTCTAATAAACTAGAATTTTTATAATGTTTAATTTTTTTCAACAAATATAATTTTTATTCCTTATGGACACAGCTTATTAACTGCATAATTAAATACTATACAATTACGTAATACAAAAAAAACACATTCTTAAAAGAAGAACTTCATATATCAAATACATTTATCATGACTTTTATGCATCTGTGATAACTGTTGTTGAAAAAGTTTAGTTTTTTACACACATTAACTCTGCTGCCAGATTTAAAGCACAAGGATTTCTATTATTCCTCTCCTTCTTTCTTTTACTTCAGAAAGTATTTTGGGAACTTGCTAATGGTTTTTAAACGGTGTCTGTAGTGTTTCTAGCCATGTAAGCTAATAATCTAATAGCACGTTAGAGCGAAGAGATGGAAAAAAGTACCAAAAACTAAAGCAATGCTTTGCAGTTGTACTTGCTAATGGAATTCTACTTAGAGAAAATGGATTTTAAAGAGGACTTATTTTATACGTTTTTTTAAGAGAGATTTAGATTTTGTTTTTACTATTCACTTTTGCATACAATTCTCCCAAATATTCTTATATAAATTACTTGAAAAAATGAATTACATATTAAAGGATTTAGTGTTAGTTTTTTTAGGGGGGGGGCAAAAATAATATAAGATTTACTTAGAATTCTATCCTGAAAAGAAGCGCTTATAAAAAAGCATATTTTCAGTGTTTTTTATTTTTCTTTTTGGCTTGCCCATATGTGAAATTAAAAAAGGAAATATAGCATAGCATGCATATTCACTGCTGTACACTTGTATTTGCTAATTAATTATCGTAAGAATTATGGAAAAATAAGGCATCAAATAACCTGAGTCTTGAAGACTTGTTAATTATTTGTTAGAATATACAATAGAAAAACATTCGCTTACGAAAGTGTTGAGTTTTTCTTTTCTCTAGTTTGTTAAATAAAATGGTTCTATGAGGAAATTTTAAAGTAGATAGAGCAGACTCTTTATTACAGTTGCACATCGAAGCAATCCAAGGGTTATTGGCGACGAATTTTTCCTAATTGTAGGTTGAAGGGCGAAGAAGGCGATTCCCAATCCAAAATTCCATATTATATCAAATGAAAGACTGGAGACCTCCTCTGATTTACCACGCATCAGCCCCTCCACATGGTGGATTTCAATGAGGGCTTTGAAACCACGATTCGGTGGAAGCGATGCAATACGAAAGTTCACGACCATGACCACTAAATTACCATGACCACCTTATTATAAATAAAGTAAAAAATGATTCATGATAATAAATTTTATTCATGAATTTATGATGATTTCTACATCATAAAATAGATTAACCCTATTAGAGGCGATTTATAAAAAACATTAACTTTTTTTTATAAACCGCCTTTTGGAAGATTCATCTGATATGCTTTAATAATGTTAAAAGTACACAATATCAAGTGGTAAAATTATTTTTTATTTATTTCCCGATTCTTAAGACCCGCCATAAATAATATACCACAGCCCCTCTAGGACATCTTACTTGTACACTCACTGTTTCGTATTCCTTCGAAGAAATAATAAATTATTTTATAAAAAAATTATATTATTTTAGTTAATTTGCAAATATTAGGATCATAAAATACTTTTAAAAAATTTAAACTTTATAATGTTGTATTTTTATTTCTAAGAGTGATAATTTGAGCAAAAATATGTCAATTAATTTAAGTATAGCTTATTTACACATATGTGATTTTCATAATTTAATGATAAAACTATATTATAAACTTAATAAAACAACATTAGTTGAAATACATATACAAATTTATTAAAAAGAAGGCATATTTTTACTGCTAAGACTAAAGTAAAATTTTGCTTCCCCACTTGTCTCTGACCAATCAGAAGGGAACTCTTCATTGAACAACTCATTCGAAAGTCCCTGTATAGGCATTATTTTAAAGATAAATTTTAGAATATAACTATTTAATAAATATTTAAAATGTATTATAAAGCTACTTAAAATAAAATTTAATTTTTCTTAAAAAATAATTATGCATACTAATATACGAAATCTGAAACAGTCACGAGAATTAAACGGATACATTGATTAAATGAACTCAAGATGAAACTAAATTTGGTTCGTTGTATGATCTCTGTAAAAGTTCAAAAACTAGCCGACCACGGTAATTGAACCTTTTCTGAATATATCCTTCCACATGTAATGAACAGACGTGTCAAAGAAACAAAAAAAAAAAAAATCAGGCCAGCCTTTCTTGCTTTGAATTATTTTCAAGATGTTGGCATCAAAACGCCGAGGACTCTGTTCTTCATAAAAAGCGAGTATCTCTTTGTTGTATTGTGCATTTTGTAATATCAATTGTAAATGATTAGTATATCAATTTACTTAGAACCATTGATAAAGTCTACCGATAGTGGCAATAAGTTCTTATTCTTGCCCCTCTTTAGCCGGTAGCTTATCAACTATTTTTATTTCATACTAACGCTTCAAATTCATGATCGTTAACAAATCACATGTCTATCAAATACGACCAGTCCCCAATCTACGTTCTTCATCCAGTTCTATCTTACACCCCTTGAAAGGCTTTTTTTCGATTTTTTTGTTTCCAATAATTTTGGTTTCCAGTTATTATTTCTTACCCCTGAGCATTTTTTGGCTGACATGCACGGATAATTTTCTATTCCAGTTTTATAAATTTCTTTTCTTAGGAGAATAATTCTAATTTTTGCCACACTGGAGCTCGAAAGCATTTTATGACTTCTTTTATTCATTGAAACGAAGTCAACCGTCACATATCAGTCTGAGTTGAAATTTCTAGTGCCGTCATCTGTTGCTCACTAACTCCATATGTTCTTCAGAGGGGCGGTGGTATACTTATGAGTAACTTAGAGTATGAAACTTAGAGTATGAAACCAATACTTTATATATTTTGTCTTAAGTAATTAGTAGTGTTTACATAAAGTTTCAAACATGAAGATTGGGTAACACATGGATTTTAAAATTTTCAAATCATTTCAGAAAGATTTCTGTGAGGCACAAAACAACCACTTGTTGGGAGCTTTCATTAGAATCCAAACATAAATTTTAATAACTATCCTGCATGGTTCTGCATCTAATTTAAGTAAATAAAGCTATAAGCTATTATGTGATGGTAAATGTGTGTGAAAAAAGCGTACTTTACTAAGATTTTCAACGCGTTAAATATGTGTTATAAAAAATATACCACCGACCCTGAAATGGTTACAATTTTTAGAATAAATCAAGACAACTTATCTATTCAAACAAACAAAAACTCAAATATTTTAATGGAGAAGGAGATTTGTGTTAAGAAAAAAATAATTCATAAGAATAACTTTTCTTTTTAGTAATGTAATGTATTTTTTGGATGAATGTATTATTATATTGATTAAAAAAACAGAAGATGGCATTGATTTATTAAGATTAATTTTTAAGGACTGAAAAGTACCGCCTTTTTTTTCAACTGGAAAATGCAGAAGTTTTTCAAAAAAAAAAGTAAATAAATAAAACCGGGTTATATACAAAATGTGAGGAATGCTTCAAATAAAGAAATATTAATAAAAATAAAGTAAATAATCTATAAATAATAAAATATATTGCTTGATTCTTTTATTTTGAAAATAATAGTAATATAATCGTGACATAAATTCAGCATAACAAAAGAGTAAGTTATTCTTATAAAATGATAAGGAATAAATTTAAAGATAATTAAAAATGATCAATTTATTAACAGGTGTTCAACATTAAACCCGTAAGAAGCATATATGTTCTTCAAATTAGTCTACTAAGTTATGCATTCATAATTTTTGCTTAAAAATGTCCTGTCGTAGACAGAGATCCTACAAAATCCATATATATTAGTTTAAATATTTTCTTAAAAAATAATTATATACTATTTGAATACTTAAATGAATTTACCTCTTACATTATACTGTATAGGGCAATCTTAGTTTTTCTTCATTTAAAATTTTACTCAGAGTTTATTATATATATATATATATATATATATATATATATATGTAATAACTCTATAACAAAAAAAAACTACGCATCAAGAAAAACTCTTTCTTAGAAAATACTCCTTCTTGGGATTGCCCGATTGTGATGAAATTTAGAATGGACATTGACATGATATTCGCAATGACTTTTCGTAAGGAAAAACATTTGGACTTAACATGCAAATGATTAAAATTTGTTGCGCAATGAATGAAAAGAAGGAGCTACTGCGCACTCAGCAGGTGTATAAATGAAGCGATTCTTAATTTGATGGTAAAATTGCTCTGTTGCATTGCGATTTGGGATACCATTCAATGACTAAAAAATGCCTCGGTGCAGGATTTGAGCTTATTACCAGCAGCTGCCTAAGTTCTAAAGAGGTCGTTTCTTGCGACTAAGAAAGGCAGGTTGAGCAAATTGGAGGATCGTTCAAATTGGAGATGCGGCAATTAGAAGATACTGACAAGAAAGGGTGGACAGTGGCAGATTTCAGCGTCATGATGGTAGTGGTAAACCTAAGGCCACCGCAAATTGGGAGGACAGAGTGATTGTCAGATCAGCTGTCACAGTGCCTGATTTATCGTTATCAACCATCAGACGTGCGACCCGCACACGTGTGTCCATCATGACTATTCACAGATAAAGCTAAATCTTCGCTCGTACCAACCATTACTTCACTTGTCACTCACGCCTGCACACTTTGGAGCCAGATTACATTGGTGCATTGCTCGATCAGGTTGGAATGACGCTGACTGGGAGCACATAGTGTTTAGCGTTGAATCTCGTATCTGAGCAGAAGCCCAGGGCAGCGTGCTGATCCTGGTTTTAATATTGCCCGCCACACAGGCCCTCAAGAAATTAGTTATGGTCTGGGGTGCCTTTGACAGCCGAATCCCTTTGGCCGTCATTAGGGGCACACTTACGGAACAGCGGTACGACAAAACTGATGGTAATAGAACAAAAGAAAAAATAACAGAATACGAAGTCATTGCCCAAGAAGCGCTCTTGCTTCCCAATATCTTGAAACCTCGAATGGTTTGCGAAGAGCCCAACATCGGAACAGGTGATCCCTTTCCATTACTTCTTTAGAATCGCATTGTGGATAAATAAGATCGGTTGAGATTCCAATGCGGTGGAAATGGGTGGTGAGACAATCAGGTCCCGTAGATAAAAGGAAGGCCGCAACTACATCGTGTCTTGGTTTATCAGGTATAGAAGAAGGACTAACCCTACTCCAGCTGTTTTGGGATATTCAATAATCATAAAAATATGTGAAAAAAATTTAAAAAGTTACAAAACAAAAATTGAGATTTAAAATTAAAAGATATATTATTTTACTACTTTATTTCAAAATGCATTTATTGTTGCAGAGAGTACTTGAAAAAAAAGTAAAATCAATGATTGTTCTTTAGAATAAGGATAACTAAAAGCAGAAATTAATGAAAATGTTGTTTTAAATTTCAGTTCAAAAAATAAAATTAACATGTTTGAAAACGGAAAAATTCTTTAACTATCACAAAAATTGTGATAACTTTTCGAAATATAAATTTATATGATACAAATAGTGAATTCTTTGATTATGTATATTAAAATATGATATTTTAACATAGTATTGTGGATAAAGTGTTTATCTGCATCTTAATACAGATTTCATCTGTATCTTAATACAGAGGAAATTAAAACATTTAAACATCATGTTATACTTCGATTTCTAATTACACAATAAATAAATTTTGAATTCACAAACTATATAATGCGAAGAATCTACTGATTTTAATCCGTCAGTTGCTTAATAATGTCAAAGATTCACTCTTATTTGGAAGTAATTGCGTGCGGAAAATTTCGCATTTATTCAAAATCAATATGTTCAGATTTTTTTCAAGTTTCAATATATTTAAAAAAAAATCGATTATGTCCGTCAAATGATGCTAAATTATGTATATTAATTATACGAGAATGCATTTAAAAAATAATTCTTATAGCAAGAAATATAGCAAATGAATAATTGAAATTATTTTTATGCAAATGTTAAACATTTACATCTTATATGCATAGATTTTCAAAAATTGTTCATAAAAATAAAAATGATTTTGTTGTGGTTGTGTGTATACTGTAGCATTAAAAATTTATATGCTTTTATATGATTGCAGTTTAAGCATTATTACAAATTGAGAATTCGAAATTTAAAACGCTGGTGCACTTTGGATTGCTATATATTATGTCTTTAATCACGCTATTTTACAATTATGGTTCAAAAAAATAACAAGCAATTATGTGATGGTGCGCTTTATGCGAGGTTGTCTTAAAACATCGGCATGAACAATAAGAAATAATGTTAATATAATTGAGAGAACTATCATTAGAGGAATCTCGACAAAGGCTGTTTTAATGTAATTATATAATATAGTATTCCCTTATTGTGAATTTCGAATTAAAATTTCCATATTATTTTTTCTCTTAGTGTAATGTATGCGAAACAAAAAATATTTTCTAATGTATGTCATTTTTTTAGCCTTAATTTAATATTTAATTATGTATAATGTTTTTCTAATGAAATTTATGGTATACAGTTAAAATTAATAAAGTAAAAAATGAACAATTCTATTATATATCATTCACAAATATTAACTATATAACATAATTCACTAGTTATTAATAACTATTGAAAAGTATACCCTTATAGTTCTTAAAAAAAAATTTAAATATATATTTTTACAAAATCAATTCAAAATACTAGTTTGAATATGTTATCTATCATATACGTTTATAATATCAAATTAAAAAAAAATAGAGAAAAACAAATTATAATTGACTCAAATAAGAGAAAATCAAATTTACATAATATTGTATTAAATCTTGGTTTTTCCATGAAATAAAGAGACAATTTCATCATATCTGCCTTTTAAGTTGATTAGGTACATAATTATTTTATGAATGTTTTGAAATGAGATTTCTTCTAATTTATTTTGTATTACCTTAGGATAGATACTGTATATTTCAACTATATTTAACAACATTTACTGAACGTTAGATCTCCAATAAACAGCATCATAGCAAATAAATTTGATTGAATTGATTTGTTTAACTAATATTGATTTTGTGCCATAACCCCCAGTAAATGAAGCATGTTGTCTTAGTTACAATAAAATTTCAATTTTCCTAGTGATTAATGAATCATTATTATTATTATTTATGACGCATAAAAAATTATAATTTTTTATACTCTTACTAATAAGCAAAACGAAATCTTTCAATGTAAGACTTTTTGTTTTAATTACAAATAATTTTAATATATTTTACATTATTGCTTAATATATAAAATTATAATATTAAACAATAAACAATTTTTATATTTTCATTGATTATTTTTTTTTTGTACTTCACTCTTATATTTGGAATCTTCACTTGGGAATATATTAATAATTTGAGTTTTGTTTAAGCATCTCTTTAACAGGAAAATAATAAATTTTAAATATCATTTTTGACTGATCGTGATTTTATTTCTTTTCCCAAAACTGATTGTGCATTACGTATTTTAAATAATTATGTAATTAATGACTAAATTTTCATTATCATTCATTATTGAAATTTAGCTCAACAATATAGAGAGAAAAAATATGTTATTAAACCTCATTTAAAATTCTCCATTGAAAAATTATATCAATAAATATTCTCCGAGTAAGGTTCTTCATAAAAATTCTAATACTAGAAAAAATACATAAGAATTCATATTTTATTCTCATTTTGTCTTCTTCATTAACTGAAGAAGCTTGTGCAATTTATACTATAACTATAAATCAGAGTCATATCGCAACATTCCCATTACACTTTTAATTAAAATAGCTGATATGATTAACTCATGTTTCATAAAATGTAAGAAATTCAATATAGATTATTTTGATGAACAATTTTCTAATGTTAGTTATGAAAGGCACCTGAATTGCCTATTTGCTGAAATTTCACAAATGATAGAAGTGTATTACATTGGTCAAAGAAATTCAATACATATTCACACCATCCCAACAGTTTTTAACTATGATATCAATATTTCTTTCTCACAATTTTACACCAGGAAAATATTTATTTCATAAATAACTACAATTTTAAGATTCTAAGTAGTTTTCTACATTAAAGTTATTTTTATTTTATGCTAAAATATTTATCAATCGTAAGAAAAGTATGTTATATTACATACTTAAATATTATTGAGAGTTTTAAAAAGTAATTTTTTTGTTATTTTTAAATACCTTAGATAAATATTTTATATAAAAACTATAATTACAATAAAATATATATTATAGAACATAAATAATATATTTACAAAATATTACAGCGTGTACGTCATCATGATTTACCAATTTACATTTCTTTATTTATAAGTTTATTAATATTGATTGAAGTGTATTTTTTTATTTCAATGTGTAAAATAAAAGTCCAGATATTTATATTATACTAAATACACTAATACTGAAAAAAAAAAGAAGACTACATTTTAATTGCATAGTTATATTCCAGAAATATATAATTCCAAATTATAATTGAATATTCTTAAATACATAAATCGCTTTTCATTTGAACGAACCATAAAATAAAATTTAATCCCAGGAATTTCAAATAACTCTAAATTCCATCAAATTTAATTTAGAGCATATAAAAATAATAATAGTATAATAAAAATAGTAAATTTCAGATGTAACAATTAAAGTTTAATCGTTTTTATTTTTAACACAATATCTTTCTTATTGATTTAAGAAATAAACTTTTGTATAAACACACACTACTGCTTAATAGATATAACTAACTTCGATTAATTTCATAATAAGATAACGAATATTTACAATTTTTGGATTTTACCATAGAAAAATAAAAATTGTAATTCCAAATTCATACATTAAAAAGAAATTTTAACCGAAAATTTGTTTATAAACATTTTAACTAAACTTCACAAAGATTTCAGATTTTTATTGATATTATTAAAATTTATTTATAAAAGTTATTTTTCCTAATATGTAGGGTAAAAAAAGTTATTATTTCAAGGTAATGTCATTTTATTAAATTTTAATGTTATGTTTCGTTATTAAATTAATTATAAACACATATGTGCTTAAAGTAATTACCTTATACCAGAAAAAAGTACAAACAATTTATGGTAATCAGAATTATATTTTATTCTTTAGAAAATAGCATATAATTGATTTTCAAAAAACTAGAATTTTACGAAATCTTATATCTCAAGAAACGTATAAATCATATAAGATACTTTTAAAATTGCTTAAAAATTTAGATGAATGCCAGTAGATGTGCAAAGATAAGTGAAATTAGACTCAAAATAAGAAAATATATTCTTTTGACATTTTAATAAATGCATTTAATATTCATTTAAATGTATTTTGAAAATAACTATCTCCACCAATGGAGCATACAAAAAAAATTTTATGAAGGAAATAACATACGACAAAATTACAAAGACAGGAAAATAAGTAGTTTCTTATATTTCAAGAACCATTCTTCTAGTACATTCTTAATACATATTCTTAAAAATTAAATTTTGATTACTTTGATTTAAAAATTAAATTTTGATACACTTCTTTACTCAAAATAATTTGCATAATAGCATTTTTTTGATTGGGTGGTGATTTTATTTTGGTAAAAATGAATTATGTAATGGTAGTTAGGTAATTAGAAGAACAACGTGAATAATCATCGTTATAACGCTACTATTTGAATTAATCTTTTTTCCCTAATCTCCAGCAGTCTACATTAAGAGATCTCAGTGCATTTGTAACTATATATTTTGTTTTTAGTTTTTCTTCTACATATACAAGTGGAATAAGACTGTATTCAGAATCATTTGATATCAAAATTGCCTCATCCTTAAAAAAATTGAATATTCCCAATTACAACACAATATCGGGATTTTCTATGACCGATATACAGCTAAATTTAGTCGATCAAGTTAAAAAAGGACAATTAAATAACGCATATGAACTACATTTTAATTTTCATTTTTTAAAACGCTTTACTATAGATAATAAATAAGTATAAATAAGTAATAAATAAGTAAATCAAATATAGGAAAATGATATATATATAGGTTTATTTTCAATAATCAAGTATGTTAATAGATATCATTCGTTTTTCTAATATCCTATTCTAGACTGAAATGAATTAAAGATTAGTTAAATAGTTTTAAAAATAATTTTTTTATTATAGTAGTGGTTTGAAATTCGCTTTATATACTTTATCCTAAATATCACATTTCATTAATTTATGCCTACATATTTCTGCGTTGCGGAAGTTTAAAGAAGCATTGTACTATTAAGCTTCTTAAACATTTGAAGATAAAAATATATAAAGTTCTTTAAGAAATTAATTACAAAACGTCATTGGTAAAATGTCATTGCGTTACAATGCTACTATTATCTTATTTAACAAGTAAATAGTTTTAAAAAGTAATAAATAAAACAGCTGCTAAATAGTTTTCAAGGAGTAATATATTTCCACCAATTATCCATTTCAAAAGATATTTGATATATTTAAACTAATTAAGGAATTTTTTTAGTAATTAATATTCTAAAATATTATGAATAAAGTTAATGAATAACATTTGTCACTTTACATAAATAACTTATTAGCAGTAGAATAAAGTTTTCTCAGAAAAGATATCAATTGTAAGATTTTTGTATTTGATTAATTAGAGATTTGAATTTGTCCTCATGGATACAATCCTTTTTTTAAACTGATAAATGTACACTTCATTAATTTCTCTATTTCATAATTATTACATACTTATATGTATTTAACCGATACATCTTATTAAATTAGAAGTAAATAATCCTCGAATTTGTATTAAATAATCAAATATGAATGAGTTATTAGTATAATGATGAATATCAGTTTTCAAAGAGCAGTCGCATTATCTTGAAACAAAGTATAAATACATATTTCGCATCAAAAATAGCTTTTGAACAAGCAATACTCATTAGTAACTAATCTAACATACGAATACGAAATTTTGTTAATTATATATATACTTGATTGAATTTATATTTATCAAAGAAATACAAATTCAATTGCTTCGAAGCTTTCAAGAAGTAATCACAATAAATCTTATATAAAAACACTGCCTAAGCAAACAAGATTTTAATTAGTTTAATTAATTATAGACCCAGTCATGCAGAAAGGCCTTTTCGGCAAGACAAATAACCAAGGGGTTTGAATTGAATTCAAAACTGCACAAAGGAGATAAGACTAAGCCCTTGAATATGGCGGCAGAAACAGCAACATTGAATAAGTTTTCATAAGTCATGTTTGTTGATTGGATTAATTTTTTTTCTAAATGCGCTTCTTTTATTTTGTCAAAAGCTTATAGCTTAACCCGGATTAAAGTGTTAAGAAGCAAATATGGTTACTTTGTTGTATTTAGTGTTGTGTGTTTTAGTTCGGTTTGAAAATATTTTATGAAGGCTAATAGTTAATTTAATACAGTTTAATAAAATTGATTACATTTTTTTTTTTGCTTTTCTTGTTTTTTAACTATTCGTGAATTACTAAAATATTGGTTCTTTTTCTAATTTGAGTCATTCAGAAGCCTTCTATGATTCTAGAACTGTTTTTTACATACAAACCAGAGAAATTTGGCAGTAATAATTTAAGTACTGTAAAAACCATTTTTTAAAAAAACTATTATTATTACACTAAATTATTATATAAGTAAACATGATATAATTAGGAATGTCGTAAATTTCCGAATTATATTAAATGTTTCGAAAAAACTAAACAAAGGTTATATATGATTTTAATCATCATAAATGAATTCAAAACTTTCAATGAAGCCTTTAAGTAATTATTTTAAAATTATTAGATTCTATCTCATGTATTTTATAAATATATTTTATAGAACAATGAGACTTATTGCATGTTAGTTTGTGCAAATCTACCCTAGGTTTTAAAATTGAAACAGTTTTACAAATGCAAGTATAGAAATAGACAAGCCAAAGTTACAGGTTATTTAAAATGAATTATCCTATTTCAAAATGCTATATTTTGAAAAATTAAAGACATAGAATAATAAGTAATACAAGTAATGAATGTTCGATGTAATTTCCTTTCGTTATACTATATTGTCAATTCGATAAGGAAATTCCCGTCAAACACGTTGTTAAGTGTCAGTGGTAATTGAATGCACAATAGCAGAAATCGGCTTTTTCAACTCACATAAATTTGTAGGTAATGGTAGAGCATACACTATATGTTTTTAAAATTCAAGAGGAAGAAATCACATGGAGCTATATCATGGGATTTAGGTTACCAAATGTGCTACATCAAGTCATCTGGTTAATTGCAACCAAACTTATTTCAAGACAGCTTCCTGAAAGCTTTTTAAACAGCTGTCGTGATATAGCCTTACGAAGAACTCACGAGAGCCATCTTTTGCTTCATTGTAAAACTTCTATACTTTTCCTTTGTATTCTTTTATTACTTCTCATGCTCTGCCACTTATTTTTGAAAATTTAGAATATTGAAATCGGTGAATTATTTCAATTACTTTTTTTTTCATTTTAAATATATCTTCTGTTTCAAAATTACTTATAAACGAAGAAAACTAAAATAGAATAATTAAGTGTTGAGAAAAACATCTTTAGAAAATACAACCAATATTGAGATAATTGTAATAAATTCGTAATTTAAATCAATTCTTTATACAAAGTATGATTCCAGAAATCTTTAAGAAATTTGAGATTAACCTGAGACTTTTTCGTATTATTTCTAAAATCTGCAGTAGTAAGAACAATATTTCCACAAACTTTAAAGGTATCAAATTTTATAAATAAAAAGTTATGGTATAAAAATTACTTAATAATGCTTCACTCATACACATTTTAGATTTATTTGAGTAAAGATATAGTAAGAAAAATAAATTCCGGCTAATAATATGATTGCAATTTTAAAGTAATAAACACTAAAGATTATTAAGAATCATAAAGACATATTTGCTTCGGTATATATGTCTTTTTATCAGTAATAATACTTAAAATTATATATATCATAAAGGCAGACAATAAAATTAGCTTACATAAAGTAATTTGTTTCCACGAATACATGAACATTTAAAAAGTGTACAAGCTATTACAATCAAATTTTTGAAACATTAGCTCTAAGAAAATGGCATGTTGTTACAAATTGTTATGATTAATTAATTTATTATTATCTGTTAATATATCTCATACTTTTTAGAAATTCTTCAGAAAATATAAGCACCACATTGCATTACTAATTTGAGCATGCTACTTGATAAATTTAAATCCCCTTGTTTATAAATCTAGCTTCAGTTTAATAAATTTATAAATGTAGTTTGGTTTTTTTTCTATTTTTTCAAAAGAGAAGAAAATATCTCATATAAAGTTACTTCGCATTGCTCTGAAGCAGACAAAAGTATTATTCTATGATTATATTGCTAAAACTAAGGTTCTGAATAAAAATTAAGAATTCTACGTCATTTATGGTGATTATCATGTAATTCAGAATCTTACAAATGACCTGACATCGATTTTTTTTTTACTTTTATTTAGTATTCTTTCGATTGATATACTACTGTTGAATCTATGAGAAACAGAATTTGGAAGAGATGAAATTGAAAAATGAAAGAAAACAAGTATTTGGACGCTCTCCTTTTTAGAGATTTGAGTATTGTTTTGCTATTTTTTATGAAATTATTTTCGAAATCTTCTTTTATTTGTTTTTTTTTAGTTCATTTTATCATATTAATTAAATTTTGCTTAGGGTTCAGTGGTCTCTTTACGAATCTTTCCCATTGAAATTTGCACTGATTAACTTAAGTACTAGGAACATATATAAATAAAATATCCTGTTCTTATATATCTGATAAGATAATTCAATATAACACTACCAAACACAGTGAAATTACTTCAAAACAATTTTATTGGTCTTTTTATGAATTCAAACGCTTAAAGAGATCCTAAGTAAACAGTTTGTTCCAGCTTTAAAGTGTTAAATACTTATTAGAATGAAATCAGTGAGTAATTTAAATTCTTAAAAGAATTTGTGCTTTATGTAACAGAGTATAAAATCAGCTATAATGTTATTAAATATTCTACCCCTCCTCCTGGCAGGAGTAATGGGTTTTTCGCCTAACATATTCTCTAATCACTTACGAATAACAATCCAGCCTGTCAGCTCAAATGCTTCTCACCAACACGGTACACGCAAATTAAACTTTTCAACTTTTTTAAATAGTTTTTTTTGTATTAATTTGTTCCCCCCCCCTTTTACACCTCATTTAGAACTTTACCTGCCATTTACAGTAAACTACATTTAAACTCAAGACTCAACTTTCAACTATCCACAGATTTCTTCAAACCTCAACTGCAATAGACTTTTCACTGATTATCTACCCAGAAGGATATATTAGCAACACACAGCAATTCTTCATCACAGTTGCAAGATACAGGCTTGAAGGCTGCAAGCAGCCTAGCCACCAGCAGAAATCAGCATAAACAATGTAATATTAAATATTAGTATTTCCCATATTAATAATATTATAGGAACAAGTTCTTATAAGCCTAATAATAAAGTGGTACAAAAATAAGTATGTCAAAAATGATATATGGTTCTTGGAAATTTATTTTAATAATGAAAATATTTTTTTAAAAAAAAAAAAAACACTTAATCACTTTTTACTTTTCAATTTACAATGAAAGAATTTGCATTTACGAGTAATTGGATCAATCGTAGGGTTTTTTGATAAAACAATGAAAACTATACCTGAAAAAAAAACGAACTGTTGAAAATTATTTTTTTTTTTTACAAAATTAAATAAGAAATCAGAATTATTAAAATTCTTCAATTTTGATAAATATAAAAATATATTGGGTTAAAATTAAATGACAGACAAATTAATATAACCACATGTTAACAGCCTTACTATCCATACTGCGACATGGGCAACAAAATATTCAATGAAGTTCTTGTTCGGTATGGTTTGGCTTAGCGCAAATTTGTACTTGGGGTAATTTTGCAATTGGCGCGTGCCAAACAACTCTCATTCCTCTCTGTCTGTTCGAATGTATGCTTTGACTAGTGAGATGAGCGTGTGATGATCCTGTACTATAGTGTACCAATTTGTATGCAAATCTGTGTCTGAAGTAAGAAATACTGTTATGTTTTATTAAATTAATGCAATTCACTCTTCATCATCTTACAATTTTTTTAATCTTAACTATCTTCCGCAATAATTCTAGAAAGTACCCTGAGTTGCGTGGTTGAGTGTTCATTGCACGAACAACTTGACTGAAGTAGTCCTACAGAGTTTTTCTTATTAAATTTAAGTCCGAGTAGTTTGGTAGCCTAGGGAATACGATTAGCTCATCCTGGTTCTCAGTGAGCCTTTAACTTATCCTGTGAGTTGTACAATACGCAGCAGTTTCCTGCTATCATCCAATGTTTAAGGCTTTAAATTTATTACACTTGGTTATTTTATGAGAAACGTTATACATAATGCAGTTTTAGAACATATTTTTCAAGGATAACATATTCCTTGAAGTAGAATCTTGAACTCAGACATTAACTTTACTTTCACTTAAATTATTATTAAATAATTCTAATGAAATACTTACGGAATTTAAGAATTCAAGAAATTAATCAAATGATGGAAATTCAATTCAGTAGTTATCTAAGCTCACAACTGACCCGTCTCAGAATTAAGTTTTTGTAGAAGCAGAAAAATTGGCCAAACGTCCCTAGAGGAAGCTGCTTCTCAGAGTGATTTTAAACCACGAATCTCTCCATCCGATGTCTCAGATAACTATCTTAGATCAACACAATTTGCATGGGATACGGAGTGCTGATCAAGGAACATCTTGATTAATGATGCAACAATTTAATTTTTTCTATCATAACGAATCAACAATTCATTTCATGCCCTTTCATACGTGGTTTCAAAAATATGAATATGTTTAATAATAGATTCTGTGTCTTCCGCCAAAAGACCTATTAAATTCTGAAGTTTCTGAACATTTGAAAGTGATTTTTTGTTGTTGCATAGTAGCTAACTAGAAATCCTCAAAAGTTAACCAGTAAGTGTTCTTTCCACTAAATTAAGAAATGTTTAAGTGGGGAAATAGGAAGTTGCTTATAATGCAGTTCTCAGAAGTTATGGACGAATTAAAAATTGATGAGCTCTTCAATGCTTCAATATCACTTAGTTTTCGAATTCTTCGACTTCTTACTGTTCTTCAGGTAACGCAGCATCATACTGGTCAAAATCTTCAAAAATATCTTCAAGTCTCAATCCGTGAAAGTAATTCGGATTTACTTAAATGTTCAGAGAAAGCGTTAATAATATGGGAGAGCCGATTTTGTTCGATCTAGCATTTTATTAATAGTAGCTTCATTCAATAATTAAAACGTAAGCAATACAATTGCAAATGAGTTTCATTTATCTCTCATTTTACATAAGCGTATAATTTCTTCCTCACCTGGGAATCCAAATAGTCGGTACAAGGACTGAACAAACTTTTTGGCAAAGTAATTTGTTTTAACGCAGGACAACAGTTTCATCGAGAAGAACCAGTACACTAATGGCGTCTCCCGCCAAATACATTTCTCGTTCCAAACAAAACAAGAAAGTTTCCATTGCTCTAAAGATAAATACTGGGTACATGACGTGGGTGAGCATAATAAGAAATACTTTTAACACAGAATAAGTATTAATAAAAACGAAACAGAAATTGAGCATAAAGCATACGTGAAACATAACAAACGAATGTTAATAATTAAAATACAATTGATCTAAATTTCAGATAAATATAGATAGATGGTGTTGGTGAGTGATATAGCTATACTATTTTATGCAAAATAGATACCAATAAAAAAAAGAAACTGAATATAAACATAAATAAAATGCAGATAATAATAACAATAATACACACTGATCCAAACACATATATACAAATATAAAAGTAGTTTGCAGAATTCAAAATACTGTTAAGAGTATGAAAATGCTTATCATTCAATTGAAATGCAAATAATTTCAACTCTTCAAATAATTTCTCATATATATGCATCAAATATAATTTTTTGTAAGAGAAAGATTGTGATAAAATTCAAAAATTAATAAGAAAATGATAGAGTATTAATAAACAAGTGTTCATACTTCAGTACTAATGAAAAATACAGATGTATTTATAAAAAAATCATATTTTCCAGGAATTGAAAAGATAGAAATATTAACAGTGACACAAAAAGTATTAACATCTTCATACAAAATTAGGTTTTCATAAATAGAACAAAATTAATTGAATAGAAAAATTGCAGACCAGTTTTCAATAATTCTTGTTTATTGTTTAAGGAGAAAAATCAGATCAACATAAAAATGATGAATGGACTATTAGGCTTTCAAGGTCAGGTAAAAGAACTTGATACGCATATGTTTTTCGTTAATGGGAATGTGTGAGAATATACTGAGAAAAGTTTTAAAAAATAATTCTTTTAAATTAGTTTATCCTCAAAAATAAGAAAAAACAATTTTAACTAATGTGTAAAATAACAATTGAGGATACGCGACACATTAAAAAAATAAAATGCCTTCAAACACACATTTTTTTCAAAGAACTTTGTCACATAAAGTAATAATACTTGTTCAAATACTGACAAAATTTTATAGGACCTCTCTGTGATTCTCTATCTGTCAAAGGTAAGCTTAACAGGGGTATTTACATCAAAATATAAATAGATTACAAAACTACTGAATATATACAAATGGCACTTCAAAAATCGGGAAGATTTTTTTCCGTTTTATGAACTCAGATTTCTTCTTATACCTGGATTGCATGTCGATGCTTGAAATCAGGACGATTCTTTACAACTGCGATTTACTTTTCTTGAGAGTAATAAGTATGTTGCAGAATAAAAGTACATCTTTAAGGTAAAGAATAGTAAGAAGTTCTCACGCAACATCAAAATGACTTCTCAAAAAATCCCTATCCTTGGGTGGCATACAATGAAAAACAGATCAGAATTTTTTAACAAAGTAATTTTTATTTCGGGATGACATGCAAATCAGAATCTGAACAATACAGGTGCAGACTAAAACGCAGACGAGACATAGATTTGACTAACTTTTGGTTTATTTCAACCTATAAGAGTCAGTTCCCGAATTTCTTGAGGCAAAAGAGAATGGATGATACAACCACATTATTCTGATTTCATAACTATTTTTATTAAGTTTTTACTTATAATTAAACTATAGACAAAATCCTTTATTATTAATACACATACATAAACATATTATTTAACATTCATAAGATTTGTAAAATGAGGTTAAATTTAAACATTAGATATGGATCCTTACCTCTCTCGCTCTGTATTATTAAGCATTGGTAAAAATGAAACCAACAATAATCATGGATTTATTATTTGTAATATGATAGTAATGTATATTAAACTACTTTATAAAACTCATCAAACATCAAAGCTGCTTTATTAGCACTAAATCTGCCAACAGAAAAAAAAAATTGTAAAACAGTAAGATAATTACTACTCATAATTTCGTATGTCACCCAATATTATTTAATTGCAACCCGAAATGCATAATAGGAATGAATGTATAAGGAAGCTAAGAATGTTACAGACGTAAACGTGTCACTGCAAATATGTTACGAATGTCATTCAAAGAAGATTGGTATCAAATCGTATGCCATATTTTTCTATCAAAACTACGTATAATGGGATTTGAGAGGGTTCATAGTCATATTATGAGGGTTTTCCAGAAATTAAAAGTACGGAGAATCTGATGATAGAAGGGAATTGTTCAAAAAAATGCTGTCTATCGTTTTCTGCCACAAGTTGAAAGCGTAAAAAACAGAAAGCTACACAACATATCGCGGTACATCAGTTACGATGCAGTAAATGTGATGCGCACCACGTGGTTTCATTTCAGCTAATTTTCCATTTGAAGCTCCTCACACAAATGTTTTAGGTAACGCCACATTTAGAAGTCGCAAGTATCCATGTCACGGTAGTATCGCGTGACATGGATACTTGCGATAATAATCGCGGTAACTAGGCTGTTGGTAAATTTTGTCATTTCCAAAATAAAGGCTGAGAAGATGCTCCTCACGATTTGAAATGTATGGAACTGCGCAATCTTGCATAATAATTGTGCTATCCAACTCCCCTCCACGCTGTTGCAGTCCTGGAATGAGCTGGTTGCGCAAGAGATTCATAACGAGTTCCGTTGACTAGTAATACAAGTAATAGAACACAAAAAACCGATACTCTAGAAAAAGAAAAATCCAACGATAAAGGCTGCAGTAAGCCCGCAGCACACAGTGACCTTTTGAGAGGGTATGGTTTGCATTTGGAGCTGATTCTCTCTTGCCCATAATCTGCTACCTTGAGTATAGACAAAACCTTAGAGATGAAACAAAAATGTTACGTCTGTTCACACAATATTCCATAGTCATTCATAGACTATATTGAGTAGCATGCGCTCCCTTTTTTGTCAATGGTTAAAATGTCTTGTTGTAGTGCCTTGTTGAAAAGTGTTGATTTCAAATCCAGGTGGCTACGAGTTTAGAAACTTAATCCAATTTCTTCTCTAATAGGAAACGTTCCTTTCCTGATATTTAATGAAATAGAAACTGTGTAACAAGAGGATAACATGAAAAATTCTAGTCTGTACAATTCGTGTAGTGAACTTAAGGTGGCAGAAAAGAATTCAAAATCGTTATTCAGGCTGAAAAAATCATTTCCTCAGTCATTTTTATGAAATTCATTTATTATTAAATGTACTATAAGCTGAGATACATACCAAAAAGTTAATTATCCCTTAATCTCATTAATTTAAATCACAATTTAAAACTGTAAAATTAAATGAACTGATATCTTAATATTTGTGTTACGAAATGGTAATTAATTCCTTGCTTATTTCTATTTGTTTATGAATACTTAAAGAATAAATGGTCAAAATGTTTGAAAATGTATTGAAATTTCTATCAAGACTATAATTAAAGACTTATTTAAATTTTGTTCAATGCTTCCAATGGATTTTAAAATTATATATTCGACACACATTTTCAACCTCTCGGAGCAGTAGATTCACTTCACTTGTTCCCAACTAATTCAATTAGTACAGATGACATCACAATAATACCCTGTAAAACTAAATACTTTTATAATTTGCACATTCAAACAATTGGCAAAAGCATTAATATAACTTCCCAATGGAGATTTTGGTGTTAATCAGATGTATGGGCTTTTAAATTTGGCACTTTCTTTCAAGCCAACTTATTATCGTACAATTATAAATATAGAAAATAGAAAAGTACAGTACGCGTTGTTTCCCATTCCCCCGTTAGTTTTGAGTAATACCCAGTAAGAGGGATGATTAAGTTCTAAGACACGAGAAGTTTATTTACAATTTCAACCACTTTTTCTTCTCATGCACCCCTAAATTACCAAAATGCAACTCTGCTGAAGCTCGGTGGGTTTGAGCCACAAATTTATCGACAAATGTGTCCAGTTATTTTCTACTTGTCTTTTCGAATTTATTGAATGTTTTAATAACTAGGCATTTTTTATCAGGCTATTTAATGAGATGGCCAAGTTAAAGAGTTTTAAATGATGGAGACCATTTGAAATTTTGAGCATAGTTCTTAAGACTGATGAATGGTAATGTGTCCAAGTAGTTAACTGTGAAGCTCTGTTCATTATAAGTACTAAGAAGTACTAAGAAAATTAAAATTGTTTTAGGAAAATGAATGCTAAAAGCATGATGTACGACTTTTTCTGCGTGTTTAGGTGAAGAAGTCGTTAAAAGTAATAGCTTATACGATGGGGAAATGTTCAGTATTGAA
The DNA here is from genome assembly GCA_019974015.1 of Nephila pilipes. Classification (NCBI taxonomy): domain Eukaryota; kingdom Metazoa; phylum Arthropoda; class Arachnida; order Araneae; family Nephilidae; genus Nephila; species Nephila pilipes. Next base: position 111,519 of record BMAW01056026.1, read on the forward strand.
CAGATATTAAACAGATATGTGAGTATGTATACCTTGATGATAATTATTCCACATATTTGCAACAGTTTCGGTCTTAAGAAGGAACTAAATTAAAAATTAAGAAACCAAAATGCAGAAGCAATACTGAAACAAAATTAATTTTTATTTAGCACATTTAGCAATTTAATTCATGTTCAATACAGCAATTATTTATAAAAAAAATGTTAAAAAATTACATAAACACTGATAAAGTCTCTGTCTGCAACTTCGTTTACTGTGTCCCAAAAAAGCAGCAGAATAAGTTCCTTATTTAAATTTCACGCTACGTCCATTGGCGCAGTACCAACTTTTTCGGTTTTAAAAAAAGCAATGTGTTACTATTGAAACAATCGGATTGAATGTCACTTGCAATATTGTCTCCTTCTTTAACAAAGAGTGCTTTAATAATCATATTTAATACTTCAACCAGTGCAAAGCGTCAGCCATTCTTCATGCTTTTAGAAACTATAAGAAATGTGTAATGGTAACGGTTCTGCGTGAGTCAATGGTCTAAGAGCAATGGATGTATGTGTCTATGTATGAAGTTTGAGAAAACAGGTTCTCTGAAGGTTCAGTCACACAGAGGATGAAAGCCTCTTCAACAAAATACAACCGAAGAAGCGATTGTGGACAGAGGACAAAAAATATTGCTACCTGCTATGTTGAAACTTAACATATCATAGACTAAATGGGAAATCCCTGTTAAAATGTTACTTTCTGCTGTTGAGAGACCTGTGTACAGAATGGAATATGTTGTACACAAAAATGACTGCCACATTAAATCTAATTTCATTCTGATGAATAAAATATAATTTTATTTTAGTATTGATTCTGCCATTTTTCAAAAATTCTTTTCAATTACGCAACGCCACATATGCCCCAGGTGATGACTTTTGGACTTATTTTTGTTTTTGAGGAATCCTTTGTTACATGTCTTCTTTAATCTTTCAACTATATTCGGCACAATTCTTGTAATTAAATTGCTCTTCAGAACGATCTAAACACTGTCAGTTGAAATAGGACAACCCTATATTTTATTTTGAAGCTACTCTGGATATTCATGTTTATGTAATATTTTATTATATAAAAACAGAATATTAATGATCAATAATCGTTGTTATTTGACAGACTGATGCAATGCATTTTATTTTTAAAGGCATAATTTCATAGTTATGTACAGTTGTCTTAAATTTGTATAATATTTAAGAAATTAAAGTCTTCACAAAAATATATTCTTTAAAATTAGGTAAACCCATCTACGGCACTACCCTTTAAATAGTAATAAGGAAAATCCAACTAATAATGATTATTTAATTTGAAATTTCTTAAAATTATTATTGGAGCTTTATGAAAAACATCATTTCTGTAATTAGAAAAAAAGTTAAGAAAAAATTATGTAATTAACCACTTGTTACATGATGCGTGATATAAAATTATGAGTATCCTTTTTCGAGTTATAATAATGTTTAATACATATTCTTGGAATGCTTTAAAAATTTTTGTTACACTAGCTTAAAAAGTATTCAATATTTGATATGGTAACTATGAAATTTTCAAATTTAAATAAAAACTGCGATAATTTGAACTACCATTTCATGAAGTCCTACTTATTATTTTTTTAAAAAAATAATGAAGGGAAATATAGAACCAGTAAATAACGATTACATAAAATTACAAATAAAATTACTTTTGAAGAGGTGACAAAATCATGTATTGTTCAAATTTATAAATATAGTTACTAGCAAATATAAATATCATATTCTAGAAAAAAGTGTAGGAATTATTTTAAGTATACAGTTACATCTCGTTATTTCTGCCCATCGATACAAATATATTTCTGGAAGTAATTGATTGTAATTCTCGAAATGTTTGAAATTCAAAATTTAAGCGCATTTAAAAATTTTATTAAAAACATTACAAATTATTTAAAGTAAAATATACACATATTTAAATTAAAACTATTATAAACCATTGATATATTTGTTACACTTATGAAATCTTTAATTTTAAATACAGTGTTAAGTAATAAATTAATACGATATAGTTCCACTGAAAAAATTGATAACCTAAATTTAATTAAATTAAGAAAAAGTGTTATATAACCAATCTAAATGTGAAGATTTAAGATCTTGGTGAAACCTATTGAATTAATTTTAGTTAAAATCAAATAAAGTAGATCATGACGTCATAAAAAAGCTTCTACAATCAGACGATTCTCTTATTCAAGAATTTAAAATTTTTCTGCTAGAGTTGTAACTGACTAGTGCTGGGTAGAATAATACCTCAGCGAAGAAAATATTTTTATAAATATTTTCATTCCTTTATTGTGAAAAGTAAGCTACGGAATAATAAACTTGAAATTGTTATATTTTGAAGAATGTGTAATGTTGTCTGTCAGAAAATATATTTTGTTTCTTAAGTTCTATCATATCGCAAATATCTTGTTGCTGTAAGGCCCGTTAAGTTGAGAAATAAGCTCATTTATTTAAAATTCATGCTTCGGTGTTTTAACATTTATGCTATTTCTCACAAAGATTGCTTTAGAGGTGCATAAAAGACTTTATTTTAAAAACAACATCATTCTTCTACAAGAATAAATTTCATGATACGACGCAGTTTCACATTTTGGAAAAATTCCAGGAATAATAAACTTACTATATAGAGGACAGCTAGAGATTTAAAACATATATTTATTTATTACTGAACAATGTAGTTACGCTTTTACAATTTTCTTCACAACTGAGATTTACTAACTTATTTTAATATACATATTATTCGATGATTTATTATACACCAACGTTATATGAAATGATATTTTTCATAGCAGGTTTTGTTTTTTCCTGTTTAAATCGTTGAAATTTTGAAATAATGAGGAAATAAATAATATTTTCGATCTTTTAAAATTCTTAGAAACAAAACGTCTGATATCTTAACAATTAAGCAATATTTACAATGAAAGACTATTAAATTTGAGTTAATTTCTAGTAATTTTTAAAAAATTAAAATAGACAAAATTCATCTAATTACTAATTATGTTTGAAATTAGAATTAAATTACTTATAGAAACTACTGACATATTCTTATTGTTGAAACAATTCCATTAAAATAAGTTACCAACAATAAAATTAAACCTTTTTTACTGATTTTTTTTTATTTTAAATTGGTTTTCTGATAGTTCGATAGTTCACTTTATATTTGTATTTTGTATTGGTAAGAATAAAATACGGAATGTACATAGTAAGCATTGAAATTCAAGTAGTAAAAATGGAACATTAAATCTTCTAACATAGACTGTGTTTTATTTAGATTGGCCCCGTAGCGCATGGTGCATTCATATAATATTTTTCAAATCTTTGTCAAAATCAAGTTATAAAAATGATTTCTGAACTGGTTCTTGGAAAACAAATGAACAAGTTAATCTTATAATAGTTTTTTATTAACTACTGTTAATAACGCTATAGAGGAGGTACGGGATGTGAATACAAATACAGATACTTGAACACTGACTTCTTAATTTTAAGCCATAGAAGAAGACAAAATAAAAATGAATTATACCAGGAATGGAATAGTTGCTTGAAACTAAATTTAACGTCATTACATTGGAAGTATATGACTGTTTTGAGTTTGAAACTTGAATACATGACAAAAACAACCTTCAAACTGATTCAATTCTCGCCAAAATCACAGACAAATCCATTTTAGGATTTTCTCTTGTATGCGTATTAGTCATCATTTTTCTATATGGCAGCTTTGAGTGTGAATACAGTTCAAACTAAAGATTCAAATTAAATATTAATAACATTATTCATTAGTAATAGAGAAAAGAAGTAAAGTAAGAGAAAGAGAGAGGAATACCATATTATAAGTAGCTTAACTAATACCCATGTTCAAAATAAAATCGGCGCGATACTCAAAATAGCTATTAGTAGTACAACGCTCCATAGTAAATACAATAATCTACGTGAAAACAGTACTAAACCAATTAAATAATTTTATAAACTTTTAATTTTTATAAAATTCGTACACTGAAACTTATATTGTATACATGTTTAAAGGCAAAATAATTTATTTAACTCTTTTATGTTGTTTGGTTTATTGATTATTTTACTTTAACAAGTTCTTAAAAATTTCAGAATAAAAGTCCATTATATACTTTCCTTCATGAAAAATTTAATTATATTTAAATCCTATGGTGCGTGGCTGAAATGATTGAATCACCAGTTTTGGTCTTCCTGATAAGTATTTCTTTTTTATCAAAGTTATGCAATTAACGTTTTATATAGGATATAATTCAATCCGATCCAGTTAATTGAAGTCAACTATTTGATATCAAGATAAGTATCATTTTCCATCGTAATTTTGTTTAAAACACCTATTCAGTGAAAGATTCACATCATTAATTTTTATAATTTGATATATTCTACAAGTTATTAAACTTATTTAAGATATTTAACTGATTCTTATTAAGCCAATATATTTCTCAATAATAATAACTAAGACAGTTCATTATGTAAATCATTATCTCGAATTTCAAAGTTATAGGTAAGACATACGACAACTTTGTTGGCCGAATATAACATTTTGTACAATGCTACTCATTATTTTATGGTTTATTACAATATCTAATATTATAAAATGATAGTACTTAAAATTTGTAGTAACTATTCTCATTTTATATTACTCAAGCTGTCTGAGCTAGTCTGTCAAGTTATATATTTTACTCAGGATCCATGTAAATTACTGTATTTCTATCTCATTCACTACTTTAAGGGGACTTAGTACCTTACGAAATCAAAAGTAGAACATTTTGACAAACTCTTTTTTCGATTCTTCATAAATCAACAATTTTTCTCATTTCAGTATGAAACTTTGCCAATTTATGTAACAAAGTGTATAGTTTAAATTATTGGGTCAAATATTGCTAATAAATTAATATATTTTTTGAAACAGCATGAAATATGCGTACAAAAAATTTAAAAAATAAATTAGCTTACCTTACGTTATCCACAAGATACCCTTTGAAAGATGTACAGTAGAACCACAATTCTTATACAAAATTAAAACTATATAATGACCTTATTCTGCGAACTTCAAATTCTAAATTTATCTTACATTAAAAAAAATTGAAAAATTAAAAAAGTTATCAAGTTTGTATTTAGTAACTTTTTTTTTCATGTATCAGGTTGTAAAATAAAATCTAATCATCCTAATGACAAAATTGAGGTTCACTGAATAAAAATCTACATGCACAACACTCATGTAAAATTTTAAAGCTCTGCATGCAAAACATTTTTTTTAATCCTGTAGGAAAGTCTGAAAATAACAAACTGAGAAAAAGAGGTTTGTTTACATTGCATTACACAGAACAAACTACTTTAGACATTTATATTTTTTGTTGCTCAGGGCGTAATAATTGTTGGATTTTGATGTGGTTTTCTTTAAAATGTTCCTAATATTCAACACTATTTTTTGAAAACAAATTTGAAAAATTGAATTTTTGAAGGTGCAAAGGTACTAAGTCCTCTTAAATCGGATATTCCTTAGAATAGTAAGGAAACACAATATCCTGTGATAAACTTATAAATTATTAGATATTTATAAGAAAAAAATCATTTTCATCCATCATATTCAAACATACATAAAATATACATTTCTGGAAAATAAAACATTTAAAATTATTTAAAATTAATTTATAATTATTAATAATTATTTAAAATTAATTAATAATTATTTAAAATTTTAATTTAAAGAATGAATTTCTAAGAATTTTTTCTCACCCTTTTGTGGATGAGCTTAATCGTGCAGGTGTTATTTAAAGTTTTACAAAATAATTCTATCAAACACTAAGGAAAGCTGCGAAAAGAAGTCAGCTATATGTAATTGCTTTTTAAATTTTGTAAACAAAAATAGCTGTATATCTAAATTCTTATTCCATGTGCAGAATTATCAAACATATTTTGAATAATAACCAACAAATACTTCAAAACATATTTTTTATTAAAAAAACAAGCTTTAGCATTTTATGATTATCATGAAAAACAAAACACTGTATAAAAATTATTCAAATCATAATGCTAATGAAACGGCTTAAGTTACTTTTAAATTAAATTTAAGATAAATTCCGTAAATAATTTTATTTTTTACATAAATTTTGAAAAATCACACAATGACAATAAAGCAATCCATTTGTTACTATTATTTGATTCTTATTGTATTTGTGGTCCCTGTGATGTTTTGTGCGAAATATCAAATTGTCATATTACTATAATTTTGTCACATCATACATCGCCAAATAATGGCAGGGATGCAGAGATTGGGTGATACCTCAAGTGTTGACATTTCTTAATTTGAATGAAATGTAATTTTTGTTCGTATATATATTTATGTGGGAAAGTGTCAGTCGAAAATGAAAGTGATATCCAGAATATAAAGTCATCATTATTCAAGTCATATTAGTAATATAGTGCACATCTTAAGATAAGTCTACTAATAGAATAAATGCCTTTATTGCTTAACGCTCTATCCCACTAAATGTAAATGCTTCTCTAAGAATCTCAGTCTGAGCTTTAATTGAAGGAGTCAAACTTTAATCAAGATTTATATGTTCCATGATATTGTTGCTTCAATCAATCCAAAATTTATAATATATTCCATATAATACTTCCTAATAAGTAAAGACAAAAATAAATGCTCAGTAATTTTTAGTCATTGTAAAGTAATTCTATGTAAAAATATCCATAATTTATGTAATTTATGTAAAAATATCCATATTTTTTCATTAAATATACAATAAGATTGATTTGTGTATTTTTGTGTAAATTGCTTATAAATACATGAACTCTAAACTTAAGGCTCCCGTCTAAAAGATCACTTTTATTTCATGAATGTAATGTTAATTTTTTGAATTTTTCCACGGTCCTCAAATCTACGCTTTATATTTATTCGAACGCAATAGAGTTTATACAAAAGAGTAAAGAATAAAGAAGATTTCTGAGCAATAACATTTTCCCTCTGATTCCCGAAAAAAGTTTAGAATTATTTTTAAAGACGGGAAAAATCACAAGAAAATTATTAAGATAAGGATAAAAATAATTTTAAGAATAGGAGGAATAATGTAATTCTGCGGAATCTTTTATTATTTTCGCTATTATTTTTCGGACATTTTTACATTCAAATAGGTAATATAGTATAGATTTGAGTGTGGTAGTAGAAATTCCATACGATTAACATTAAGCTCAAGATATCAAAATGATGTGTCATGCGCATAAAACATAACTTAAAGACTTGTTTACCTTACTTGTTTAATTATGTATTAATATACAAATACATTTCTAAAAATTACTGTTTAGAACAGTTTTATGAAAGGAATTATTTTAGAAGCATTTATTAATTTGGCATTGAGTTGTTTTCATAATAGAAGTGATATGTGTATTTATAAATGAATCATCAATAATTTATTAATAAAAATATTTGGAAATGTAACTAAGGAAGACTTATAAGCATCCAAACTATTTTTAAAGAATCCTTATTTATAAGTATTATCAGAACATTTTTAGTATTGTCAAAGTTCGCGAAATATACATAAAGTTTTGAACTGTACAATTAATTTTAATTAAACTTTTGAAATACAAATTTCAGTTTGTCTTCGTCATATATTCAATAAATCATATTTCGTAAATGTATTTAAACATTCATCATATGCACTCCCCAAATTTAAGCTCCTGAAAAACACTAAGACAGTAAGAATTTACAAAATAATGTCTTACGTTAAGTTAAAAAAAATATATTATATTATTTATCTGCTAAATCTTTAAAAAATATCCACAACATTATTGTTTTCTTAATTTTTGAAAGACCTGATGAAATTCAAAATCCTTTTATGTGAGCTGATTATTCATTAATGATTAATTGTTTTTCGTGTACTCATTTTTAAGGGACTAAATATTAGCTTTATTTTTCTCTTTTTAAAACTGTAAGTTTTTCTTTTCATTTTGAACTTAAAACAGTAAATATTAGCCATTGATGAATGTAAATTATTCGATTCATTATGATATTAAATAATCAAAAACAACACTAATTAAAATAAATATTTCATGGTTCCATATCCTTCTCTAATTAATTCAATGACAAAAAATCTGGATGAAAATTAATAATTGCTTAGTAATAACCAATATCAAGGTATAATTATAAGCAATTGCATATACATAAAATGAAAGTCTGAACTACAATAACATTTTAAAAGCATTTTACTCCAAGAAAATTCTAAATCATACACCAATGACTTCATTTGATTTTAATGCTAATTAATTATCTCTTTGAAGCTTTACATCTAAATTCCATATCCTCGGAAGCTCTCTGAAGGATCTAAAATAAATCTTACACAAAACCATCTCTCTTATAAACAAAAACAATTCTAATTAGCATAATTAATCGTAGGACCCCCATGATGGTAGTAAACCATTTTTAACAAGGCAAAGACTCAATTAATCTTTGCATTAATTTCAATTATATTATGAACTTCAAGAAAACACTTCAAGGACGAATGTTGCATAAGTCATGCTTGTTGATTGCTCTTTTTCCTTACTTTTTTTGTTTATTTTATTTTCCTACGAGATTATGTAAATTATATGTAAGAAACTAAGACAGTAGTAATATTCTACACCTATATCCTTTCTTTTTTGTTAATTAGTGCAATACATTGATTATCCAACATACTGATTTAGATAATAACAGTTAATTTTATTACATGCGTTTGCTTTAATTTGTTTTGGCTAATGACAAATACAATTGTAACTCTAAACAGAAACTTTTATTTTTTATTTATATATAATAATACTAAAGTCTCGATTAGATTTTTTTCAGAAGTAATTTTACTAAAAACTACATAAACTAATAAATGTTTCACAATTAATTACAGATCTAAGGCTGATCAAATATATAGTAGTTGAAAAAATTGTTAGTTTTTTTTTGCACGTAATTTTGATATAATTACTTAACATTTTATTCTATTTTTGTATGGCAAAAAATGTGCATCTTATAAAACTTTTTTTGATGAATGGAAAATTGATTACTATCTTATTCAATATAACAATGATATAGTCCTACAAAACCTCAAAAAAATATATTTTAAAGTATATGTTTAATTATTATAAATTTTACATTTCTAAAACTTAATGGCAAATTGTATGACGTAGCTGTATCACCTTTTCATTTCCTACTAACATTTTGGAGGTTTTAAATGAATTTGATTGACATGAAATTAGTTCCTAAAAATTAAAACTTGACTTATTTAGATTGGATTAAAATTATCTAATTATAATGAAAGTAATAGCATTTATGAGCAGCAAAGAATTTAGAACTGAGATGATAAGAAGTTAGTTTAAAGCGTGGATCCGGTCGTTTGTCTTCGGATATTTTAATATGAATTGGGGCTTAGTTCTTCGTGTAGGTTAAGAACACTTCATTTCAAAAATCCCGGTTCTAATAAAAAATATAACCCTTCTGAAGTTATAAATTTGTGTTAATTTTTAAAGATTGTTTGAAAAAATATCCGAATTGCGAAAACAACACAATATCAGACACTATTTTATGCTATTAACACTCAATATGGCAATAGAGCATCATGTCATATAATTGATTTTAACTAATTGCATTATATTAATTTCCATTTGTGCTATGTTTGTTATCGATACTTTAATATTCTATTAAATTAATATATAATAATTTAATATAATTCTGAAGTTGTCATAAAGAAGAAATACTTTAATGGATATTTACATCAATTACCGTGATTCAGAATGTGTGTGTAAATATTAAATTATTTTTTTAATCAATTAACTTCTAAAAAATGGTTATTCATCTTTGATATATTTTTAAAAAATATATTTGGATGCTTGATCATTTGGTAAAATATCTAATCTGGCTTGACCTCGATCTTGAGTTGGCTGAATTAAAGAGTGCCTAGTGTATTATTTTAAATTTGGTCTAATCTTTATTATTGTGAAAATAAAAAATATGTATACATATTATCATCGCTAAATACAAAAATGTAATTAGTATATGTAGATTTTGGTCTTCTAAATTTAAAGCAAATATTTAAATAACTAAAAAAATATTAAAGTATTTTCATCTTTTGGTATAAAAAAATACAAATTTCATTTAATAAGTTTGACAATTCTCTAAAGATCCTGCAGTGTTTATATTTAATTTTGAACTTATTGATTATAAATTGTATAAGTCATGAAATACTTGAAACTATTTAATTATTCAGAGCATATGTATCATTTTATGAATTTACTATAAATTTGAAATGCTACATTTATATAAAATAACCTTCCAAGTCTTATGATCTCAATGTTTATCGTTATAGTAAACTATCAGAATATTCTCTTTTTATAGAATATTTATTCATGTAAAATCGTCTAAGATATCTTAAAAAAATAAATTAATACATCTTCAAGCATTACATAAAGCCTGCTGCTTGTAACTATCATGTTATGAAATTGAGATATTTTTTTACATTTACTTTGATTAATATGCATTAGAATATAATTAAATGCATCTGAAATCAGATTATTGAATTGAACAGTATTTTCTAATAATTGATTAATTATGCTAAACCTTATATCTTTTAAATATTCATTTTTCATTTAGTATTTGTTACTTAAGAAAAGACAAAATTTTAAATAACTTGACTGAAATGTATGGATAGAGTAAATACATAGATAAAATTACCTCGAAGCTTAAATTAAATAAAATTCTTCTGCTTCAATTCCCTTTCCAAATCTAAAGATTTTATTAAAAAATTAGAATCCAAACCGAATTTAAGTATGATTTAGGATAGTAATTATTTTTCCACGGTGAGCATAATAAAGAATATATTCTCAGAGGTTGAAGTAAAAACAATAAATAAAAGTAAATTCACAATACTTTCAAGGAATGAGTCTATTCTAGCATAACTTTTATATTTGCCATCTTTGCTTAATGTATAAGAAGGCACTCTTCAAATTCTGAAAGATACAGACTCAGGTAAACTAAAGTGCCGAGTTATTTTGCTTTCAGTAAATTTAATAAGACGTTGTCAAAGATAGGAAATTTAACTTCAAGCAGAAGCGTTTGATTTGTGCTTCTATGCATTCGAATACTTAAAAGATTTCTCAGAATTTCAGGCATCCACATTTCTCTTAGCTCATGCTTATTAGAAAATAACTGAAGCGTACATTCAACACTAAATGTAATTTACGATCTACATTTTGTTCAAGAAATAAATAAGATTATTGCAGTTTTGTGTCCAATGTTTATTTTTCCAATTTGTCAGTTCAAAATAATTCTATTCGATCATAAATCTGACGACAAAATAAAGTTATGATTACCCATTTTATCCTTATTTTATTTACATATTTAAATTAAATCAGTTTTAAGGAAATATTTATCTTTGTTTCGTATTTCAAAGAAAGGAGGTTTTATAATTTAATTATTATGAAGTCCATATATTACTAAATGAGGAAAATGTATCTGTATCCTTATAAGCCGGGTAAACATATGGTCAAATATTTGAGATTATTAGTTTAATTAAAAACCACAATATTTTATTTACTTACGTTACGTAAGAATTACATTTCAATATCTGATATAATTATATAATAGCTCCCCTAATTTAACTTTAAGATGTAAGATAAAAACAGTGTAAACATAAAAAAATAAAATTAAGTTTTAATACCTGATTATTAGAATTGATTTATTTGTGAAAGTAAACACAGATGAATGGACATATTTTCCAGCAAAATATTGATATTTATGCTTCTATACTCAATTGAAGAAAGTTTTATAATTTTTTTTTAAGATGTTGGATGAAAATGTATCAGAAATTTATTCGGGTAGTCTTATAAATTAATTAAATGCTTCATTGAATAAATATATATATATTTGTCTCAATAACTTTTAAACCTATTAATCACCAAGTCTCACATTTTGGGAACCTTTTATTAAGACTTTTTTCTTCAAAAATTATTAAGATAAATATATTTCTAATTTCTTTCATTGAATAATTAAGTACCTTGCCTTATTGGTAATTTTTTCCAAGCGTTTGTAATGTAAATTCTGTTTTTTTAAAAAAATTTCAAATTTCGGCAAAATTTCGATTTTTTACTTCATTAGGAAAAAAAAAACACTTAAAAAAATTACATCGAGTGCGGGAGTTAAGAAACATTGAATATAGAAACAACTACTTTTATTTTTAAGTCTTAGCAAACAGGTGTCGATAAAATTAATTTAAATGGGTTTTACAGTTATTTCATTTGAAAGGTCCGAAATGGGAAACTTGGCATGTTCTGACTAACAGAATCAAGTTCTCAATTATTTTGCTAGATTAAACCTGTTTTGACTTTTTTATTTCCTTTGTTGTTTATGGAAGGGTTGTTTTGTTGTTTTTACCATGTACAAGTGCTTTTTTTTTATCAAAGAATATGATACATTCCATTATGTTCTGAAGTCTATGTTCTCGATAAATGTGTGATAAATTATTACTCAGCATTCTAAGCTAAGCCTTCAATAAGCAAAGTTCATTTTCGAGAAATTTCTTTACTTTTATTTTAAAATGAAAAGGATTGCAATGAAAAGTATATAAAAGAAATAGATAGAGCCAGTTGAAATGTGCGGAGAAGTGTAAATTAATTTCAAACGGTGTAAAACACAAGAGAAAAAAATTACAACGAAAAAGAGGAAGAGGTGCCTAAGAGTTAATAATTTTTCAAGTGATGAAGATGACTTGAATAACAGTAAAAAGCAACAAATAGAGTATAAGAAGTCAACAAAATAAGAAAAAAGTGGTTAAACTAAACGATGATATTAGGACAAACACACACAAAAAATCCAAAAACGAAATCATGTTCTTGGAAAAGCGCCAATAAATTAGCTGTTATTAAATCTAAGAAAGTGCTAAAGTTAGAAGATATTAACCTGAATTAGCTGCTAAATCTACTTACCAAATATTCAAAATATATTTTCATTCTAATGTCATGAATCTTATCTTCAATACCTCGACTTCGATCACATACACCAGTGAGTTCTGAGATATGCTTTCAAACTGTAAATCACTTTCACACATAGGCTGGCAAGCAATCAAGATGCAAAATGTGTAAAAAGAATACTTGTCTCTGGTGCGAAAAATTTAATATCATGTTACGCAGAAATTGCTTAATTTCGTTTCATACAAAAATGTAAATGAAAAAAAGAAATGAAACAGATACGAAAATTTCCGAGTTCTTTATTTTTGGCTTCAGCATATTTAATATATCTTTAAGTTATATCTAATTAACTTTTATAATAATTTAAAAATATTTTTGGGGTTTTCCAACTTGATTTAGCAAGAAATTAAAATGAAATATTCAATTATTAACATTGTGCCGAATATCTCTGTGAACCCGTTTGAGCACTAAGTCTCCCATTTTATGACTCTATCATATCTTCTTACTATAAAAGGATTCCTTAAAAATGTAAACTAAACATGATTAGAAACTTATATTGAACCTCAAAACATGCAAAAATATTAATTTTTTTCAGCGTGATTCATATAGTGGCTTTCAATGGGTTAAAAAAGAGATAATTATGTCTAATGCAAGTGCAAACATACTATATGCATGTCAATATTGCTAATATATTACATATCTCAAATCAGAAGCATAAAATGTATTATTGCAATCTTCAAATTTGCTTTTGAAAGCATTATTTCATCATATTAAATTAACTCATTATTAAATAAGTAGTTGTAATTGTACTAAAGTTTCGTAAATTATTTCCTAAGTTTTTTTTTCTAGCAATTTTAGGAAAATATATATTTAAATATATTTCTTTCAGTTTTCAAAACATCCATATTTACTTATAATTTTGAATGACTGCAGCGGAAATTAAAAAGCCACTAAGATAAAGGAAAAAAATAGAGCATCAAGGATTGATAATGTACTATCCAAAGCTCATAAATTTTCTTTCCGACTGGTATTTAAAGTGTTTTTTTTTCACAATGTTATTCTATGTTAGTGAGCCTTGCATGTCTAACGTACAATTTATAAAACGAAGTTTTTTGTTAATAAACTATCAATTTATATATATATATATATATATATGATCAATTTATCAAAAATAATCCTATAGTTTTAAAAGTAATATTTCCTATAGATAGCATAAAATTGTTCCAAGAAACTTATTCCTTAAATAAACTTTTGCTTCCGCTGCATTAAAGAACTAATTTATTTTGTTGAAGGTTAAATCATCATAAATTTTGACAGTTTAAGGCGTGTGTTATTAATTTATGTCACATTTTTCTTTGTTTTCATATTTTATACTTATCAAAGGTAAGTTTAATTTAATAAGTTTTAAGATTTACAAAGATACTAACGACATTTTAATTTTTATTATAACATTTCCTGACAACGTTTTTGAAACATTTAGATATTTATGCAAAATTATATTTGCAGGGTGATCGTAATTAAAGTTGCAATCTTAACAGGCTGTAAAAATGAATCACTGATCAAAATGACCTATATTACATCTAAGTATACGTGAAGCAGTGAGTTTTTTGTTTTGCAAAAGAAAAAAAAGAAATGTTAAAAATGGACCAATAGATGGCGGTGTATTAGCTTAAACAATTGCTGCAGAATATATACAAATTTTAAGATGTTAATGAAACATATGTCATGCGCATCGCACAATACAAGTGTGATAAAAAAAAAGTTGATAACAAGGAGCTCCTGTATTTCTGCGTCATAGAAGGTAGTCATGACTATATCTTTGAACAATTGGGTTCTAATTGGAAGGCTTTTTTTAGAACAGTGATTGCGCGACAATTGCATTGAAGAAATTCCTGACATTAAAGCATTTATAAAGTGGATCTAGACCAATAAATGAATTCTATCTGAAGAAAACAATTGAAAAATTCGAAGAGACTTCAGGTGGAAGACATCGATATCTTCGATGTCAACACTAGAAAAAGAGTATAGAAGTGCTTTGGGAGAATGCAGAGCTCGGGCAATTGCCCGAACCTTAGATATGTTTGTCAGCAGGGTTCTTCAAACATACTGTAAAGCTAACCATTTAATATGACTCATGTTCAAAAGTTGGTTCCGGCTGACCTGCAAAACGAGAAGCTTTCATCCTACAATTTATGCATGTCCATGAAAAATGTTGTGGATAGACGAAGCCTATTTCCATCTCCAAGGTTCTGTCTATACTTAAAATTCCAGAATGTAGGCAAAAGAGAATAGGTTCTAAATGCAACCATTGACCTTTTATTCTCGAAAGGTCACTTTGTGCTGCGAGTTAATGGCAGCATTTATCACTGGCTAATTAGCTCAATGCAGGACTTATATCACAATCAGTTAAGCACTGAGAATTTAGACAAAACCAACCAAAACCGAAGCAAACGGCTCGACAAGGTCATACCCGTTTGTCATCTAAATCTACCTACCATGAATATCTATTCAAATACAATTACTACTGTCTACCTACATTATCTTTTCTTAACAATAATAATATAAAGTATTAAAAGTGGTTACGTTTTTTTTCTTTTCAATTATAAATTAATTTTTTCATCAGATTCAAGATCACTTTATTAAAGGTCTTTTTTTCATTTATTAAAACACATTTATAATAAATTTTTGTCTAAATATTTCTAAATAATTATCTTTAAGAAATTCTAGAAACTTCTTCACAAAGAAGCACACACACACACTCACATATATATATTTATATGTGTGTGTGTGTATATTTAAATTTGAAACAAAAAAAAATTATTCTAAGAAATAATTATTATATCTAAGAAATAATTATATCTAAGAAATAATTATATATATATATATAATTATTTCTTAGATACGAAAAAATAAATCTATTAAAAGTGAAAAAAGTTGCAATAACTTAGAACAAAAGAAAAAAAAAACATAGCACAAAAAATATTAAGAAGGATAAGAAAGACCTTATAAAAACTAACCAAATGAAAATTTCGTGGAGATAATACACAAATCATGGATAAGTACAAAAGAAACATGGAGAATAATGAAGAGATAGGAAACAAAACCTATTAAGAAAATAAAATATATAATATTCATAAATTCTGCCATTAGCTGGAGCCTAACAATCCGAACAGAAAATGTTCAAAAAAATATGAAAATTCCACACATTCTAAAAAAATCAAATGCAACAATCCGCATTTCCAAAGAAGAAATGAATCAAAAAAATGGAGAGAGGAAGAAATACTCAATCTGAAACCGATAAAAACAGAAAAAAACTTTCCAAAAAATATAACAACTAAATTAAAAAAATGATTATAACAATTTGGATAAGACACGCTCATAGGCACTTACCTTCTTTTGGTAATGTATGTGCTTCTTAAAGTCCAGACGCCCTATGAGATATTTTTCTTCCCAGAGAGGTTTACTATCTTTGGTACACACGGGTGACGCGACCCCAGAATGACCTAGCGATCCTTCTCAAATTTCGTTTCACCTTCTTTCCACAATTGGCATCTTTTTTTGTTTTTCATTTTTCCTCTCAGGGACAGTACGGGTGTTGAGGAGAGTCGCGTACCTAAGATACTCGAGTGAAAATACTTGTAAAACAAAGAAGGAAAATTAAAAATAATTGTTATAATTTTCATTGCAGCTATTCTGTGCACATTTATTTTAAGTTGCACCAGGGATTCATTTCACATTTTTTTTTTCAGTTTGATTATCTTTCGTTATTTACTTCTTTGTAGATTTTAAAACTACTTTCTTTTTTCTGTAGATTTTCTTTTGTTCTAAGATATTTCGTTATTTACTTCTTTGTAGATTCTTCTTTGTAGAACTTAAGTTTGTACCATAAGCTTCAATATACGTTTCCAGATATGACGCGCGTGGCAACTCGTCCAAGAGGAATATGGAGTCTAGGTCACTGTTGGAGAATGCTTCTTCGTTGGGTAGTAGGAGTGAGCCTACTACTGTGAATCGACTAGTAATTGATTCTGAGTTGTTCTTTTAGAACACCAAAGACATTGCTGAATTATTAGTATTTTTATTTATGGTCGTCTAGAGCGAACCGACGGATCCTCACACCCACGTCTTAATACTATACTACAGTGCTAAATTTGGGGTAAAAGCAATGCCTAAAATTTGTCAGATGACCAGCGGGTTGCATCCCGTTATTGGGCTCAAAGGTAGATGAAGGTGCACTGAAATGAACGTAAAAAACGTCTTATATCCATACTTTAGCTGAGGCATCAAGTGTTAAGCAGGCTGAAATGATAATGAATTTCAAAAATATATAGGCTGGCATTTTTTTTAATCTTATAGCGCAGTGTCATATCAGAACCATAATTTCTATATGATGCAAATGAAGATATTTTAGAAATTTAAAGTTAGAAACGTTCAAGCCGTCTGACGAATAACAATCCGATGCGAAGATCAAATTATACCTTCTAAACATATAACTCTTCACTTCAACAGCCCTACTCAGCCAAAATCAATCAAAAAAGCTTACCTTGATTCCCTATGAGACTATGTATACCGAACTCTTCGTGCTGTTTCAATTGATAAAGTTTAGAGCGTGGTCAACAAACCTATGTTCAATGTTCTGTCGTAGGGCACGAAAACAGACACTGTAATTTAGAGGCTATCTGTCTGAATTGCGAAGGAACCATCCTGACTAATCTAGCAAATACCATTGAAGGACACTAGAATATGAAATTCATATCATAAAAATACACCACAACAACCCATTTTCTGATGCTAGAAAAATTCTTAAAGGATCCCTACAGTTGGCTTATCGTATGCATCTACTTTAAGAAATAAATCTGCCCCGCGCATCTTTAATCCTCCAAAAATTAAAACAATAGTTCAGGAAAAAATGCTTTGGTTTTACATAATATCAAAAACAGCAAAATCCATTTGAACCATTAAAAATGACAATTTTTTTCATGACAGACCTTAAATCATTCCATTTTGTACCAAAAGAAATATAATTTTTTGGAAATTCAAGTCTTATTTTCTTGTTAATTTATAAATGATTGACATGACTAACTACCATATCAAGTAAAATTATTGTAGTTTTAAATTACTTTAAGCTGTTCGTGAGTGGAACATAGTAAATTCCTTCTAACTTCATTACTTATTTTCTTGAAATCGTTCCAAAGAATAATTATTTTCTTTCAATGTACTAGAGTTTTTATCCCCTAGTTTTTATTCTTTCATTCCATACATTTTAAGTTCTTTTAGAAAGTTTTAATGTAGAGTTTTAGATTTTGTAAATTATGTAAGAATTTTAATCCTACTAAACCCACGTTCTCTTAAAGTAATGAATTTCCTTTCTTTAAAGTCAGGAAATTTACCTCCTTTTGTTATAGCAAACAAATTGTAAAGAAAGGAGTCCGGTAGAAATTTAGCCTAAAAACAGACTGAATGTGTAATTTTCTGCCATCAGATAACAAATTTTACTATACAGTGATATGAAAAAAACAATTTTTCTTATTATTTTTTTTTCAAATTATTATGCATTTAAAATTCCATAACTGTTGTTGAAAATATCTACTAATTTATATGATAACGCACTTAATTTTATCAAAGTTACTTTCAGAAATTTTCACATACATATTCACTTAAAAGAGTTTTAGACCATAGATGTAGTGTTTTGTACTCATACATTTTCTAGCCCTGTAACATATAAATAAATAACATAAGTAATATAACTGAAAACTGTTTTTCATTTGAATTTGTTTCAAACTCGAGTTATTTGGAATTGCTGCAATCACGAGTAAGGTTAACTATTTACTGTGGCATAAATCATTCATATTAGGATGTTCATGAATGACACAATTTTATCATGATCAAATATCTCCCATACAATAACTCTTTAAGGCATTAAATGTAATCCATTAATTGCAAGAGCTCTTTCGTTCCATAATTTATTACATTTCGACGGACTTATCCCAGTTTACACGTGACAATCAAAGTTTTAACTAAATATGTCAGTCTTGAACAAGATTTATTTGCCCCATGATAACATTGATTCAATTTGCACTATACAAACTGTCAGTTTCAGTAGCGTCCTTTCGATAGGATTTGTGAGTATAATAAAAGCTTTAAAATTTAAAGTGTTTATTCTAGGAAATAACTAATGTGAGAGTTATTTGTAAAATTTTAAATCGCAGGTATTATGAATCATGATTCTTATAAAAGAGATCCTCTTTTTATTTTGTAATATAAAATTACCTTACTTTAAAACTAAATTCAGTGGAACTAGATTACACATGTATTGCTTGCAACTGTTTCAGGTATTCGGTCTTTAACAGTAAATATAAAATAAATATGTTATTTCACTCAGATATACATGCATGTAAGTTTTAATTATAAATTTTATGTAGCAATTATACAATTCATTTTATGCACTTGATAATATTTATCATATGCTAAATTTATGCTCCCATGGTTTGTTCGTTTGAATCTATGCCCACTTAATTTCATTGGAAACAAGCTACTTAAACGCAAGTGATAACCCTTTCTTTAGCCATCTGTGAATGTGGTGAGATATTAAACTTGACCTTAATAGGGAGAGAGAACCAAAATTTGTATCAAATCACTTTTTCACTAATATTTCTCTTTCACTCTTTTACGCTTTTATTTTTTCTCTTATTCTAACATGTAGTCTCTCCGAACATAACATCACGGAAATATTCACCAGATTAATAGGGTATTTCGTACTATAGAAAGTCCTGTATAACTTTTCACACAAAGTTGTTTTTATCCATTTGCCTGTTCACTGCATTATTATCCATACGATTTAGGGATGTGTGTTTTAACACAGTCAATAATTATTAGACTGAAATTGATGACATGAAAAGCAAGATAAAACCAAGACTTTAATAATATTAAATGAAGAATAAATGAGGTTGTTGTCTCTAACGAATACCATGAATTCGTTAATTCTAAAGTGTGCAACAATAATGAAAACATATCTTACCAAATGTTTCGTCCTGTTTCAAACATTTCTTACTAAAAGCCGTTTCTAGCACATTAAGTGGAATTCACTTTTACCTGAAACGTTAATTAAAGTGTCTCTGGAGTGTTCAACTTTAAATATAACTTGATTTTTTAGAAAAAAAAAATATACACTATTCTTCACTTCAAGCTAAAATTATTGATACTTTTTATTTGACGGTAATTAAAAATTTAGAAAAAGGCATTTTGAAATTTCCAAATTGTGTTTGAGTTAAATCAGTGTTTAAATGGACATATGCCGCAAGTCTTAGTTTCTGTATACATTTCTTTTTTTTCTTTCTAAACATCATTAAAATATTTTATGCACGAACCTTTTTTTTTTAAAAAAAAATGTTTTGTTGGAATAAAAATAATGGAAGTTATTTGATCCTGGAGTGTTTTGATACGTTAGTTTCAAAATTTAATTTCATAGTTGAATGTTAAAATTGTAAGCGCATTTTTCGCAGTTTGAGGATACTTGTATGCAGTATATTTCAAACACTATAATACTTAGACATTTAAAAATTTATAGGTATGTAGATATAATGTACTTTTTAAACTGTATCTAAATTTAGTGTCATACTTATTTATAATTTTAAAAAAGTAAGCCAATATTTATCTTTTTTGAAATATTAAAATTTTGTAAAATTATATTTAATTTTTAAGAAGATCACGTTAAAGAACGTAAATTTCACTTTATAAATTAGTTTGTATTAAGTAATTACAATTACATTCTTACAAAATATCTTATGCGCCGGGAAGTTACTCAAAATTTCTAAAATAAACTTTGATTATTTTCGTGCCATTATAACGTGAAAAATGAAAAATATATTTAAATATTTTACATGTCTTAGAAACTATTTACTTATAAATCATGCTTAGATATATCATAATATTTAATTGCCATAAATTAAAGCCTGTTACAAATTTCATTCATTTCCAGCTGCCCATATAAATTCATCAGCTTTAGACCTTTTCAGATACTTCAATTCCAATTCCAACTACAAATATCTATCATCTCATGCTGATATATCCTTCATCTTTTTTCATTTTCCTTTCATTTATATCTCATTATTTTACATTAGATTCACTTTACTTCCGCCTTTAACTAATTAACATAATTACGCTTCATTTTTGTTGGAAAGAAATTCAATTTTATGCAATTCAGATTACTATAAACCCTACGAGGTTAGTGAAGAGAAGACAGTCCATCGTCACATATTCTGATGCTAGAATTATGTGATTTTCTTCTTGTTTAAAATGTTGTATCATATTTAAATCACAAATCGGTTATTAGTTTGTGTATCCAAATAATTTTAATTAACAAATAATTAGTGTAGTTTGCTTTACGTATTAGCCATTTCACAATTCCAAAAGTATAATAAATGAGAGCTACATATGCAGTAGTGGCTAAAATTGTGGAAGCCCTTGGGAAAAAAATCAATTTTTATTTTGAGGGCTCATATCTGTAATACTTTGTAGAGTATTGATATAAAGTTATATATATCATTGGAAAGATAATTTCATTAAAAATGCAATCCAATAAAAAAATTGTTCCATTATTCGCGTTTTGTTAAAAGTATCAGACAAATAGCAGAGGGAAAGAAGCAAAAGTAGAGTTCTTTCATTTGAATGTAGCTAATGTGCTTGAGTGTTTAAAGTGCTAATTTGGTATCCACTTGTTTTGACAATGAGCCCATCAAGTCATAGCAATATTTAACTTTTGTTATCATTTACTGGAGTTAAAAGGAAGACATTTATCAGTTTTTATGTGATTACTAGTATGTTTATTGGTGTTTTTTTTCAATTAGTAAACTTGTAAAGCATAATAGAATTATATAAATAGAGCAAGGAGATGTGATAGACCACTCAGAAAGCGACGTAAAATAAAGATATTAAGCGATCAAGCCAATATAATAGATCATACTGAAGTCTTAAGTTTTATGATCATGCCATGGCAAAACATTAGAGCTTTTTTCCATCGTAATACAATTTTAATCGCTTGTAGGGAAGTACCTCACTTTTTTCGTTTTTTTCATCGAGAAATTTATCCAAACGAGAATCGTTTTTTTTTCAAAGCACTTTAAGTCTTATAATAATGTACACTTAACATTTTTTTCTTTTAACAATATGCCGAAAGAATTAAAACGTGGACTAATGTTGACCGTATGAAATAAAATGTTTGCACCCATGTCTCTTCTGGCAATTCCTGATATGTTATGCATGTTTTTAGTATGTGAACAGTTTTACTTCTTTTAAATTTACAACGAAGCGCTTCAAAATATTTCCTGTGAAAAGTCAGGGGACACCACTGTGAAGAAGTAAATCTACATACTAACAATCAATTTCTTTCAAGAGTGCATTTGATTAGTAATAAAATGGTTTGGCAAAGATGTTGTTGGTTACCTTGATAACAAAGCTCATTTGTTTGTTCAAAGCTTACTCTGTACATAAATCCCTTCATGATGTATTATGTAGTAGAACATGAGAAATTCATAGTCATTTTTTAAATTTAAAATTAAAACAATTCCTTATTTACTTTTATCATTCTTTTAACTCCAGCATAATGAATGGAAAAAAATGCTACTTAAATTGTTCACTTCAGTGTACTCCAGATACATTTCTAAAGCATTCGTAATATCTTCTCCGCGTGTTTTTTTCTTGAGCAATAGCAGTCCAAAAAGTTCTTCCTTTGAACCTTGTGCCTACATATGTCGTGGAAAGAGTGATACTTGTGCAGTACCAGTAGTATCACATGACTCATCCATTGAAATTCATATTGTGAAACACAGCTAAATATCTTTGACTGTTTTGTATTCGAAGGTATTTCCTCAATTATATTTTGTTTTATTTTGTTAAATAAAGGCATTAGTTTCACTTTTTCCCATAATTGTTACTTAACCATTAAAACTGGAATCTACTAAGCATAAATCGATTCTTTATACTCTAATGAATTTGCAATCGCAGTTTTTAAATTATGTAATTTAATTAAAGTTGCAATATACTTTTTTAAGTTTTGAAATTTGCCCAATGAATTGAGTTAAGATCTATATTAAGTCTGGGTTACAAATAATATATTTGTTAACTTCATCCTCAATATATTTAAATACTTAAGAGACTGAAATTGATATAATTTTTCTTACATTTTTTTTTAAATAATTATCTTCCTCTTCACATCAAGTTAGATTATTTTCTAATTCAAGGTAAAGTAAAAAAATATCCATCTTATTAGTTTTCTTATCCTTACTTCAATATTCGTAGTGAGTAATCCAATCATTTATTTAAGGACAGGAAAATAATAATTCAGTTTCGTTTGCTGGCCGATTGGAAATATCATTCTCTAAATGTTGACAGTTCAGGCTTGTTGATAGGAATTAAAGATTAAATATTGATTATTATTATTTTCTTATTTCAATATAATTTACACATTCAATCTTTGCTTCTAACTATTTATTGGAAATATTTACCCTTTTGTTTTGAAGAATAAACCTTCTTACAGCCAATTATAGTATCATCGTAACCTTTCAAAACTTTCTTATATAATAGTATTTCCTCAGATTCCACGAAGAGTCACAAAGGGACGTATAGAGCTACAGCCAACTAGTTCGGTTCCTATTGGGCGATCTACATATAAATTCTCCAAATGGGATGTTCCCTTTATTTTAACTAAAACTTTATCTAAGACGCTAATACAAGCGACCAAAATAAATTCAATTGAAATTTCTTGCACTTCCCGTAAAAAATGCTATATACGCAAAACACAGGGGCATAACTTGTGAGAGCCGCGATTGGCAACCTTTGTTCAAATTCTTTCATATAATTTGTATTTCTTATTGGACGTATCAATCACGCAGATAAATGCCTCAATATATTACATTAAGAAACATATATAAGGGATGGTTTTGATAAACCAAGTTACAGCATTCTTTAGAATGTACTATCTTTTACATTTTGTGGATTAGGAAAGAATTAATATATATATATATATATATATATATATGTATATATATATTCTGTTTATTTTGAAGAGATACATTAACTTGCAATAGTTTGATTAATTTGCTTACATACATGACTTTCTATTTTTTTCTTTGTTCTAACGTTTGTTTTGTTTCGTATTTCTGCTTAATTTGATATAATACTATTTTGTTATATTATAATTCTCTGTAATACGGAGTAGAATTGCAGAATTAAAACAAACGTATTTTTTTCAATTCTTAATATGATACAGCTTAATAATATTTTATTTCCATTTTTCAATTACGTATTTACTTCTTCCTCTTGAGATGTGATTTGTAGGCCATAGTTAGACTATGATATTGTACTTTATTGTAAGTTTATAAATTACTGGTTTTATTCTTTAATTTTTAATTATTTACATGCTTGTATAAAAAATATACGTTAGTGAATATTATGTAATGCTATAATTTTAGCTATTTAATGAATATTTATAATTGTTATATGTTAAAATTATAACTTTGAACATTTTATATCATAACTAATTACATATAATCTAAAATGAACTTTAATGTTTTGTAAAGTTATAATTTTTTTTTTTAAATTTTCTCATATTTGTAATTTACCAGTTTTAATACTGGTTAATTTAAAATTGGGCTTTTATTAAAATGATTTCTGATTTATATACATATTAATATTGTGTCTAATTACCATTAATATGAATCATATAATTACTTTTATACGCAAATACTTATTTAATCAATCACATTATGTCACGAAAATGATAATATAAAGCAGAAGGACTATATAATCTATTTGAGAAAGTGGAATATGTTATCTTTAAATATGTTTGTCATGTATGTATTCTGATATTAAAAACTAGAATAAATTTAGAATTTGATTAAATATTAACATACATAGATTACAAGTGCCTTTGAACTAAACTTATTTCAATTAAGCTAAGCAATTATCGTAAAGATGTTTTCAATTTAAAATAAAATTTTATATTTAAAGCATTTGAAATTAAAATCTATACTAATATATATATATATATATATATATAATATTATACTCTTTCCATTCTATAGGTCATCATCAACAAATATTGATGTAGTGTAAATCTGATTTAGTCTCTTAAAGTACCAAAAGTGATTTACAATATAATTATAAACATCTACATTATGTAATAAAATCAAACAACTATCACCCTAAATCCTTTACAGAAATCTATTTTTAGTGTATTACATGTCTAAAATAAATGTATAAATCCATACAAACTTTTAAATTACTTCGTTATGTTTAAAATTAAAATAAAACACTAAAATTATGGTTTTATTGATTGAACTAATGTTCAAATATATAAAATAATACTTTGGTCAAAATTGAAATGTGCATAATATTATTAATTTATACTCAAATCAAAATAAATGGAAAGGTGCGTTTCATTATGAAGTGAAACAGTATCGACGTATAAGTTGAATATATCCTATGAATAAAATTCATTCTAAATAACCTTTATCTCCTTTCAAACCCTGTTTCCCCTTAATGAATCCCCTCTTCAAACTTTGCGCTGAATGTAACCCAAACGATACTAACTAAGATAAATCAAACCACTGAGCTACGTTCTATCAGGTAATTCAATAAATCGTTGCCAAAGATAGAGGCTGTAACTTTGAGAAGAGTCGCCTGATTAAATATATCTTTTCATTCTAGTTCCTCACGGGTATCTTGAAGATACAGACAATTTCAATATTTTCCTTATTTAATGCTTATTAGAAGTTAACCTACTCTGGTATTCGACACCTAATACAATTTGTGATCTATATATTAGGTGCAAAACAATTGCCAATGTTAGATTTTTATGTTCAATATTTGTTTCCTCAATAGGTCGTTGAATAATTTCAATATATTAGAAAGTATTGAGATATATAAATAAATATATATTTCACATAATATGCTACTTTGTTAAATGAATTTGAAAACACGTAATAATATAATGGAAATATTTATCAATCGTAATATAAAACAAAACTGTTATATTTTCATGCCAGATATATGATTTCGATTCATTCAATACACAATGAAAACACTACATGAAAAAATATATCATGTTTCTTACTATTAATATAGCTGCTAATTGCTATTTATTTAAATTTAAGACTTTTTTCAAGAAAAAAATATAATTAAATTAATGTGCAATATCGCAATAGCAGTTTTTATTTTATTATTAATTTGTAACCCACAAATATTTTATTTAAACTATAACTTTGAAAAAAAATATTTAATGAAGTATTATATATTCGTTAGCATTATTAAAAATATTTAAAGAAGTATTTTAATACTTTTTTAAAAATGTTCAGATGTGATCATATCTGCGTGAGATTATTTTTTTCGTTGGAATTATGAGTCCATATGAATTATTTTGAATGCATAATATTTTTAAAAATTATACTTTTATCATAAAAGTACAGATTTACATTATCGGACCTAAGCAATGCAGATATTATTAGAAATGAAAACGAGATTAGGGATTAAAAAAAAAACTAAATAAGTAAAGAAATATTTTCTTTCCAAAATAATTCATCGTTGTCAAGTGAAATGAATATGTTAAGATAAATTCTTTACAAAACAGTGTATCATAAATACAATGAAAGAATGTTATTAAACAACTGTTTCATTTTAAAAGTTATATTATAAGAAAACCTATATATATATATATATATATATACTCTATAACAAAAAAAGACGAACCAAGAATGAGTTGCGCTATTGTAAAGAAATTTATTATTTATTGTAATATATTATTTTTTCATTCGCAGTTGTGAAATTTTAATTTTAAATGTCTCCCAATATTGTGAGGTTATTTCTGATATGTAGAATTTTAAACAATACATAATGAAATTAATTCTACACTCTGTAACAAAACAAAACGTCAAACTAAGGATTTCCTTGATTGTAATGAAACTTCGTATGCAGGGACATTTAGACCGAACATGCAGGTGATAAAAATTTCATATCCAATGAATGAATAGCGGCACTGAACAATCAGTAGGAGTATATAAGAAGCGATTATCAATCTCATGGTCAAATTTTCTGATGCCATTTACAATACCTTTCAACGATTGAAAAAATGCCTCGACGCAGGATTAGAGCTCATTACGCGCAACTATCAGAGATTGAAAGAGAATAATAACGATGAATCAGGCGCTGTGACAGCTAATCTGACAATCACTCAGTCTCCTGATCTCCAATGGCCCTAGGTGGACCACTACAATCATGACGGTGAAATCTGCCACTGTGCACCAGTTCTTGCTAGCATTTTCTGATCTCCGTATCGCTTCGACCCATATGAGGATCGATTCTCCGATTTGTCCAACCTGTCTCTTTCAATCCAATGATACGACCACTTTAAATCTCTAACATTTGCTCGTAATGAGCTCGAATTCTGCAGCAAGTCATTTTCTCAGTCGCAGAAAGGTATCATAAATCGCAATGTAACAGAAAATTTGACCATCAGATAGAGAATCGCTTCAACTATATACCTGCTGAGTGTGCAGTTCCGATGCGCTGTAGCTCCCGCTATTCATTCGTTGGACACCAAATTTTTATCATTTGCATGGTCGGTTTGACCGTCTTTGCATACGAAGTTTCATTACAATCGGGCAACACCTTCTTGGTGCGTCTTCTTTTTGTTTTAGAGTATATGTACTACGAAAATAAATTTAAACTGTTTGACGTAAGTAGTTGTATTGTAAAATGAATATTTTTTTCTTTTTTTTCGAAACTAAACATTTATTTACGATTTTTTTTCATAGTTCGTAAGTAATAGGTTTTTAGTCTATAATAAATGAGAATGATTTGGTATCACATATATTAAAACTCTATGTATTGAAAAAATACCATATGTGATGCACTACTTTTTTATAGATAAAATGTTATTTTTCATATGTTTTGAGATTAGCAAAGTACTTGAAGACTTTCTACGGAATGGACAAAAAAATAATACAGACAATTTTGTTAGTTATGCTAAAAATATGTTAAGTCTCTCAAACTGTAAGTCTGCTGTTCCTTTTGAATATTTGTATAGTTAAATATAAAACATAATTATCAAATGATTCGCTTGTTTGTATCTGTTGGTTTGGCTATTTTTAAAATTAAGCAAAACATATGTTTTCTTCGCATAATATATTAAAATTTGCTAATTATGTATAAGTAATTGATAAATTGCAATTCTTATGCAGGGAATTTTTTTTTGTTCTTTGAAAGAGAAAATAAAGTGAAATTTCCATTCTGCAGGGCAATAAATGTTTTTTTTTCATTCATTATTTAAAATATGTGGTTATAAAGTATAGACTGGGAGAGAAAAAAATATAAAATAAATTATTTCCTACAGTGTGAAAATACTTTTGAAATACATTACTTTTTATTCTCTTTTTTATTCTATTCCATGCAAAAGATGTAAGGTAGAAAATAAGTAAGCAGTAAATCTTCATGAAATAGAAGTGAACATTTATTAGTGAAAAAGGAAATAATATTTTTTTCTTACAAAACAGATGTTTTCTTGTTAATAGTAATATATTTTGAGAGTATACGATAAGAATGTGTTTTTATTTTTGTCTCATGTAGTGTTATCTATTTACACATAAAGTAATTGTTTCTTTGAGTAAGAGCTGGCTTTTATCTTAACTCTAAAAATTAAATATTCTTTTAGTAAGCGATAAAAAAATTGAGGAGCCTGTATACTTAAGTGTATAGCTTAATTTCATCAAATTTGTCAATATATATAGCAATTTTGAAAGTGATGTTAATATATATTAGTAAATCTATCAAAAATGAACTTTAAAGATCAATTCTAGTTTTTGCAAATGGACCAAAACACACTTTTTACGTGGATTCTTATCCACCTCACACTATGGAAATGACCTATATATTCGTTAAATTTTGAGTGTCTTGTATGATAGTCTTGGTTCTCGATAAAATTAACCTTTCGTAAGTGTCTTAAGAAAAGTCAATTTCTTTTAAATATTTCCTTCTTTTACTAAATCTTCTAACAAAGTGAACGAGTTTAACTATCCACATCTATGTTTAATGACAAGATCCTTATGATCTTTAATTCTAACTCCTTAGTTTTAAATTTTTCCTCTAATAGATATCTGTAATTAGTGCATAACATTTTGAGACATGTAAAATACTTTTTAACAAAACAAAAGACAAAAGGATATTCAATCGACACGAAACATGCGATTCATATCAATTATATCCATAGAAATGTATATAAAAATAAAGTTTCTGCTTCTGGACGTTCTGATGTTGAATTAAGGCTCAATATGTTTCAAATTATAAAAGAAAAGTATTTTCCTCATTATTGGTTTTCAACAGAACATGGCTCATGCGTCATAATGGTCGGAAAAAACCAACCTATAATACTTCCTGACTCTATAAATTTGAGGTAGGTATTAGTGATAAATTACCTGCCGCGCAATTGCGCAAAGTATAATTAAAAGATGAACAGGGTTTTTATTCTATATTGTTAATCTGATTTCTATTAATTTGCTTCTTAATTTTATGCACGCAAATCCTCCTTATAATCAAAACAAATCACAAAAAAAGAAATCTTTTCTTCATCAATAATATTTAGAAAACTACAGACCAAACTTCACTGGATTGTTAGACAGAGAAAATTATTCCAGTGACAACAACATACTAATAGATTACTGCAAAACAGAAAAGAAAAAAATAGGAAGATGGAATAAACAGAAAATTTCGTAATACTTAAAATAAAGCGTAAATATTCTTGTCCAAAGAGAAATCGAATAACACAAACGAGGAGGGTTTCATATTTTGTTTTTCTTTGTCCAGAGCATGTACATTTTCCCAGTAAATTTTGGTTTTTATTTAAATATTATGGAATAATACATAATAAAATAGCAAATAACTTTATATAGCTTCTGAAGCTTTTAAATTCTAAAGACTACATATGTAAGCAATACATACATAGTCAAGGGGATTGAGAAACAAGAAAAAAATGCCAGGAAAAGTTACAAGAAATACAAAATGAGCATCTATTTAAAAAAGCCAAAACACACAAAAATGAAGTAAAGATGTATGAAATACTTTTTATGACTTATAATTAATATAAATCAAACTAGGTCTATTACACCAATATTGGTAAACGTTTACATTTTAATTGGGTATGAAGTTTAATTACCTACTTTTAATTCAATATCAAACTGTCAAGAAAAAACTCACGTGAAACCAACCAATCACGATTTTGGTTTTAATTATATATATATATATATATATATATATATATAAGTCTGTGTGTGTTTGTGTATACTGGTGTGCAAAACTTAAGCAACAGATGGTTTTATTTTGCCATAACTCCAGGATACATCATTTAAGAGACATCAAATTCAAAAATTAGAGACAGCATTTTGTATTTACACGACGATAAAAGAATGCTTGCGCAAAAATGAATGTAATGTCTATAATATGAAATCAAGCAAAAAAAGTCTTTATTGAGCTAATAGTATCATTGTCTGACCAAAAGGAAAAACAACACGCATATGCTCCTTAGTATGGGATATACCCTCCTCATACTGCAATGGTTGATTCGCATCGTCTTTCCGTACTCAGCACCAAATTGTCCAACAGCTATTGATATGAGAGTGCCCATTCTTCATTCAGCCTCCATTTCAGTTGTTGTTTTTTCAGGTTGCAAGACGTCTCCCCAATGCATCCCATATATGTTCTACGGAATTTAAATCAGGGAAAATACTAGCCAATCCATTCAAATGATATATTCACTTTCCAATAGCTGCTAAACATCAGCATTCCGGTGTGGTCGTGTATTTTCATCGATAAAAACAAAATCTGGAACAATAGCACTTCGGAATGGATCAACGCCTTACAATAGTGATCTCCGGTTACAGAACCTCTTTCTAAAATGTGGAGCTTAACAGTCCTCCTCATCAGCATAATGCATCTCCAGACAACGACTCCAGGAGAGCTCTTTTTTTTATGCCCCTAAGACCGGTCCTCGTGCGGAATCTTTTTCAATAATAATAATAAAAAGATATATATATATATATATATATATATATATATATATATATATATATATATATATTAACGTGTCTTAATTTCTCAAAATTTAAGAATATATGATAATGTAAGCGGTGTTGGAAAATAATGTATGTTTATTTCATCTTTTATATTTGAGGTTTATAACTTATTGAGAATATTTCCAACAATCATGAAACATGAAGTAAATTCCTGTTTAGAACTTTGGACAGAAATGCGTAGTTAACATGTTTTATGTATTCAAACCACCCCAATCAGCAAACTATTATTTATAAAATATAGTACAAATTATATTATAACAGAACAACAGAAACTCATTCCTAAGATTTAAAATTTAAAATTCATTTATGCATATTCAAATAAAATACTCTAGGCTACTTTATATCCAAAATATTAGTTCTGTATGACATGACATCGAATCAAAAGATTATGAATACGCATCAAAGGAACATTCTATATTACTTCGGTCTGAATCCAAATTAGCAATATTAATTACCAGATAGTATCGGGAAGTTGATTTTTATCAATGAATACTCAGATATGACCAATAGAAGTAAGATTTGAAGAATATATATTTTATGAATGAAGAAGCATTTGATATGATTAAAAGGAAACTTAAACATTCCTAGAAATATGTTGAGTAGCATTATTTATTGAAAAGCACCATAAGATATTTTCTGAAGAAAATATAAGACTTTAGGTCCACAAACGTCTCTAATGTATATGTTTCTATCTAGGTAATCAACAATTCTTAACAGTAGAGATCGTCCTTGATACCCAAATTTACCTCAAGGCAAAGATAAGCCTGTCAATATTCCAATATGTAATTGGAACACGAGCTCCGGAGCGTTTATACCAATATGAGTATAACGCGGATTTGGCCACTCCTATACTATAATTAAAAACACGATTCATTGAATAAGACTAGTTGCAAAAAAGAACGACATTGTCTATTTTATAGGAGCCTGTAGAAGCCGCAGACACCAATGCCTTTGTATGAAAGGAATCAATTTAAATATCCACATGCACTCAACGGATCATCAGACGCTAATAATTTGATGCAACACTCAATAAGACATGTTTAGCAGTTTTCCAATGTTCTGCAAACCATATATCTGACACTGTACAGTTTTCGAACGCCACACGGATATACGGTGATCCTCCTCTAATTTTGATTTAATTTTTTTTTCCTTTTTCTAAACTTCTGACGCTTCTGGCTCTGTTGGTTCAATTGCTTTCACACAAACACCACTTTTGTAACATTCCCCCTTACAATCTGTTATAAAACGATAAGAAAATCTTCAGGAACAGTGATCAACGTTTTTCTTCAAATTCCATAAACTCCTCATTTGCCATCACATTCGGTCATCAATGGATTGTGACATCTGATGAAGCATTTACCACTGTCAGACAACCAGACTATTTTCAACTTTTCGTAAGAATTTTATAACGTGCAGTTACATCAGCAATTCAAAGACTATATTTTAGCTCACGATTGCAAGAGGACTCTGAGATTTTAATCACTTGAATAAATACACTGTTTTACAACTAGCTCACTCTCTTAAGACTTTCTAAGCATTGCAATAATAACAAACATGGATTTAATTACAGTAGTAATATTTAATTTTATTAATTTAAGAGAATCATCTAGAAATTAAGCTTCCCTCATCACTAACTAATGGAAGGCTATATTTTGTAAAAGGTTGATATGCATATCGGTGGGCTTATTGTAAACGCTAGTTCACCCATACCAATTACTTTCATCGAAATCTTTATAATAATCGAAAATTTTGCAGAAGCAAGAATAACTTTGCTTCTCATTTGTATCATAATGCTAATTTTGTGCATAATGATATTTCTTATGCGTTAAATAATTTTGGTATGCTAAGATCGTTATTATATTTCAGGGTATTTCTTAACATCTTACGTCACATAATAAATTACTTGAATTCCCAATTTCTTTTCTAAACATGATTTTTGTCAGAATATTTTTGTTTAGTTTTATTACTACATAAGTTTGACAAACACATTTTAAAAGTAACTGAACTGAAATTGATGAGTAATCGCCTACAGAAAATAATAGATTTTAATTAATAACTAATTAATAATATCTTATAAGCATTTACTTACCAAACAAAAATTGCAACGTAGATATTTAAAAATACCATATCTTAATTTATTTTTATTTCCTCTAAATATAGAATGTTTACTGTTAATCACACTAAAAAAACCTTTTATGGCAAGTTAGGTATTGTTTTATTAACAGGTGTTAAATATTTGTTCTATTAATGGAAAACAATTATTTTATTTATTTGTCCTTTGACTCATTGTTAATGTATACTTCAAAATTTCAAAAATGACGCTATGGCATTAATTATTAAGTTTTTAGAGCAAGGTATTACAACAGGCGTTCAAAAAAATAAGTTACATTTGTTCTCTATTAGATGGTAGCCAAGAGAAGCAAGAGCGGAGCCTGCGTAAATAATAAGTGAGTTTTATGGCTTCGAACGATAGTAATTTTATGTGGATAGGGTCAATGGTTACCATTTAATACAAGAGAAAAACGGTGCTATGGCTAGAAACATACTCTTACGTGGAAATATGCGGAACAGTGCATATTTATCTGCAAATAATTCGAGATGGAAACAAAGGCCTTTAAAAACAACGTTTTTATACGATGGCAAAGTTTATTAAAACAATTATTGAAATATTAGTTAAAATTATCGCAAATGTCTAAATAATACAATGTTAGACAAGTAAGAACGATTTCCAAACTTTCAGAGCTCTAGCTTGATGGGAACTTGGTTAAATTAACTATCGAACATTTGATGACACTTTGATACACACACATCAAGTGAAATACATAAAAACGTTAAAACTAACTAAAATTAATTCATCCGGTAAATTAAATTGTTGGAATGTAGTTTATTCAAACCACTCTTGGAGACAGGAATTATTTGGTGGTATTTTGCCAAATGTGGCTACACTGGTCCGCTTCGCAGACTTAACGTTAAACCAAAAAAAAAAAAAAAAATTGCTAAGTTTGGCAATTTTTTAAACCACGCCAAGTGGTTGGGCTAAACTGCAATATTTAAAAAAATATATTAGTTAAAACTTGTAGAAAATGTCTAAATATTGCATTGTTAGGGAGGTAAGAACGATTCCCAAAGCTTAAGAGCTCTAGCTTAATGGGAAGTTGGTTAAATTAACGATCGAAAATGTGATGACACAAACACCAATTGAAACACAGAAAAACGTTTTAATAACAAAAAATAGGAAGATTCATCCTGAAATATCATCAGTGTACCCGCTGTTACGTCGATCCAATGTGAAATGGTACCAGCAGTTCAAAGCTATCCACACAGACTTAACCGATTCGAAAAGAAATGGAAAGCCAACAAAGGAGAGCAGATCCGACACTATACATCCAAGGTACCCCTAGCAGTGAGTAAAGTCGGGGTTACAGGTTTTTCGATTTCGAAGGAGTTGTCATCACCGAAATTATGCGGAAAATCAATCTCATTAATGATGATTCGTACGCAGGATTTTCTCTCTAGTTTTCCACAGTTTTCGCAAAACTATGAAAAACTAAAGACACGGAAAGTTGAGCAAAGGTATTGTTCTCTTGCACGACAATACAAGACCTCACAACTCACGTAGAACACAGGTATTGTTTCGACAAGCTCAAAGAACTTTCAGGAAAAAGACATTTTTCTAACGATGATTAGGTTCAGATAGCAGTTTTAAGTTGTTTCAAGGCCGTAGGAACTATTTTCTAGCGTCAAGGTAACAAATAATTATTGCGACATTCAACAAATATCTGCATCGATTGAGAGAATATGTAGAGAAACAATGTGCTGTATGTGTTTCATATTATATTGTAGCGCACTTCTCAGTAAAGAGTTTGTGACCTTCATTGTTCTAGTGTATCATAGTTTTTGAATCACTTCATACTTTGTCTAGGAAGCATTTAGTGACTTGAACTTGAATTGGAAATACTGATGTACACTGTTACTACTACGTTTCTTTAATTTAAAAGCATGAACTATGATGATTCATGTGATGAAATATTTATTAATGTAACACTTGAAAGGGAAAAGTACGCGATAATGCACTTAAAATTCGGTTTTCATTCTACATTTTATTGGACATTTAGAGATCTTTTAATAATACAAATAATTATAAAGTATTTTTAAATACCTTAATGTAATTCAAATATTTGTTTTTACATCACGACTTTATTTTTCTTAAAAGCACATGCCTTTATATCCAATATGATATTCTTCATATATAGCTAAAATTCATTACATACCAGTTTTTAAATTCTTCATTTAACAAAATAATATTACTAATAAAAATCAATATTATTATTATACTGTTTATTTAACAAAGTAATAGACTAATATATATATGACAGTTACATTTTAGCTAACAAATTCGGAAATGTTTTTTTTTAATTTAACTTCTATATTTGAAAAATACTTCACAATTATTTCAGTGTACTGAAAATCATTATTATGAAACTAAATTCTTTCCAATCGATGACAGTAGTTATTTCAGAATTAGTGCCTAATGTTCAAAATAATCCTTTTTAATCCTGAATCTCAAAACTGTGTTTTAATTAAAAAAAAAAAGACTTTAATGGTCGTACTGGTTTGGAATATGCTGAATATATTGGTTCCATAATTATTATGCTACATATAATAAGTATAATTATGATATTAAGCGAATTTCTAGCATATCCTACAGTTATTTGAAATTTATGCCATTGCATAATATATTTTGAATTTCAGGAAGGAATTTTATTACTTCTTTGTGTTATATGGTTTTTATCTAACTTCGTAAGATATATGGTGTCTGAGATATATCACTTTAATATCAGATATATGATTTAATATGGATGTAGCACTTTATTACTTTGAAAATATGTTGAGAAGTATCTGTAGTAGAGCGAAGCAAGATAGATTTTTTGAATAACCTCTCCGGAGGACGAGGACAGTAACTGTTATTTTGATCTGGTAAGTTGGAATTTTCTTTTAGGTAGTTAATAATTGTAGAAACATAATATGCTCTTGAATTTGTTAGGTGATTTATTGGTCTTCAATGATATGTGGTGTATTTTCTCGAAATGTTTATAATTCAGACAAGAATCACAATAATTTCGGAAATCTATGCGTGCTAGTAATACTACCCTGATAGCTATACTTTTCACTGGCAGCTGCAATTCCTGCTTGAAAAGTTT
Source organism: Nephila pilipes (assembly GCA_019974015.1). Classification (NCBI taxonomy): domain Eukaryota; kingdom Metazoa; phylum Arthropoda; class Arachnida; order Araneae; family Nephilidae; genus Nephila; species Nephila pilipes. Next base: position 147,819 of record BMAW01056026.1, read on the forward strand.
GTTGTTTTATATATTTATTAAAATCAGCATTGTGTTTGTTCTTTTCCTCTCTATATATTCTTTTCCTGTCTGGTTAACTTATCACCAAGAAATCACAGATTCACGGGCACTGGAGTCCAGATAACATGAGATATTGTCATATTTCCTAAATTTTATTCTACTTATTTCATACAAAAATAAAGCTTTGTTTCTAAAAATAAATAAATTGAGCAATTTTTCATTTCCCCTTTTGCCTAAGTGAATTATAACTTGGTAGAAATTGATGGGTTGAGAAAGATAAGAAATTGGCCCTTTTGATTTGATTAGCTGTACTATCTGCAAAAAAAGTATTTTTCATAACATTAAATTTGTAAGTAAAATCTGAGATTGAGACCAAAATTTCTACAAAACTATATAAAGAAAATATAGCACTAATAGCCACATATTGTTCATTTTTTTAAACTTAATTATAACTATAAAAAAAAAACTGGATTGGAATAAGGTGGCTGTATTACCCCCAAGCAATCTGCTTAGACCTATTTATATTCAATACCTATTATTTGTATTCAATATCTATTATTTGTATTCAATATCTATTATCTGTATTCAGTATCTATTACCTGTATTCAATATCTATTATTTGTATTCAATATCTATTATCTGTATTCAATATCTATTATTTGTATTCAATATCTATTATCTGTATTCAATATCTTTTATTTCATTAATACACTTGTAATATGTCTTTATTTTATATGTATGTAAAATAATTCTTATGATATTCAAACATCATCAACCAGTTTTTATCTGTTGCGTGTTGACAATATCCTTGTTGTTTAGGAACGTACTGCGTTTGGCGGGAGACGTCATGAAAAGGTAGTATCAATTCGCTTGTTCGCAGCTCAGATTAGCTGCAGGGAGAGTTAGTACACGAATTTGCAGCGCAGTTTAGGTGCTGGTAGTCGCTAAAATAAATTTAAAGTTTGTTGAAAAGTTTCATATATTTTTACACACGACTACAGTTTAGAACTTTTTTTTCTTTTCAGAGGAGTTATAAAGTTTTGGAAGATTTATGTATTAATAATATTAATATGTTCATAAAAAATTATATATATATATAGAGAGAGAGAGATATTGAATTTAATCTAATTTTTTAAAGTTTTCTCATAAAGTACCTTTTTCTGAATAATGATGTGTGTTCTTGAATTCATTAAAACATCTATTTTGAACAATACTGAAATATACTACAATCGGTCCTCAAAAGAATGTACCACGATCATATGACGTAAAAGATCTTTTATCTTTTACCTTTTTCATTAACATTAAAAAGCTCATTGTACTTGAAGAATCAAATCTTCTTTAGTTTACCGACCAATAGTCTTCCTTACTCAACAAGATCGTTTTGTGTAATTATCAATTAGATTCCCTGAAAGTAATTATATATATTTTTAGGAAATTAATAATATTTTTAAAAAACTGGTTTATACAGATGTTCATCCAAAATTAATTCATGTTGACATAAATTTATTTATGTGTAATAGAAGTTTTCTACCTTCTATATTATAATCATAATTTTTTATTTTAATTTTTTATTTAAAAGAAATAGACTTTTTAAAGATTTTAAATACTTTGTAAATATTTTCACTATATTTCTATTTTATTACATGTGGAATTATTTAAGAAACTGATATCGATGCCTTCGTTTTTTCTCACATGTTTGGATTACAACAAAATTGGCTTAAACTTTTTATTCGCCATTTGTTTTATATGATACTTATAGGTGGATTAACAATATGTTTTCTTTTCAGATATTATACATTTATTATGATAAGGTAAAATTCTCTTTAGGAAAATAATATATATAAATGATCCTTAAAATTCTTAAAAAGTAAAACAATTGATTGTTTGAACTCACATAATTTTAATATTCTGTTTACATAGAGATAAATTCCCAAAAGGAATGAAAAGCTTCTTCATCCAAATTTGCCTTAAGTTTCGTTTTGTACTATCATATAAAACTATAAAATCAAAAATAGCTTTTAAGTACTTTAAGGATGTTTGGAAAGCTAATCCTTTTCATTTTAATCTTTAGAAGTTATCAGGAAACATTTAAGTACTTCCAGAAACAAGTACTTTAATTACAAAGTAATTTGTCTTTCTCTTATGTCTGGAAACTAGTTCGTTTCTTGTTAGATTAGAAATATCTTGTTATTCTAAGGAAAATTCTTGCAAGAATTTATTGCATTTTTATTCTAGATTGTTTCAGATATTTATAACTTTTATTGTGTTATTATCATGTATCACTGTACTATTATTGGGCAATTAATATGGAAAAAGTTCATAAATAGCTTAAAATTTAAGTATTGGATTTGTTTTAATAAATCAGGTAGATATTTGAACTATAATTGATTTGAAATAGTACTTATAATTTTGTAAGACAAGGATAATTGAATTTAGATATCACAATGATACATGTGTGTTACAGAATTTAAATATCGCTTTCCTTCTAAAAATTTGAGGTTTTGTAAGTCAATTTTCGTATTACACTGGTCATGACCCCACTGTTTGAAGCATTTGGTCCAGTTTAACTCCAAAATAGATATTTTCTCTCATAGCTCGAGCATTATATAATTAATCAAAGTTGAATATTTGGGATGACTTATGCAAAACTCGCATTAAACCCCTGCATAATTGTCGCCTTAGATGTTTTACTTAGCTTGAATTAAAAGAAGTTTCAACTAAACTGTCGGTACATAGACACAAAACTTTGAGGCATATTAAGGTTATATTTTTAAACTTGATACTGTACAGCACATCTATATATCCCCGCAGTAATTTCTCTACCACCATAGGTAAATGCTATAGTAGTTACTGTCTTTCTTGAGACACTAATAATTATCTGTATTATCCATGGACATTTCAACAACAACATCAACAACAATAAAAAAAATGAAAATATTTGGTACTTGTCTTAATTTCTAATCCAAAGGAATAATTCAATCAGTTTTATTACTATTATTACCTATTATTATCATTTTACTATGAACTATGTTCAAAGGTTTTCAAGTACTTGAGGACAAAATAGGCCATGCAATTCATTTCAAAGTATATTATCTACTGGTGTGTATCATAAGAATCCTGAGTTTTTTAGCAGCTATATACATGAATATTTTTAAACAAAACATAAGCATTTAAAGCAGTATCCACGCTTCTTATGACATCTGTCCCGTCGGTGATTCCTAGGTTGGAAATATATTTTATACTCGTTTGTAAAAGTGCTTGGCAGATGTTTTCTCTTGTCAACTCTTACAATATTATATAAATGTTCTTTTATGCCCCTCTTAATTTGAAGATTCAAGAACAATTCGTTTGAAAGGAAATCACGTGTGTAAAGTGAGTGGGACAAGGGAGTGATACAGTTTTTGACCAAACACTTGCTCATTGAAATAGCTTGGTTTGCTGATCAATTAAATCCCAAACCCTAAATGCATCAGCAAACCTTCTAATGCCTAAATATCCTGTTCAAATTCTCTGAAATGAACTTCAATAGAATCCATTTAACTCCATTACTGGTTCAATGATTCATCGACAGACTTCAAGCAGAAAATTACAAAATGTACAAAAAATATTGTTTGGTCCGTCAGACGACTAGATGTCGAAAATGCGGTTTGTCGCAGCCAATGTTTCTTCATTTTTCAAATAAGAAACCATTAATACGCATGACTTTGTGCAGTCTCAGTAAGCTGTATTCAACACCACAACAGTTTCTGCGTCATTTTTCAGTAGCAGGAAATAGAATTTCATAGCCACGCGTTCTTCACTTAAATACACCGTTTTAAAAATAAACGAAGAAATAACATTCCATTTGTGGTGAAAAAGTGTCACGTGGTTTGACCCATTCTTCCCGGATAACACATTAAGTCTCCCGTCTACCCGACATTTTGATTTCGTTACCGTAATGTTAATCCTGTGGAATTACGACTTCAGTTCTCACATCTTTATTATTTGAATGCAATAAAGTGCATATGAAAGAGCAAAAAATAATGAATGCTTCTGTGGAATTACTTTTTCCCTAAGATTTTTAAAAACATTTTTATTCTTATTTTAATCATTCGTTTTTGAGTTTTCCAGTCTTTAAAGAATATTTTCAAATATTTTTAAAAATAGGAAGAAAAAAGTAATTCCACAGAATCATTCATTATATTTTGCTCTTTCAGATGCTCTTTATTGCATTCAAATAGTTCAAATAATAAAGATGTGAGAATTAAAGTCGAAATTCCATAGGATTAACATTACGGTAACGGAATCAAAATGGCGGGTAGATGGGAGCCTTAACAGCACTGAAATCATAAGATCTATGAAGAGAAATAAGTCTTACTCCAGTTCCGCTTGCAAAGCCTGATTACTAATTGAACTTTCAGTAACCTCACTCTTAGATTACAATTATAAATCTTTTAAATTACTCATCTAATCTTCCTAAATATAATATGAAAGTAAATAATTTAGAATATTATTATCATTTATAGCAGTCAATTGTGTTAATGGATTAAAGAAAGAATAAAATATTCAAATACGCTATGTATGTTTTAAGCAACTATTATGACATATAGTATTTCATAATCTTGAACCATAAAAGAGTAACCGAAGAATTGCTGGTTCGATTCTCATTTGTAGGAATTAACTATACAAATGCATAAAGTAATAAAACAATATCACAATATTTTCTGCAGTAAATTATTTAAATGTGTTCATCTGGACAAACTATTTTATTTATACCATAAACGTTTCCAAAGTATTATATATAGTAATTTTATTTTTTAAAAAAAGTGAAACATATCTCGCACAACTTTTATAGATTTAATGATTCGATTTCATATTTAATAAACATAATGTGCGGTAAATGAACTTATATACATTTTTTTTTAAATTGTTATACATTGAAACGAGGAATAATTATATTATATTAAAATATATATACATGATTATTTTTTTTTGAAAAAAATGTATTTTTATATGCAAATTCTATAATATTTAAAATGCATTTGAATGTAGTATATAGTAAAAATATTTTGTTAAAAATATATTTAAAAATGAATAAACATATCAAATACTCTTGTGTATCTTATAGTTTTGGAAGGAAACTATTCATTCAATAAAATAATAAAACAGTCTATGAATTATTACGTTGATCAATAAGTTTAAATAAATTGGGCTAAACTTGCTATTTAATCTAAATATTATTGTATAAGCATAATAATAATAAAAAGTTTAAAAATTGAAAACAACTATTCTAAATTCATTTTAACATGTGGTAATGGATTTTTTTCCTGTTAAATTCTGGAAATAGTAAAATTAATAAAAATGTATATTATTTACTGAAATTAATAAATTTGTACATTTTTAATGAAATTAATTTCTTCTGAACCCCAGGTTCTATAGAAAGAATTAATATCAAGAACAGAAAACATCTTCCAATTTCTCATGCATTTTCTTATTTTCACAGGCAAACTATTCTAAAATACAAAAAATGTTGTCAATATCAAAAATAAAATAAAAAAAATAATAATTCAAATGAGTCCATCGTAAAAATTACTTTTAATTCAAATATTAAAATAAAAGGAAACAATAAAATCTTAAAGTAGACAATAATGATAATGTTTGGATTTTAAAAATAGCAGACAACAAAATAAGCCATTAAATATATCTAATCAATGTAAACATACCTTTTAAAAACTAAAAGCAGTTATTACTATCATATTGAATTATGAGGTCAATTTCTTTTCCCTAACGCATCTTATCTTTTATTATAAGTCCATGCATTTTTGGTGACGCCATTTGCTCAAAACATCAACATGTTAGTACATATTAATAATAACAATAAGTAGAAATACATATCCTAAACTTCCGAAATTTACAAATATTCAAACTTTTGCGAAACTCCCGAATGAAGATATTGACTATTATAGTTTATTGTGTGCTGATGCAAATACAATAAATATATACGCATTCATCATGTGCGGAACAAAGATATGGTTTGAAGTGCTTGAATCTCAAAACTTCCTCGCAAAATCATTCTTTTGGTCATGAAATACCGAATTTATTAAAATACTCTTCAGTGAATACCATGTAACAAAACATACGCATTAACAACTCCCTTCCATGTTTATTGGTTATATCGCGTAATTACTCCCTTCCCTATTGAATCAAGAATTTTGCAGAATAGGGGCATGTACAGAATCACCAGACCGAGTAATGGACAATTTGTTATGAGTAATAAAGACCGGAGAATTCGAAACCTTAAATCAAAGCGTAAACTTACCCATTCCATGTCCTGCTATTTTGGAATTGAGAAGTTTGAAGGATTGTTAACTCTGAGATCCCCCACTAACCCTTCGTCATCTAGTAGTCGATATTCTACTGACCAGTATTATTTCCGTGAATGGAATGAGCATGTTTTGAGAACGCTGAGAAGGAGACATGTGTTCTTTTCTCGAGCGAAACGAGAGTGCATTCGACGAAGCTCTGATTCAATGGGGCTTCAGCGTCTTTGGAAGATTAGAAGCTGGTAACAATGCGCCCCAGCTGCGGTACTTAAAAGAGCCATTCGTTCACCAGTTAATGAGATTTCATGTTAATGTACAACGTCGGAATCGTCAGGGTAAATTGGTAATAATTACAAAATGAAGTGAATACGGATATTAATTTCAAACATTTAGTTCTGCATATTTTTCAAAACATTACAAATTTGTTATTTATAATACCTTAAAGAGTTTCCCCATTCATGAGCTTTTCAATGATAAATTTTAATAATACTTAAATATATTTAATAATTTTCAGGTATATACTACGTTTGTTCATGATAATTTATTTTGCTCATACTTTAAGTAATATTTCATTCCATTAAGAGATTATATATATTTTATTGGCGCTAGATATTCAGTAGATAAATTTGAGTATTCATTTTTAAAATATTTAACATGAATTTTCACGAATCTTTATTAAAAGATCAAACTTATTACTCGAATTAGTACCATTTACTTAGGCATAAGTATTATTTATGTATTTTGCATACAATTGGTTTATTCAATTTGTAATCATTACTTTATTTTTATCAATTCATTATCAACAATTTACCTTCATCGAATTAATAATAAATCCAGAGAATGTTATTATAATAAGTAGGACGAAAATTATTTTTAATCATCTCAGTAATAAAATTAAAAACAATATAGTCATTCAGTTTTTGTTTTCAAGCTAACTGAATTTTATGTGTAATAACTAAAAAAGATATCGGTTGCTGGGATAAACTGATGGTAATTACTAACTGATGACAAAACAGATATTCGTTACGAACAATTTAGCTCCATAGATATAGAATTAGATTAACTATAATGATTTCAAGAACTTTGTTTCCGTATTATAATTTTGGTACCAAAATATATTATTCCATTAGTAAGAATGTTAATGAATGATTACGATTAAGGAATGAATAGTTACTATGCTAGAGTTTTTATTTTTTTAAGTAGTGATTGAATAATTTATTTAAAAATTCATTTCAGTTATTTTTTTTTAAAAAAAAAATACTGCTTAATAACAACTAACTGAATTAAAGTATAATTATAGCAATTTACATTTAGTTGAATATTTTATTTATATATTTATAATATAAAGATTAAAGGACACATACTATTTCGTTTATTTTTAACTAATGTCATTAAAGTTTCAAATATTGTCTTAAATAATATTTATAACAGTTATTAGAATAATCTGTTTCAATATCAATAGAATTTACGACTGACTATCCACAGCTGTTGTCACAGAAAATTTGGTTACATTAAACAAAGGAATGGTGTTGAAAAAAAAAGTGCAAGAAAAAAAAAACTTCTTTTTTTCATTATAAGTACGCATCCTTAATTCTATTAATTAATTTATAACATCCGTAAATAAAACAAAAATGTCTATCATGTTTTATACCTTCATGCAAAGCGAAACTTTTCTTCAAATAAGCTTTATGAATCATTATTAGAAATCGCTTGTATTACTCATCGCATTTTAAATAGTTAAAATACACGAGGTGGTTTAAAATACCAAATAAACTGTTTATTTAATATTAGTGATAACTCCTTCCTTTACATTTAGGTGCATTCAAACCTAATCTTTAATCTTAGAAAGATACATCATAACTGCTCTTAATTTTTGTGTCTTGCCACACTCGATTTTGCGAATGTTTTTCATTCACCCAGGTCTTATCCAAATAATATAATAACGCATTTTCTTTAATTCTCTAATTTTTTCAAATGATTTCTGCTCCGTAAAAAAGATGTCTTTCTTTTAAGAAGCACAGTCTGTATTTTCTTTTTTTTAAAGGGAACTCTCATGTCTTTTAATATCCTATACAAGGTATTCCAACGCATTTTTCTCGGAAAAAATATCGGTATCAACGTTCAATTCTTTCAGAATTTTGTCTAACGCAGAAATTTCCTTTATATGAAAAAAAAGATAGAAAAAAGTATGATTTTTTTTGTCAAATAGCATGACAATGTGAAATCATCACATTTTATCGGTCTTCTGCGCTCACTCACGGCACCAAACTATTTTTTCCAGAACTTAACGTCATTTCGTTTTTCAAATGAAAAATTATTCTCTTAGAAACATTAGCATCTGAGAAAGATTTTGAACAATATAATTGGCAGATTCGGAAGAGTTTTTTTCTCAAAGTCAAGAATAACCATTCAATATGTTTCTACAGGTTCCACTTCGGATTCATTTTCCTCGCTTTGATGTTGTATACAGCGTAAGTGATGAAATTCCTTCTTCAGTTATGTTTAGAATATAAAACAAAAACGAAGAAAATAGCAAGAGAGATAATAATTGTAAGTAAAAAAAGTAAGTAAAAAAAGACGCAAATAGGTGAGGAAGCATATCTAGATTGCCAGAAATGTTACCTTGAAAACTATTTTCCAGCTAAACTGGAAATAATTGTTTCAATTATATTCATTTTCTTAGTTAAAAAGTAAATGGTAAAAGTAAACATGTAGTTAACTTGAAATATGTTCTTAAAATCATAATTACTATTTTGTATAGTATTTGTTTGCAAATTTCTGTGTATTTTTTTTTTTTTTTAATTTTGAATTCCAAAACAAAATATAACTTTTTTAAGCGGATTAGTACATTTTCTATCTTTCTCAGTGCTGCCAAGTTAACGTGAAATGGATTACAAATGTAATTAAAATTAAAGCAAACGATAAATCGTTAAATTGAATATTATGTCAGCTACATTTAATTAACATTAAAACAAACGATAAATTATTAATTTGAATATATTTCATCTAAATATAATTAAAATTGAAGGCAAATAATAAAAATACTGAAAATTTATCTGGTACGCAAAAACTGAATCACCTAAAACAAAATCACCTTAGGTGACAAAAAGATTAAACGCTAAATTGTCAATGACAATAGCTCAGTTGTCGTTCTCATCACTTCATGGAGTTTCAAACTGAGGATATTGTCGCTAATAGTCCTTCTGTAACTCCTAACTACAGATTTAACCACCGTTTAATGAATGAAGCAAGGTAATATTATCCTTTGTTGCTCTATATCCATTAAAACTAATCTATGTTCAGATCTATATCCTATTATTCCTATGAAAAATTGCTTTCTCTTATTTTTCCTACTAGCCACTGTGAGTTTTCTTACTTTATTTGCTGATTTTGCTACAATCTATTATTTAAATACAAGATAGTTTTCGTGCTTATTTTCATATATTTTAACTATATAAATGTAGAAACGATGTATTCAATATCTTCATATTTATTAGGACTTGGAAAAATTCAAAATAGGTTCCATAGGTGGAAGTCTTTAATTTTTTTCTTATCATTACTATGTTGAAATTGATCACTTTGACTATTTTATTGCTTTATATATTCTAATTTTTTCTTTTGCATTAACTTCAATATATCCAATTACCATTGATATTCAAAGTGTTCTTTGATCCATTAAACTAGTTCTCTTAAACACCAGGTATTTTAATTTTCCGAGTTTTGATTTAAAAGTTTTTGTATTTATATATAATGACATATCTCTCTCAAATAGATTTTCACCATTGATTTTCTTTATGCTACTTTTTTGATGAATTTAGTTTCACTTTCACTTCCCACAAGTTTCTTTTTAAAGGCTTCTTAATTTTATTCTATTTTGTGATATTCTGCAATTTTATGTAATAGTTATTGATTCCTTACCATATCAACCGTAGTTTTTTTTTCCTATAAGCTTTTCAGATCTTTTAAAAAAAACTAACATAAATTGATCTCACAAAGTTCAATTTCGTATTCGTAAATACTCGTAGTTTCATATAATGTTTGCATATGTTAACTTATCTGTTTAGTTTCAAATATACCTTGTCACAAATCATATAGCTATTGCAATTGATAAATAAATTTTTGTTAGCTTCTGAATAGTAGCTGAATAATAAAATTATTTCGTGAACCAAAATTCAATTTTACTTAAATAAGATTTTGAATTATTTCAAGTTTTGTATTAATGTCCATTTGTGTTCACATAAGCGAAGTTTGTATTAATTTCCATTGTGTGTTCACATAAACGAAGTAAAGATGGTATGAAAAATTAAAACATCGTAAGATATTAGATATTTCTGGGTATACTTGCAGGAAAATTTTGCTTTATATGAAATTAAAATTTCACACAAATTACTACACTAACAGGCTATAACTTTGCAGCATTTACATTTAAAAATCTGTGAAAAAATTAGTTAATTAATCTTCCTTCATCGGAAATTTTTAGCATTTCGATTGAAAGGCAAACTGTATCGAGTTCCTTTATTTCCAGACAGAATTATTCGATTTATAAATACTTCGGATACGCACGCAATAACTCGCATACACGAAAATGGTTCAAAAAGTACCGTTGATAGAAATAGAAATGGGTTAAGGAGAAGTTCCTTGTAGTATTGTCAACTATATCTTTTTTTTTCTTCTTATAAGTTCAAGAGTATGATGAAATTTGCATCTCAAAATATCTCCAATATAATTTTAGGCAGAATAGACATTTTTTTGTCTTCTTTGGAAAATTCACCGGAAGCAATTCATTACATCGATTGTTGTTTGGGTTTCGGTGTGTAATGAGGAATCCATGTTTCATTAGTAGTAAACACCAAAGAATAAGAAACGGTAAAGACCAATTTTGGTTTGGCATCGAATGGTTGATAAATCGACTGGAGCGCCTATTAATGAATGTCTAATTTATTTCCAGTTCCACATCAATATCCAGTATGTCATTTAAGAGATGGCACCACACAAAGGTATTGCCGACTTGTCTTAGCACTTCCATCGATTGTCAAAAAATATAATTTTAAACAACCCTCTTGAATATGTGTGCTTGTACAAGTATATATTGTTTAAAAATATATCCATCTGTTTAAATTTACTCCTTTGCGACCATCTATTCCAAACTTGATACAATTAGCTTTTAATAGGATGTAGAGAGGAAGATAAGTGGAATTAAATTCAAAGAATTAAATTTAATTCAAGTCTTTATTTATATTTTTGTATTATTTATTATATATCTTTAATAAATTACTTAAGTCTTTATTATATTTTTGGGTTTTTTTTCTTCGTATGGTAGGATAAAGGCTTGTAGAATTAAACCAAACCAATAAGCACCAAACATTAAAGTTATTTTTGAGAGTGTCATTCTAGAAACTCTCTTTCAAAATTAAAATTCAGTTGTATTAGTAATTATTTAACTATCAAGAATCGTTTTTAACTTAGTAAAAAGTTTAAATAAGAAAATTTATAAGACATTCACTAAGAAGTTAACTTTGATATTATTTCACAATAGAATTAACAAAATGGACCCTATTCAGTTGTACGTCATTCGAGGATAAGGAATTTAAGTTTACATTTTATATTAAAATTGATTAAAGCTTTGATTATACGTATAACTTTCTATTAACTTTCTAAGAATTATTTTGATATCAATATAAATTCTTATGTTGTCACATGATGTTGAAACACCTGACAAACATTTTCAATAATATAAATTAAATTTTACAATCCAGGTTTTTTTTAACTAAAAAGAGAGCAAACATTGCAGTTAGTTAAATAATATTATCATAAATAATCCATAAGTACCAAGGGTATGTGGAAAACAGTCTTAGAAATAAAAACTTTTTTTACAAATAGAATTAATTAAACTATCGCAAAAGGAATAATTTAAATAAAAAAATTAATTCGATTACTTATAAATAGGATTGAGAAGTAAATTGCTTCCCACATGAAAACAATTATAATTAAAACAGGAATGTAAAGTAACTATTTTACATCATGATAAAAGATGAAAATTACAGGAATCATAAATTCAAAAATATTTATATCGAATTAAAAGAAAAAAGCTTTTAATTCAAAATTATATGTTAACGATTTTTAAAATTAAGTGTACGGAGTCAGAGTTACTGGATACGTTCAAAACCAGAAACAGCAAATTATAATACTAAAAGAAAAATATTTTTAAAATTATTTTTAGCTTATGGCCAATAGTCGAATTTCAAAAAAAAAAAAAAAAACATGGTCTTTTCTTTTACATAAGCTAATAAAGAAAATATATATTACGAAAATTTATTTTATTTTATTTATTAAAATTTTATATGTTAACAACTGAAAAAATTACACATTTAAGAAACAAAAGCATCTTCGGCAAACAATAAACTGAGTCACTGGCATGAAATTATATAAATATAAAATAATGTAATTCCTTCATCATTAAAAATCTTAAGTTTCTTTAGTAGCACTTCATTTTGCTTAAAATAATATTAGAGAGAAAAACTTGATTGAATTAGGACATCAGAAATAAAACCAAATATTTTAAATACGGGATGATAGGTCTGACTTATTTTAAATACATCTGCCATCACAAGTCTCTCTTTTCGGCCGGGGTTTAGGGAGTTATTACAATTCCAGCATTCTCAATGTCATCGTTTAAGATGAAGGGGTCTGAAGCATCTTAAAAGTTGCTTTGCAATACCGGTCATACTTCATGGCCGAAGAGTAGGAAACTAATTCATTGCACGACTTTCTCAAGACTGCCGTTTGAGATTAAGGGGGGTGACGTATCTCAAAATGTGCTTGGCTTTGCTGGTCTAACGTCATGGTCGGAGAAGTGGAAGCTAATTCAGCGTCCAATTTCCTCATGACTGCCGTTTGAAATTCTGGGTGTAAACGCATATAAATTTTTCTTATCATCACCTACATAAAAAATTGAAAACAAGTTAATTCTTGTAATAACGTTACAGAATAATATTTATCGGTCGTAATGAAAAAAAATGAACCATTCTATCATACATAATTTTGCTTCAAAAATTCCACAGTATGGCTCAAAAATAAGGCCGTTGGTTATTGATATTAAGTAAACAGTTACCTCTAATTTTTACACGCATTTATTTAAGTGTGTTTTAAATTAAATTCCATTTAATCATTCAAAAAATTTACTTAATTTTTTTAATAATCTCATAACCAAGGGAACTAACAGTATTTAGTCAAAACTACTTTATCATCACCAATATACCTACATTTACTATTGCACATTAAAGTTCGCTGGCTTCTTGAGGGAACTTTCTGAAGAGATTGCTTCATCTATAAAAGAAATAAAATTTCGAGGTAATCTACCTGATCCAACATTTTGTAGGAAGAATTAGAATGCCTCAAAAATTAATATTTTATCTCCAAAGATATAGAGAAAGAAGAATCACTTCACTTCATGTGTTTAAAATCGTATTGTGATGAATAAAGTGCTTATTTTGATTCGGTTAAGCTGAAAACATTTTTTGAAAAATAAATAATATTTTTCAAGAATGCTTTTTAGAAATCAGAACTAATGAATGCACACTATATTTTACTGTAAGACCTTTCAGAGAAAAGATAAACCTACTCAACTACGCACAGTTTCCCACAGTAATTGCCTCTCTTCTGTTGCCAATAATATATTAAAAAGCAGAGAACTGTGGAAGAACAAATTTACTTATCTGACCATCTGCTCAGAACACGGAAAAGAGAAATCCATTTTAATTTCTCTGTTGAATTGGACAGCTATGAAACAACTATACAAAATAGAATGAATAGCATTTGATGTACCGAATAGCTTGTTTGGAATTCACATACGAAAGCGTTTGCTGTACTTCCAATATCTGCTCTACATACTTATATGAACAGGCATTTTCATTTGTAAATCAAATGAAAAGGAAGCTTGAAAGCTACTTGATAAACGATAATTTACAGTAATGCCTGAAATTCGAAACAACTAGCTATTTGTTAAGCATAACATAGCTGTGAAAAGTAATGTAAGATTACTCATGTATGCTTTAAATAAGAAATCACTTCATCGTTTTTTTTTTTTTTTTTTTTTTTTGCTCTAATGATCTATATATGTCTAAATATTCACGCAAGAGATTGCACTGCACCTTCGCCAGTGGAATCAAATGCAGCGGTATTTAAAAGAGAAGTGTGACTTCTTCCAAATACACCCAATGTCACTTTTATATAAAAATAAGATAGGATGTGTAATTGGATAATAAAGTTCATAGAATCTGAATGCAAGAACAACCAAAATCATTTTAATTATTAGTCAAAGCATGAAGTTCAATCAAGTTCTTTTTAAATTATGGAGAATTATTTTACGACACTTGAATGGATATTTAGCATTCCGATATTTTAACATTCGTTTCTTCATGCAGTAAGACACCGAAATAAAAGAATATTTCATACTTCTTGAAGTAACGTTAAATTTCATTTTATTCAAAAGTTTATTTAAATCATAAGAAAAAATATTAATTTAATAATGACGGTCTAGATCGGGGCCACCAAACCTGTCTCGTGTGCGGAGAGGTCTACGTATAAATGGCTCTTTTAGTTACCTTCATTACCTTGTTTTTTTGATGAATTGACGCTTTCATCTCGAAAGTGTAAGAACATCTGCCAATAGATTGACGTATAATTGATTTCTGCGAGAATTTAAGTTCGATATATGAAAATTGGGTTTGATGAATATTTAGGAGGAAGATGACGGTTGGTCAAAAAAAATTATATATTGTAATTTTGGATGTATCAAAGTTCGAAATACAGAGATTTGTCTTCACTTGTGATACATAAGACAGCTGTAACTTAATGTATCTCTATAAAATTACTCTGCAGCTTATAAAATTGATAAAAATTCTGTAGATTTTAATACAGAGGAAATTTTTTTAATAGTATGATTACAATTAATTTTAATGTAGCTGTTTTAAACTGTTCTAACTTACTACTAGTTTTCTGAAACATAAATGACATTTTTCTGTAACACCTATTTAAATAGCTCGTTTTTGTCGTGATTATTTTTTATTTGTAGATATATTTACTTCCAGTTAACAAATATTGCACATTTAGTGAATGTTCTTTTCTAAATTATTCTATTAGATATTTATCTAAGCGAATATAAAAAGGTTTGATTTTTTTTTACTTGCCCTTATTCTTTTATAGACATTGATGCCAATTCAAAAAAAAAAAAAAAAAAAACCTCACATACCTCATCAAGGTGAGTAATGTTTCATTTATAATAAAAGTTTACGTACATTTTTTTTACCATCCCTAATAAGGAATGATAGTTATTATGAATCAGAAGATATATTTTCCCTAAGATACATCAATGAAATTGTATTATTCATGTATCATTTTTTTTATCATTTTTATCATGTATCATTTAAGTGTAACTCATTAATTGAATAACCTATTTTCTTAATTAATATATCGCAATCTTATAAGGAATAGCGAGTATAATAACTATTCAGAAATTGAAAATAACTTTTGAAATAATTCTTTAAATTTATATTTATTATATAAAACTTTTAATTCTTTAGTATTTTGTTTCTAGCAGATAACTATATTACATTTGTTATTATATCTTAGAGGTGCGAATATCTATTTTTCATTCTAATACTAAACTTAATGTTGTTCCTTTTTGATTGACTGTTAATTTATTAATTTCATCCTTAGAAGCAACAAGAGAACTATTTTTGATGAAAATCACAATTTTAAACCAAGATCAAGGACGAGAACTATACCTGAGATAGTATATACATCTCCAAATTCGTATAGCAAGCTACAGGAATGATTGAAGCCTCCATAGATTTAACATACATCAGCCCCAGACAAAACCAGTCTTCAGTTGAATCCGATGGAAACATAGCATGGCTACGAATTCGTAATCCTGACAGTTACTCTGCCGTAACTTTAATATAACTGCTATATATCCACATAGTTCATTCAAAGTACTTTAAATATTTTACCGAATGAACAAAATAATTTTAATTTTCATTTTGAATTGTGCGTGAATATTATCAACGATTATATGAATCACTTATTTGGCAACAAGACACCAATAATCAGAATTGGTGCACAATTTAATGATTCATTGATTTCGATACTACAAAATGTTACCATTCATATTTATGTCAAGTACGTTAAAATAAACGTATGCCTATAACTTTAACTGTATGGTATTTTCTAGTATATGTATAAGCATGTGGATATAGATATGGGACTTGATATATTGCAACTTGATAAAGGCCACTCATTAAATATATCTACAGTTTCTTCTGTAATTATATATTTATTTAACATAAATTAGTTTCTTATATAAATCAGAAAGGCTGAATAATATGATTTTGAAGACATTAAGAAAAAAATCTTCCTCCATAAACGCATTTTTTTTCACCTTGGTGATTATTATCTCGCCATTATAATAAACCATTTAATCATTTTTAAGTATACAAACATCCTATATATCGTGTCATTGAATTTGAAATTCTCAGAGGAGAAAACAATAGGCTTGAGAAGCACCAGAAAAATAACAACAAGGAAACGCTTTTCACAGTCTTGTTTCTTTCTCCCCTGTGCTTCTTTATGTTTATGAGCTTATACAGATTATAATTCTAAGAACTAAAACAATGGCTTTGTGTTCCTAGGTTAGTTTTCTTTTAATTATTGTAAAAGCAACTTTCATAAAGGACACTGATACATTCTTATGAAAGTAAATGCAACGAAGTAAAATTCTGTGAGAAAAGCTTAAATACACAGAAATTGAGTAGCTTCATGATATTACACAATACCTATTCAAAGAAAGACCTTTTTATCAATATTGCTTGTTTTATGTGACAATTTAAGTTATAATAACTTTTTATATATGTTATCCTAATCTTAAAGTATCTGTACATCTTTAAAACGTCATCTTCAAAATTTTCAATTTTCTAATTTTAATGTCAGTTTAAAATATAAACTTTTTTCTTTCTAAAAGTGTTTTAATTTTTCTTATACCTTATTAAGAGCTTATGTTACAGGGATTTGAATTTTATTCAGTAGCTAATTTTTAATTGCATTTGAAAGTTTGTTTTTGATTTTTTTCAAAATGAGTTTCCTCAACCTATTCACATATGACAACATAGATATTAGAAAAAGTTATGAACCAAATTAACTTAAATTTTGCAAGTACCTTCCATATATAGTTTTTAAGAACCCCTAGATTATTAATTGTGTTTTTCACAGTTTTAGGTTTTATTTTATCGTCAAAAATATTTTGATATATATATTTGTATGTATATATTTTTCCCATGAAAGTGAGTTTTGAGATTTCTTTCTGTATTTCTAAGAGGGGGTTATAAAAATTGTTAAAATATCAATGGCATTAATGTATGATATTTATTAATTCCAGTCCATGATATAATTGTATACCAATTTATTTTTTTTTTACAAATAATATATTTAATTAGTAATAATCTTTTCAAATTAATCATTAATTAAAAATAATTTAATTCAGTCGTGTAATGAATGTTATTAGAGTTTAAATTTTAAGCTTACTAACTTTAAATATCAGTCGAAAAATCTTTGTGCAAGAGTATTTAATGAAACGTCAGGTTTTGGGTCAATATAGTTCTCTTTAAAGATGATTCATTTTAATCAGTACTGAAATTTAAAGTCATTTTATCCTATATTAAGTTTCGATCTCCTAGTTTTTTTTTTTTTTTTTTGAAATATAAAATAACACGTAGAGTATTTAACTAAATTAATATTAATTGTTGATCATTTTTGATAAAACTATTTGTAAAAAAAAATTAAATTCTCAGAACTGGTAAATAACTTAATCTATATTTTATAATGTTTAGTTAAAATAGAATTAATAGGAATTTCACATATTCGCATTGACATAATTTAGAGTAATCTTTTGTTGAAATGATAAAAACATTATGTCTGGAATTCACATTCAACAAGATTTAAAAATTATTTTGATAAAATTTAGAGCTTAAAAACCAAAATATTTAAAATATGTATCTATATTACAGATTACTGTCTTTAAAAATAATAGAATTCTTCGAATTAGTCTTCATTGATTATTCATAAAAGTATAATCTCATATTCAGCTAACAAAATATTAATTGTTATTTTTAATACGAGGATAGTCTGAAAAGTTTCTAAGCTAACAAAGATACAAGACGTATTTTTTTATATTTATTTGTATTATTCTACATTTTCTCCTTGTAAGTCTTCACACTTCTCCCAGTGATGATCTCATCTCTTTAACCCATCCAAATGGCACTCAGCATCTATTTCTGAAAAGTAATTACTTGCGAAGCTCATGGCCTTCTAATTAAACTGAACTATCTATCCTCCGAAGCAATTTTTAGATCAGGGAACAAAAAGAAATTGTTTGGGGCTAGATGTCAAGCCATTCAAACTGTTTAGTGTATTTTCACAATGGCCGTTGCTGAGGTGTGATACACTGGATTATCTAGGAGAAAATATATTTCTCTGCAAATATGACCAATTTCAGTTTGCCAGCCTTCAGCTTGACAAATACTGATGCGTGGTATGCTCATGCAAGGGTTTTCCACTGTTTGAAGATAATCTGTTAAAATAACTAAATGTCTATCCCAAAACGTAGTCACCATCACTGTCTTAGCCAAAAACAGCTTTAGTCTTTTTGGAGCAGATATCGCCTTTTCAGTCCACCATTTTCACTGTACTCTTTTTTCAGGCGTGTAATGGTATATCCATGTTTCAGATGCATTTCGTTGCCAAAACACCGAGTCGTTGCGCCTCAATTGCGCCAACAGAGCGTTGGAAATGTTCATTCCATCACATTTTCTGTTTAGCGTAAGCAAATGATACGCCCAACGTGGTCAGGTTTTCAAGCCTAAATTTTGATTCAAAATGTTACAAATATGTTCTTTGGACATAATCAACGCCTCTATAAACTCTCTAATTTTAATTCGATGATCGTCTAATACTATTTAGCGATCTTTAGCAAAGTTATCGTCAATTGGTGCAGGTTTTTGCGTCCTTAACGTTCATCAGTTTTCAAGCTGTTACGAGCACGTATAAATTCAGCTGCCCAAATTTCAGCAAGGGAATAACATAGTCCTCTCCATCTATGGTGTTAAACTACTCTTTGATTTGCGCAGGCATATTGATTTACAAAAACTAATATTTACTGACAGCTCGATACTTAATTTTTTTTTCCATTTTCCCAAAAACACTCACATTGACTGGCTCAAACGATTGTAAACCAGCAGCCACACATCCAAAGTAGATGAAGTTTAGTGAGTGCCTGTATAAGTATGTGCAAATACATTCCCTTTCTCTTATTGACGAGTGCTGTCATCTACACATTACAGTCGGAATACTTTCAGATCACACTCCTAAGAAAGAAAGAAGTGAGTAAATATATTTTTTTTTTAAATTCAAAATTACAAACTTTATCTTAAAGTGTTGTTAATGAATTTTTTATATTATTAACTCAAAACGAAATTTATGTGTAAAAAATCTAGCACAAGCAAACTACAAATCTAATTAAAATAAAAATTATTGAAACTGCAGAATAAAGGGCGCGCCATTCGAGACTCTCTTGCTCAGTGATGCAATTACCTTCCGAAATATATGACGTTTTAAAATAGCAAAATTTTGTATTCTCTTTTCATATGTGTCATATGACATCGTAATAATAAATTAATTTAACGATGTCAAGTAAGTCTGTTGTAATATATTTTGGATAAAATAGTCAACCGATGATTTGAAAAATTGCCTGTCTGATTGATAATCGAAATTTTCGTAATTCTTAAATGCAAACTTTAATGTTAGCTTATACAGCGTTTCCTTATACACTTATTGCATCATTATGAGAAATTCGATGACATTCTAAATGTATGCAAATAAAAGCTCACTTTCAAAAGCAAATACAGACATACTAACACGTAAATTATTAAATTAATTGATGACTTTGTATCAAAATTCATATAAATTTTCCTAAAACCTGTAGTATTACTTTACTTCTGCTGCAAGTTTAACATTTTTTTTGTTATTTGAAAAAGAACTACTTTTGAAACATTGAAAGTCTTTAAGAAAAACTAATTTTATTCAAATTATTCCCCTACAACTTTTCTAATTGTAGAATCTAACACGGAAATAATATTGCTTTATTAAGATAAATAACATGGATATTTATATTGAATTCCAAGCTGTATAAAGAGATAGACTTAAACTTGAAACACTGAAGTAAAAGAACAATCAGAAAAAAAAAAAAACTTCGTAGGTCAAACCGGATGACGGGAACGTTTTTATCATCTATCATTTGTAGCTCATAATATATACATTTAAAACTATGCATATTTGACACATTTTGTTGTTTTATTTTGTTTCAAGAATAAATGTTTTTTTTATAAAAGTTGCTTCTATCTTTCTGTAAAAGGTACTGTATTGGCTTCTTTTTTTAACAACTTCCGTGTATTTTAAAACGGAATTAAGATTTTATATTTCAGTAATACAAAATGATATCTATTATATGATATACATAACCTCTTTAGAGAATTTTTTTGTAAAAAAAATTTATATTCTAGTGAATTTACTGGGAGTTTTGATATTACAAAAATTGCTTCTGAAAAATTAATTAATTGAAAATGTGTTTTAGAATCGAGTAAATTACTTAAGTAAAATGCATGTTACTGACTAAATATATGATTACTAGTATTTATATACTAGAATTATGTTATGAATTTGTACAGAACGTCTTTGAGCGATCCACTTCCCTCTCCTCACTTTACCATTAAGCAGCACATTAGAACGACTAATTTCTGTATGTTCACAGCTATGCAAATTGCGAGTATTCTCAGTGCGCACCTGTTTTATTTATTTTTGTATCCGTGCAGCTTTTGAATGAACACAGAGTGGTGAGAAGGAAATCTTGACCGGTTCAGAAGTGCAATTACGCTGAATAATCTGGGGAGACAGAAATCAATTGGTTCAGCAAGGCAAGAACTTCTTTTTCTCTTCTTATGGCTGCATGGGTTAAAAATATCATTACCACAGGTGCGTACTCAGAATATTCACAGTTGCATAACTGTGCTTTGGCAGACATTAGTTGTTATAATATGCTGCATCGTGGCATGGTGGGAAGTTGACAAGCGACTCAAGGAGGGTCGATACAAAATGAATTTTGGGTATTTTAACAACATATAAGAATAGATAAAAGCCATTTATTAATCTACAATTACTTTCATGGAAGATTAATTTAATAAAAACAATTTCCAAACTAACATTATTATCTCCCCTTAATTAAACTGTATGCTTCACTAAAATTTCGCAAACTTACACTATTAATTCTTTTATTGGAAACGAAGACTTAAAATTTGATTTTACATTTCAACTAATTTCACATCATAAGTTACTATGTAATAAGCGTTCCTTAATAGAGTTATTAGTTTTACCTTTAGATTTTGCTATTAATATCTAACCTTAACTCATCATAAATATTTTGAATTTAACATAAGTATTGAGGCTTAACAAATAATATTGAATCACTTTTAAATAAATAATAAGTAATAAAGTTAAGTTTGATAGTTAAAAATTGAATCAAAATTAAGTATTCAAAAGAAATTGCTGTATTGAAAGAAAATTTTTGTTTACTATTCTTGAACGAAAGGGTGAGATCCTATGTTGAAACCTAATATGCTTAATTTATCAAAGCAAGTATAAATTACTTTAAAAGGTATAAAATTTAGTTTTTCTGAAATGTTCACATTTAATATCAAAAGTAATTATATTTCGTTCTTTTATAAACAAGTGGTTTCTTAAATATAAAATGTATTTTAAAGTACTTGCTACAATTACAAGATAAATGAAATCGGACAAAATCTTTCCTCATTTTTCAGTCTTTTGGAAATATTCTGAATTTGAAATGATTGTAGTATTTGTAGAATAGAATATCGATAAGTAATTAGTAGGATTCATTTAATGATCAGATATTCAAACTGAATGGAAAACAAAAATTTTGTTTTCATGTAACACAATACTTTCATGAAATAGTTTATTCAAATAAAACCACAAGGTAAATTGAATAATATAACCCTTGAATTGAAATATTACTAACAATATGTTTCAATAAATAAGGTTTAAATTACGTTTAATTTTAATTAAATAAGCAAATTCTATTTGTATGACCATGCGTTAATAAGAAATACATATCTACATTTAAATATTTAAACTATCTTGAAATTTGGAGGTAACTAAAATTCTTCATATACGATTGTATGCATAAAATTAAGTTTATGAATGCTATATCAGGAACATATACCCAATTAATTAAACACACTTTTAATAATTTATCCGCAAACAAAATGAGATAAAAATTGTAATCCCTGATAAGAATTAAAACATAAGAAAGAAATTTCATTTCATTATAGATTCCCCAATAAATTTATACCTGAATAAGTTTTATTCCGGATATAAAAATTTATTTTATTTAAAGAACATCCTCTTCAAACATTGTGCGCTCAATACATCCCTAACGATACAAGCTTAAATAAACCAAATCCCCCAACTGAATTGCTTCAAGTAATTCAATAAATTTTTGAACCTTATCTTCCAGAATGCTTACCTGATTAAAAGCTCATGATCCCTGAAAATTTTAAGAAAATCCTTAAGAAATGCATATTTTCAAATATTACACTTATCTAATGTTTATTTTGAGATTAAAAGGTGTTTTCTTTCGATATTTATATTACAATATTTATCTAGATGGAAAAGAAATGCTTATTTTGGATATTTCATGCAAATAATTTCAATGTATATTGTTCTTTGAGAAATGTATACTTTCAAATGTTTTAGGCATCCAATATTTTTTAAGAGGTTAATTAATGTATTCTTTCGATACTTGCTCCAATATTCATCTAGATGGAAAACAAGAAATTAGAATTTATGTTGAAGCTGCATGGGTTCAGAGTTTAATGCTCTAATTCGTTAATAAATTTGACTCTACGTTCAGTTAGAGATTAACAACAAAAAAGGCAATTTTTGAAAATTAACTGCTTGAATATCATAGAATGTAAAACAAATTTATTGCTGAATTAAATTTTATTTGTATTCTAAAGTAGAGATGCTGTAAAATTGTATCATTATGGCAAGATCCTGCATTCTTTTGATTTTAAAAAATCGATGTTGAGATTTTAATTTATTTAAAAGTATTAATTAATTATTTTTCTTACATAGTTATTTTAATCTCTTAGTAAGAATTTGAGCTTAGGATTTATTTGGGGCCTTTGATATAGGATTGGAATATTTATTGACATTCAAAAATCCCCAAAAACTTTAATAACCAATTTGAAATAAAAAAAAATATGTATGTAATAAAATTCAACACAGCTTCAATACTATTGATTCATTTATCTTTGATATACTTATTTCTTGATTTGCGTTTAAATTATAAAAGTGAAAAAACAAATAAAAAAATTTAGAAAAATAATAGGGAAAATAAAGTTTTGTTTTTTAAGAGAATATATTTTTACAGCGTATCAGTGTAATTTTAAACTAATATTTAAAAGTTAAATTTCTAATTCAGCAATAACTTAATCTGTATTCATGATAATTTTTACCAAGACAAATAAATTTGTAATGTTTGAGTTTGAAATCTAATTTATTTGAACAACGCCTAAGTGATGAGAATGACACCTGAAATTGTCAGTTGCGCGAAGTGATGAAAACTATTACCCCTCCAAATTTCTAAACCGCGGCAATGGAAGGATTTGGAGCCTCGACTTATTTGATATTTATCTGCCCGCTACAATGAGGCTCTTTAATGGAATCAGAATTCGAGTCCACAACTCGAAGTTTACTTTAGAGTGACCTAAATCGACTTAAAGCTGACGGTGATATCTCGACTTTGACCACTCACCTAAAGCTGCCTAGAATAGCGACAGTATGTTGGAAAGCTATATTTGAAAATAAGATGTACGGAATGAGAATCGCAAGTTTAATACCAATATAGTAAGTGACTCGAGTTTTATTATTATTATCATCTTATAATCTAAAAGTCATTTGTAGTTTTGAATGTATAAAATTATTTTTGTATGTACTTATACATGCGACGTCAATCAAAAATGTTTAACTTAAATATATATCTTATTGTAAAATGACTTAGTAAAATGATATCACATAAAGCTATTTCATTAGGAGTAAGTTGGACTCTACGTGAGAAAGAAATTGAAAATTCACAAAAATTCTACAATTAATATAGTTTCTACTCCACCTCCTAACAGAAGCAAGTATTTTATTTTATTTTATTGTTGACAATTTTCAATATATATATGTATATATATATGAACAAATAGTGTGTTACATTTTCGAAAAATATCTCTTCAAACGCGGGAATCTGAAATACATGATTCGTAAGAAAATTATAAATTTAAAAGAATTATTACGACTGTAATGAAAACAAAATCTTAATATTATAACAATATATGCTTCATAAATTTTTTCGTGATTTCTTGTAGAACAGCTTTTCTCATTATGTACTTAGATCCATGGATAAATCACGATATCCTGATAAAGTGTTTACTGAATGAAATTCATTTATCTAGGTATATTTTTTTGATAATTTAAGAAGGTATTTTCATAGAAACCTTGGACATTCCATTTCCGATATTTTGCTCAATATATATGACTATAGATTCTATTTATATAGAAAAATTAAGCCTAAATGTCTAAACCTTAAAATTTTGCTTTCATATGTGTTAATAGGGTATGACTGTGCATAAATACTTGTACTGTTATTAATGCATTTAACTTTGTCTGTATTGCATTAAAAAGCAGCGTTTCTTGAACTTGGGTCGCGATCCAAAATGGGTAGCAATACGAAATATTGGGGTCGCGAAAATTTAATTTAGTTGAGTGAATTTAAAGAAACATTAGTCGAAATGTGTTCTCATCACGTTTAATACGTTACATTTTCTGAGAATTTACGCTATAAAATAATAATACTTGTTTAGTTGAGCTGTAAATCACATTTACATATTGAAAAATTACTCTTAAAAGCATTATTATCGTATTTTGCATTGAGATTGCTGCTATTTCGGAATCACAATGTGACTGTACATGCATAATGTGCAATATCCTGTGCAATTCAGACAAATAAGTCATTTCGGTACTAAGACTAGTAACAAAGCGCTTTTCTAGTATATCCAGTTTTTTTTTTATTACGTCACAAGTGTGTACATCGCATGGACTATATAGTGTACTACTTTGCTGTTTTATTCAATTAAGATTAGTATTTATTTGAATAATTATTAATTTACTTTTTTTTATTTCAGTATAAAATTATTTTTTACTCAAGGATAAAAAGAGTTATAAGTATTTCATTTAAATTTAATAAAAGAAATTTCTGTTCAAAATTAAAAAAAAAAAATTAGAATGTAATGTTAATTTGCAAATTTCTTTTTTTTATTAAATTAGATACTAAGAAAAATGATTTTAATTGTATGCATGCTTATGTATGGGGGAAGAACCAGAAGCGAGGAAGTCTGGAGGGCAAACTTCTGTGCTCAAAAATGTCAAAATTTGACATATTTAAGCATGGAAGTCTGGTGGGCGGACTAAAGAGTTTAAGAACCACTGCTTGAAATGATTAGAACATTTTTTTTTTAATTTTTTTTAAAATTTTTTTCTACTTTGAAATTATTAATCTTCATCTTCAAAAGTTACTCAGAACTCTAGAACAAATTTTATATAAAAGTCCTGAGTTCGAGTCCTTATTTAATGTTTTTTAAAAGCTTGGGGTGTAACAATGCAGATCCACGTTAAATCGGTTGGGAACAAATAGTCTTAATATCGATATTATATTGAAATTAGATATAAGTGGTTCCAACTCTTTATGTGTGGAGCTCCACACTTCTCTATTGTATAGAAGGTTAATATTAATTCAGAGTAATACCGGTGTTGCTTCTGAATAATAAAATAATAAACAATAAATCAACCAAACGAACACTGTTAGCAACGATCTGATGTAAGCCATTCATGTTTAAAGGAGACAAAAAAATATACATTTTCTTGTGAATTTGATCATATGTATATAATAGTTGCAGCTAAACTCAACCACTATGAAAGTAACCTGTATATATATACACGTTACTTTCATGGTGGTTAAGTTTAGATGAAACTATTAGATATTTAATTCATTTAAGTATAGTAATTGCATACATTTACTATTGAAGATTAAGATTTCTTCTAAAATGCTTTATATTCTAGGGAAATTGAAACAAATTTGTACGTTTTGACTGTTATGAAATATAATTGAAAACTTCTGAAATCTAAAATTACTAAATACAAATTATGTTCTTAAGCGTTAGGAACTCTTTGTAGGTTTTAGATTTGTAGTCTAAACAATCATTCACTGGATTTATGTTATCTAGTATAATATTTCTTTCAAGATTAATTATTCTAGCCAAAATGTTTGTAGTAAAACTTTTGTAACTCATGGAATGAAATACGATAATTATTTCTCAGTGCTAGTCATATATTTAGATAAGTGTTATAACTGTATTTTTCGTAATAATGTTTCACATAACATAAACTAAAAGTGTATACACATTGAATAAATGTTCTAAAGAACAGTATAAGAGATAATATATGTATATATATATATATATATATATATATATATATATATCTTTATCACGCTTTCAAAAATTCTCTTAAGCTTTTTCTTAATTAAATTTATATTTGCAAATTTTTATTATGTTTAATAGTAATAAATACCGTTTATCAGATGGTTAAGTATTAGCATGAAGCATGTTCATATTGATACGTATTTTCATTATTTTGATAACTATGTAATCAAATATGTATTTTATTATCATCGGTTATCATATATTATCATTTTCATAAAATCAATTTGTTGTGTTGAAGAGGCATTGATATTGTTAACGAGTTTTAAAATGCAATTTTTTTATTTAAATTGTGATAAATGAAATTTATGCTTTTTATATCGAATGTATATTTTCTAGGTTTAGAATTATTTCTGTAATGGTACCCTGGTTGAATTAATGCATACAATTGGAAGATGCAAAGGGGGCTATAGATGACTTTGATTAATTGCTTAAATTAATAAATTTATTAATTGATTTACGTTGTACAAAAGAAAATCACAAACGCTAACGGTTATGTCTCTTGTAAGGAAAATTTCAGTCAAGAAATGTGGACAATACTTCATCAAGCATAAGAGTCTCCAAGCCTCTGGAGCTTCGACAAATTTAATAAGCAACAAGAATGTTACATGTTGGATCAAGGGATTCAAATATTGTATTCACGACTTGTCAGAAAGCTAATCGCGATTTTGTGACTCTTACCTTCAACTATAATTAAAAATCTTGTTATTTTTATCCTTAATCCAATAATAAGAATAATAAGTGAACAACCACACTTTTAACATCCACACTACATGGTGGAGAACTGTAAGCCCTATCATATTTAACGAGAATTGTAACACCCGATTTATGACCCTTGGATGTGCATCTACGCACCTCCAAATTACATCATACCGATAAGGACTCTCTAACAAGTTCGTCTTCTTAAGTCATCTCAGTATTTTATTTACATACCACAAGAACCGACTTGATACTCACATGTATGGTATAAAACTATGTTTGAGTAAAATTCCAATACACACTTAATAAAAAAAATCCCAAGTATTCTAATATTCTCGGATAATTACATAATTAAATAAACAAAATCTGAATAAATCAGTAGGAATCAAATTTTAATCGTAAGTCGTTATCCTTCTATGCATAGTTGTTTTTTCGATATTATTTAACTGCATAGTTAAATTATGCCACAAATTCTCTTTCTGATGTACATAAATCTGCTTAATAAATGATTTAATATTAACATATGACATTTTCAGACTGCTTAAATTAACAAAATTTAAAAACAATTTCTGCTGATTCTCAACTTAAGTTCAATCAACAATACGTCATTGAAAAAATTACTTATAATGTTAATACAGTTGATTTTGAATTAATTTATAATTCCCTGTACATTATGTTACTGTCTAAAATTTATGTATTTCTTAAAACGGATATAAATATCTTTTTTAAAATCATAATTATAATATGAAAATATTTTTATATTAAGCTTGTTTTAAGCATCTCTTTCTATTGTATTTTCTTTCTATATTTTTTCTGACGTAGAAATATTTAGATTCTGATCAATAACGGTAAATACTCGTGCAGGATATCATCTACTGCTTCAAAATTTCATAACAATATTATGTATAGTAAGTAAAGAATTATTATTTTGCTACAGAAAATAAACTGCAATATTTGTTTTTTTAAATTCACAGTGAACAATATTTTCTTACGTAAGCATTTCAATTTTTTGCTTCAATGTTTTAGAAAACTCTTTTAAGAATTAATTATTTCTAAGAATTTTTTGAGAACATTATTTTAATATTTCATCTTCTATTAATTTCTTAATGCCTAAAGATTTTGCAGTTAGAAATTTCGTAAATCATACATTTTTCTTTTTAATATATGCTGGGTCTTAGAGTTTTTAGATATTTTTTTTTAAGAAGAAAGTACTTGCAATCAATTTCTTTAGTTACCCTTTTAGTTTTATACTTTTCATAATAAATCGACAAACTTTATAAAGTTAGTAATATGAAAGTGATTTGAAAATTTTTAAAAATTGTGAAATGTGAGATTTATTAATAATATAGGCTCATTTATAATCTAGATTCATTTTAACTTTAAAAAGGCAATTTTTTACATATTTTTGCTCGCAGGTAAATGGGAAGGAACAGGTTAATAATATGTTCTCTAAGTTTCTATTTTTTTGGTATTTCATGATTTTTTTTTTTTTGAAAATTGCTTCCTTATGAATAGAATTTCTTATTTCTGAAAACCTTGTGAAGTACGTTGAGATGTTTACCACCTACTGTGACGTTATATTCTACTTTATTTTCTGATTCTGAGACATGCTGAAAAATAAAGTATTACTACAGGAATATTCTGATAAAATATCTTATCTAGAATGAAAATAAGGGGAGGGGGTATTTTAGAACATATGACAATTTGTTTCAGAAAGGCTTGGTCTCATTTACGAGGGCTGTAATTGGCTAAAAACAATATAGACAGTACTCAATTATTACATATAAATATCCGCAATTTATTCTACTTTCAATAATTCTCATCATTTTAATTAAAATAGAAGATTCTCATACTGTATAATAATTTATCCCCATTATTTCTAGTTTTTCTAAAAAATGATATATTTTAATACTTTCAGAATTTTTGTCAAGCAGAATATGAAAAGCGGACACGTCTAGATGGATAACATTGTCACGAAAATGTGTTTTTCTGAAATGTTGGGCATTAATACCATCCACTACAACGCAAAAGAACTTAGAATGGACACCCTAACACCGTATACGCTTCATCTATGAGTGTAAGTAGTCATGTCGTTTAATACCTTTCAGAAACTAACTGAATTGCATATTCGAGTTCATTCAAATATTTAAAGAAGTATTTTAAATCCTACGAGTGATGGAGCATCTATGAAACATGAATTGTGTAGTGCCTTTTGAGTAAGCTTTGCATTTTTAAACTTTAAAAAAAATTCGACAGCCTAACCAATGTTAAAAAGAACGCCTTTTTAATCATTCGTATAAATGTAATGTATGTGTGACTATTTAAGAACTGTTTATAAGAAAATATTTGTATTTCCATTTAGTTTCAAAAAGATTACGACTCTACTACAGTAATTCTACAGTTGCGAGTTCTACAGTTATTATGAACGTGTGTTTGAGTATGTAAAACACAAACTATAAACATTTATTCTACATGTGTATATAGTGCCTCAAATGAATTATTATCCTGAACATGAATGTTTGGATTATTATGATAAAGTCCCGCCTGAAGGGTAGATTGATTGAAAAATTGCTTATTAAAATATCTGTTTTAGACAGAATGATGGCGACAGACCTCATAATTTTGAGCCTCCGATAAGTAACGAGAAGATACATAGCTAAACCTCCCTCTACTAACTTCTACATCTCTCCAATGGAAGGATTTGGGACTATGACCAGATTTAATGTGATCATATCCGTTACGCAGTGGGTCTTATGTAGCATCAGTGATCGAAAGCATGATCCAACTACAACAAAGCTGGTCGCGAATCCTTGACCATGACCATTTGATTACAGAGGCTACACATCAGAAGGGTTTGTCGAACTTGTTAACTATACAATTGTAGGTAGCGAATAATATACATTTCATATAATATTTTAATGTTTATTAAGTTAGAATGTGTTGCACATCAGAATTTTTTTTTTCGAAATACATGAATAAATAAATATAAGTAAATGAGGTTGTTTTGATACTTAATTTGTACAGGTATCGTATAACATGGAAAACTGGTCTTTAGCTGTTGATCCTGAGAGTTTCAATAGTAACTGTACGCATTCTTAAGGTATTTTAGAGGCGAAATGTTTGATTTAATATATGTGGCTTAAGAGTTTCTTCAAAATCACAGAAGACTTGTATGTAAACGATTAATCATCGATTATATTAATCACTTCTTTTTAATATAGAAAACTTTATGTAGTTTAACAAAAATACATTTTATTTAATTTCATGTTTGTGTGATACTATTTATTTATTACACTGAATGACTGAATGAGAATCTTTTTAAATAGTCTCATATATGGGTAATTGATTCTTGAACTCTTGTAAGTCTTAGCCTCCCTTTTGCTTACACTAAATTCAAAAAATGTTAACGGCAAAATTGAAATTTCATCAAGATAGCCGAAATTGAAACATAGCAAAGAAGAAAATACTGTTCTCTGATATTATTGTTCTATACACTCGATTTTGCTTACAAGAGTATGAAAGGAATTTGATATTTGATTTTTATTCTAACTCATTTATAATCACTGTCCTTTAATTAACGTTGATATGATTTTAAAGTTATCTTTTAGATAAACTAAAATGTAATGCTTTTTAATATTTTTGATACATTGAAATCAACATTTTGTTTTTTGTTTTTTTACATTATCTTATATTTCTCTTTTGTAATGATTTCTACTTTTATTCATATTTTTTACTCATCTAAATTATGAAACTTAATATATCCTATTTCGTATTTTAATACAAGGGAGTTACCCCTTCTTAATTCCTTTAAAATGAGTACATTTAACTACGCGTTACAAATGTTCATATTTATTAGTATTAACAAAATATTTTATCATTATCCTTTGGTATATTACAAATATTTTTAACAATGTACTAGTTTTAAAATAGCAACTAGTATATTGTTAAAATGATTATATTGTCCTTCCATTCAACTAGTATATTGTCCTTCTTAAATTATGACACTAGGAAACACATTTTATATTTCACTTCTTTCTTTACAGTACAGTTATTGCATTATATATACTCAGAAGCACTGAATTGATACCCAATCAAAACACACTGAAACTAAATTTCAAAGAGGCTGTACTTAAGTCTGCGAAAGAAACCAATTAATTAATTTCAGGTTGGTTTATCAACCCAAATCTCATGGACATTCAAGAACTTTGGTGTGCATAATATGATAATTTCTTCCCAACCAATATGAAATGTGATTAGATAAACTAAATGTATATAGGAAGTTATACAGAAAGGAAATATGTTATAAAGAAAAAAGGAGGAAGATTGAGAATATCAGTAGGCTAATAGTTATTAGTAAATTCGATTGAAGCACTTTATATAAACTTTTAGGTCAATGCTTAATCAAAATACTAAGATATGAAGCTAACGTTAGGGAAAAGGGAATGAATCTGCACTAATAATTCGGTAAGGTAAAGTTTTATTATTAGTTCATAGAATTGACAATTTATTATAGGACTGACGTGTTAAGTGAAATTCGAGAAAGAACGATCTTATCTGATATAATAGTTAATAAAGTATTTTATCGTGTTCTTTTGTATCGTCTTTCGGAATATCCTATTTATTGATTATTTAATTAAAATGAAACATGGCGGTAGAATTAAACAATTATTGTAAAACGTCAATCATTTGCCAAACAATTTATTTACGTATCTAACGTCATCAATATTTAAGAAGATTTCTTGCTATTTACAAACATTTTTACACTACATTAATATTTAACAAATATTAAAAATACAAATTTTTTCAAATTATTTTATCTCATCATTATCAAGTCATGATTCGTAAACATATGCTTCTGCCTTTATCAAATACATACCATCAAATTAAAATTCTAAAATAAAATTTCGTATTGTAATTAACTTTTGTAAAGAAATGTAATTTTAATTATTAACTAAGTCAAGGATTTTAAGTGCAAAATATTTAATTTTTAGAAATATTGAAATTATTCAAATTAATTTTTAATTATTTCCTATTCTTATTATTTTATAATATTTCATTACTCATCTAATTCTCACCAATTCAAATGACAAAATTTAAGTTTTATGCTTCCTTTTGTAATTAAAAATAATATTCACCAAAATAATTCCTGATTTAATAGACTATAAGTCATTCTTTTTATTAAGATCTTAACTAGTGAGAAACAATTCTTACTAAAACAATATTCTTAATATCCTACATGTTTAACATTAAACTTAATTTAATGAGTACTGAAATATAAGGAATAAAATGAATAATTACAAACACAAATTCGTTACATTTATAAAAAATAATTGCATAGGAATAAAATGAATCTCTGAAATATATTCATTTTTTTATTTTTTCGTAATTATTTTACTCAAACAAAACACTGACTCTTACACCGAACGCTTCATTTTGTTTTTATATTTCTTAATTATTTGTTTGAAATTCCATATCTTCAAAATCTTACCGAAGGATATAAAATAAATCTTGGACACACATACAAAAGACTTCCCTAAACAAAAACATTTTAATTAGCTTAATTAATCGTGGGATTCAAATGAGAGAATCAAGTATTTTTAACAAAACAAATAATTCATGAACCTTCGAAAAACAAAATATATATTTGGCGATTACCTTATCTTGACGTATGCAAAAAAAAGCTTTGTTTACGTGTTTCATCAGTTTGGCTTTTTGATTAATTTTTTTTTTTCTTTTCTTCTATTACTTATTTTATTGTACTACGAATGTAGATGGATGATAGTGTAAATAACTAATAACATAGTAACCTAATATATATGTTTTATTTCTCGTGAGAAAAGTAAAAAAAAACACAAGATTCTAGGTACTCATTTTTTCAAAAACAATTATTGTTACGGATTGCATTTTCACTTGTTCTCATTGCTAACGAGACATACAGGGGTTGGACAAAAATATGGAAACATCTTTTAAAAAACATGTTTCTTTGCTTAATATGGTGTAGGAAACCCGTTGGCATCCAAAACAGCTTGCAGTCTTCTCGGAATGGATAAATACAGTTCCTGTATGTGTGCCAAGGGAATATTATACCATTCTTCATGCAAAACGGTGGCAAGTTCAGATAACGATGTTGGCGGTGGATAACGAGAACGCACTTTCCGTTCCAATGTAGACCACAAAGGTTCGGTAATATTCAGGTCTGGTGACTGTGGTGGCCAGGGGAGATGGGACAAATCCTCCTCGTGCTCAGAAAACCAGTCCTGGACAATGTGAGCTGTGTGAACAGGGGCTTTGTCGTCTTGGAAGACACCATCACCATCGGGGAACAAAGTTTGTACCATGGGATGAACTTGATCTGCCAAAATGTTCACATAAGTCTTGGCAGTCATGTGCCCTGACACAGTTATCATGGGGCCAGCAGAGAACCACGATATGGCTGCCCAAACCATAACAGAACCCCCACCATGTTTCACTCTTGGCAACAAGCAGTCTGTATTATAGGCTCTGAGATGGCGTTCTCCAGACGTAAACTCGGCCAGAAGTGGGAAACAATATGAAAGAAGACTCGTCAGACCATATTACACGCTTCCACTGCCCTATAGTCCAGGCTTTATGACTTAAACACCACCTTTTCCTGTTACGGGCATTAGCATCACTGATGAGTGGCTTCTCAATTGCAGCACGGCCAGAAATTCCCTGTTTATGAAGCTCCCTTCTAATTGTTTTGGTACTCACAGGGTTCTGTAACACAACATTCATTTCAGCAGTAACTTTTGCAGCTGTGGTCTTCTTATTTTTCGTCACAATTGCCCTTAATGATCGTCTGTCACGATCACTCAGCACACACTTTCGTCCGCGCTGTGATTTAGCAGATGATGTTTTTCCGCTTTTCAAATATGCGGAATAAATTTTCGATACAGTACCTCTTGAAACACTAAACACCTCGGCTACCTTGCTTACGGAAGCACCTACCATACGTGCTCCAACAACTTGCCCACGTTCGAAGTCTGTTAACTCTGACATAATGCAATGACAACCTCACATAACAGTACTCCGACAACAACTGAACTGTTTAGCACATTTACGAAGTTGTATAGGTGGCGTTAGTAGTCAAAAACGCCAGCGCCACCTACATATTT
Organism: Nephila pilipes; assembly: GCA_019974015.1. NCBI lineage: Eukaryota > Metazoa > Arthropoda > Arachnida > Araneae > Nephilidae > Nephila > Nephila pilipes. The sequence goes on from BMAW01056026.1 coordinate 182,661, forward strand.
CATTAAAATCAATCTTTCTTTTCAAACATGCATTTTACAAGGTGTTTCCATATTTTTGTCCACACCCTGTATGTGACCACAGTACTCTAGTGAACACGGTCGCGATCTCTCGCCTGGCGTTTCTTTTCGTCGCTTGTGGGTTAAATCTCATACGTCACTAAATGCCCTCCGAATAGCCAGTAACCACCCGGTTAATGTGCTCCAAGGTCCCAAATATTCTTGTTTGTGTGATGCGGATGTTTGGAAAGAGATGTCAGATCAAGTGTCTTCTTCGTCACTTGATCGAATCTTAATATTACAAGTTCTAATGCCAAAAACTTTCGTGTTGCTTTCAATGTGATGTTAATAAACTAAGGCATTTACTGAAATACGTTTATGTACCATAAAATTGTGCTATTTTATTTTTTCCATCACATTCATGTTATATTTTCTGTAAGTGATGACTACCTGTTATTCTAAATAATGTATATTCTGAGAAATGCGAAATCAAGTAAATGTTTCATAAATGCTTAGTAAATGTGATGTGTTACACCGCCATTTAAATATTGTTATACATTAAGGTTTAATGTATTTTTAATTTTATAATATTGAAGCAAAGCTTCCTAGTTTTGCATGATTATCAAGAAATTCTTCTTTTACATTGCTTAGTGAATTCCAGACCGAATTTATATCTAAGAAAATAATAAACATAAGTGGATTATTTTAAATCTCTTTTAAACTAACTACGATTTAAAAATCTCGAATAAATAATATTGATATTTTAAAATAGGAGTGGACAATTGTTTTCACTGAAGAGCCACATTACGGAAGCCAAGTCTAACGTATGTTAGAGTTGCTTTTTTCATTTTAAATATCTATCTTTGCATTTCAGGGAAGGTATAAATTATACCATAAAAATTTATAAACATAAATTAAATAAAAAAAATTACAATTTTATTCGTTTTATTTAATGTGATAATTTCATGTTATCTGTAGCTACAAGCACATTTATGTTTACAATATTTATTGAGATAAATAAACATTATCGAACTCTTCTGCATTTTTTTGGAAATCATGAGGGAGATTTTTCATCACTGCCTGCAATTTAATGTCTGTTAAAAAATGGTCTATATTTATAAGAAATTACCCAATCTCTCAGCATTAAACATTTATTTCATAGTGTGTTCTGACTAAATACCAATATGTACAGGGTGAAGATTCTCATGTGCTGCATGAATATCAGTAGTGATGCGATAACAGAGCAAACTGAATTTATGCTCAATTTTTGCAAGGTTCTGAAATCTGCTTGTGTCTTCTCCTTCCATTTACTATCCGATCTTTAATCTTTGCTGAAACATTTTCAAATAATTTCGGGTTTTCATACAAAGTTAAAAGATAAAATTTGTCTTCACCTGCTTGCAAATATATCTAGTTTCGCTTTGAATGAATTTACATACGGGAAGGAAATCTTGGTTCAAGGCGGATTTTTCTGAATGCCTTTGCCGGCTACAGAAAAACGATCTTAGGTGTCCGGAAATTTTCCACCGCCCAATATTTCTGCCCTTACTGTAAATGAAAAAGTGAAAATTCTTATCCTAAAATAACTTCAAAAATTGAAACTAAAGAAACATATGCTTAGAAATAATGAAATTTTTGAAAAATTTAATTATTATTTGAAAATCAACTCATTTGCATGAGATAGAGTGATTGTGCAAAACAATGAAAATAATCTAATAAATTATTCCTAGTAAAAAAACTCAATAAAATGGTTGTCATGTTTTCAAGTTAATAAACATATTTGGATTACTAAAGCATTTAAAAAAAGTCCTTTTAAATTTTGACACACAAGATTATAGTCTCCTGTTAAAATATTTTTAATCGTCTAAACATTTTAAAATGATCCGGTTTAATAATTGACGTCTTGATTACATAATTAATGATTAATACATAATTATATTATTAATGTAACGCTTAAGCTAATTAACTACTAAATTTATGTACAGATTTTAGAATGCTTATGGATTTAATTTGTTAATTGTTTTTCAATATTTTCATTAACAATAATTGTGAAAGATACGAGTATAAAGTAGATTTTATTTCATGCAGTATTTCGTTGCATAAAATTGAAATATAAGCTTTTTAAAAAAGGAAAAATAATAATAATAAACATTCAAGCACTGCAAGAAGATCAGTTACATGTAATCATATTATATTATATGATTGCATGTAACTTATATTATAAAATGGATATAAAAATTTACATATTCACTTTTATTAATTAATCTTTAGCATTGGATATATCCAATATATTACCATTGAATCGAAAAGTCGTTTTGAAAGAAATTTCTTGATTAGATGGACTACATTACTTCTAAATATTCGTTTCATTCATTTTTCTTTTGCTGCACATGCCTTATGTTAATAAAGAATTTTAGATTACTTGATGAAAAGGTTCGAAAATATAAAAAAAATGATCTAAATTTTTTCACAGTTTAAGTTAAATAAAATTCTCTTGTTTCCATTTTTCATTTCTAAAGATAAAGATTTTCGTATAAAATAAGAATCTGATTACATTTAAAGCATAAATTCTGGTAATAATTTATTTTAAAAAGAAAAATTTATAAAGAGTATTTTTTTATAAATAGTTAAAATAAAATATAATCAAAATACAAATACAATGTATTCACTGAATGAGTGTACTCTAGCGTAAATTTTATATCTTAAATCAAGTCATCTTTGCTTAGTATGAATACGCACTTAACATTCTCAAAGATTTACGCTTAAGTAAACTAAAACGCCGAGATATTTTGTAACAGATAACTCAATAAAATGTTGCCAAAGACAGAAACTCTGACTTTGAGAAGGATTACTAGATTAAAGCATCTGTGCTTTTGAATTCTTTAAAGGTTTTCCACAGACGTAGGTATAAATATTTTCCTTTATACGAAGCTACTTAGAAACTATCTGGTTCATATGTTTGATCCTTAACACGGTACATGATCAACATTTTGTTTCAGAAATAAATATCATTGCTTTCGATTTACTTTTAATATTTGTTTCCACGAGCTTATTGTTAAATATTTTTTTCGATCGTAAAACTAATGATAAAAGTAAATTATGTAAAATGATTTCTCTAACATTTTACATAATACATTTCCATTAAAGTTACTTTACGGATATGTTTAATCAGCAATCGCATTTCCAAGAGTGATTTTAATGTTTTATTACCAAAATTGAAGTTCTTTCCTTGATAAATGGGAAGATGTTTGAGGCTATGTTCTAAGGGTTCAAAGCTTCGAGAAGATTTAATTTACAATATTTCAACCACATAACCTTCGCAATAATAAAATAAATTTTTTACTATATTAAACTTTAAATATTTACATCTGACGTGATATAAAAACATATATAAATTAAAAACAGTTCAGAAATAGAAGGAAAATGCAATTTTTTGTTTTTTGCAAGTTTGTTTTCAGAAATTGAGATGATGGACGATATCGGGATTTTTTCCTTTAAATAACCTTCATAATTTTACGTTTGATTTGCATAAAATAAAAGTTCACCACAATAAAATGAAACATGATTAATTTAGATTAAATTGAAATTACAAAGAGCACTGAAAAGATTTGATCAGGTTCATATATAAGCAGTGAAGAATTTAAGTTTGTTCGGTGTTGAAAGTGAATTTAAGTGAGGTGTCTAAGTTTGACATTCTTAACCTATGAAGCGATCAAGGGAATCTTAGGAAAAAAAGAAAAGGTTTTTAGGAATTATAATAAATTTTATTTTCATTTATTTTACTAATTCTAACTCGAGTGTAACGGTACGAAATGAATTAATTTCTTTTTATAAATGATAATTCAGGCGTGTAAAGTTATAATAGCCTTAGAGAGATTACGGTGTCTCTAGAATTTTAATCCATATTTGAATAAAAATGAATTTGGTTGGTTCATTTCAGTTTTATTTATTTATTTATTTTTTTTTTTTTTTTGTCTTGTAGACTTAATTTAGTGACTATATCATTAAATTTATGATGCGTCAAATAATGATCGGAGGTTGTTACAAAATGATTAAAATAAAAATAAATAATTTAAAACGGCATGTTTTTCTAGATAAAGTTTAATAAATTATAAGTATTGAATTAATTTAATGCAAAATTTCTTAAAAAAGTATTTCTAAAAATTCTAAATAATGGAAAAAGAAGTTTTTTCAAATCCTTATTATATATAACTTATAATATACATACAGGGATGACAGCAGTATATGTCAAACATATCAACCACTACAGGTGGTAACTCATTGCAGGCGTGTCACAAATGCAGCAACGGCTGAGTGCAGAACTTCCGGCTGTATACTTGACAGATCTTGGCGGATCGCCTCTTTAAATTCCGAATATTATATGGACGGGATAGATGCACCCATTAATTTAAAATATCCCCACAACCAAAATTCCTCTGGTGTCAAGTGTGGAGACCGAGGAGGCCATGGAAACTTGTGATGTTTGCTGATGATTCTGCCTTCCCCGGACGTCTGCATCAAGAATTCCTTGACTGGATTAGCAGCATGACTTCTTGCTCCATCTTGCGTAAACGTAACAGTAGAAAAGGCATCTTTTTCACGCAAACATGGAATAACCTTTTCCCTCATAAGCGTTAAATAATACTGAGCATTTACTGACACAGTTTTCTACCCATTTAATGGATACTGTGTTTTATAGAAGTAAAGTCCTATGATGAAGGGAAGTTAGAAATAACACTACGCTATGACTTTTTGTAATGCAGTGGTTTCTATGTGTATATTCGTGGATTTGACGTCGTCCAGGTGCGACAGTTATGGGTATTAATGTCACCGTAGATGAAAAAATGAGCTTCATCTGTCCTCAAGATGTTAAAGACCCAAGTGGAATCTTGTTCAATTTCGGAGAGAGCCCACCTCGGAAATGCTTCTCTCTATACGTTATCCGACGGTTAAAGTTTATTGCAAGACTGTAATTTGTATGGATATTGATTAAGAACTCCAAGAAGAATGTTGCGTATAGAGGATGGTGGTAAGCCCAAGCATTTGCTTGTCCCTGCAGCAGATTCTGACGCTTACGTTTCCATTTCGGATACAACGCGCGCCGAACGTGTCTGCCTTAGACTTGGTCGACCGAACCTTACACGATCTTTGAGCGATCCAGTTTCCTCAAATTCGTGAACAGGCTTTATGAGGACTGCCATTATTAAAAGCCTTTTTCCTGTCTTCACATTTTTCTGAAGTCGGAATTTACGCAGCGTAACAGTTGCTGATTCCTCGTTCATGTAAAACAGCTTTTTCTTTCCCACTGAGCATCCTTGTTCCCAATTTATTTAAAACAACTAGTTAAACATCTATACTAGGAGAAAAGAAAATTTTAAGAGTAAGCAAAATAAATTTTTACGAATAATTTATGTTCGAAATACTTCTGAGATTCACTATTTTGCATTCACTACTCTTTTTTATATCTTGTACTGAATGAATAATCTTGGATAAATTTGTTGTGAAGAAAAAAAGAATCGGAAGGAAATTTAATTTATTACTGAATATATATCAAAAATAAGACCCTTATTCTAGAAAATGATTTTTATAACAATCCTAATACGTATATAATAGAAGCGAAAAGAATCTGTTGATTTTTACATCTATTTGAATTGAATTTTTCTTTATTTATTTGCATAAAACGATGGAGTGATTTTTTATTTAAAATCATATTTTATCATTAAAACTCAAAGATAAATATAAAATAAATTAAGAAGTTCTATGCAAAGTGTTGCAATAGATTTAGCCCCCCAAGGTGTGCTTTTTCTATAATTATTACTAAATTTCTCAACTAAATAAAAGAATTAAAGTAAACGATGAAACATCGAGAAATGAACAATAGTAAACTTTTCCGATATTAAAATTAAAGGAAATGATAAATTATTGAATTTAATACATTTAAAGTAAATGTAATTAAAATTAAAACATTAAATAGTAAATTGAATGTTACATCAGCTGAATGTATATAAATTTAAAACAAAAGATAAATTATTAAATTGAATATATTTAAGGTAACTGTAATTGCAATTGAAGGATATGTTAAAATTGAAAAGTGATTTGGCACACTAAAAGTGATCCACTAAAAACAATAGCCCCTTGAGTGGCTAGTTAAATAAAGAATATAAAATAAACACTTTTTTCTAGCTTATTACTTTCAAACAGCTGTTAGTTTCATTAATAAATGAGTACATATAACAAGTACAAAATTAAAGTCAATGTAATTATTGGTCAATGCATCGAAATTGGATATTAAATTTTAATTCTTATTCTCACAAAATATATAATTTTACATTTTTTGTGAATTTTATACCCATACAGAAGCCTATCTAAATTTCATTTATAAAAAATGACATATGTTTTCAAATTAAAAATGTAAAAAAAAATAATAATTTAATTCCTATTATCAATTTAATGTAATTGTAATTTTATGAGATGTTCGGTAGAACATTCCTCGTATAGTCAATATATATGAAAAAAGATTCAAATTTAGTTCACATTTTGTTAAGCAGTCTTAATATGCGAGTAAATTTTGAAAAAAAAAAATTTTTTTAAAAAAATAATTTCTTAGAAATACCTCTTCACCTTCACGCAATAACCAACATTCGTTTCATTTCATTCTAACCAAAATGTTTAACTGCATGTCCACTTGCCATTATTTTTGCCTAAAATTACTCTTAGCTTAACATGTTTTCTTTTCTCATGGAAGTTAATAAAACATAAAAAAATATATAAATAGAATGAGAAAACATCAGTTTATTTCCTTATCTAAATTCCTAATATTAGTTCACTCTCCCTCTCTATGTATTTATATATCTTGTTAAAATTTTCAATCATTAATAAAATACTTTTTAATCATTCACTCAAGTTCAAATACATTTTTTAAAGCTTAACTGTCTTTCTTCTTTGCATAGATAGATTTAATTCAGGTATCGTTTTTTTGATTATTACAGCTATGCAATTCTAATATCTCGGTATCTGGGTTTCAAGTACTCGAAAATTATCAATAAACATAGACACAAATATATATATATATATATATATGTGTGTGTGTGTGTGTGTGTGTGTGTAATTACACTGAGAGTTCTTAGACAGTAATGTACAGCCTTCAAATTACAAGAATTTTGCCTAATGTTACAGAAAGATTAAGCAAATCGGAGATGAAGGATTCGGCGAAAAAATATAGTTCGAAATATCACCACTAAGGTAATATGAGAAGCTGTGTAAATGGAAAGTGAGTTTGAAGAAATGCAGAATTAATAATAAAATTAAGTTACCCTTTATTCAGACTGCTCAATTCTAGCTGTGTCCGCCGTTATTTAGGAACAAATATTGATTTATGTGCCATAATTCGCATCAGCAGAAAGTACACACTTACACACAAATACACATACACACGAATAAACAAATATATATATATATATACATATATATACATACACACACACACACACACATATATATATATATACATGTGTGCGTGTATAATTAAATTGACAGTTACTAGAGTGTAATGTAGAGCGATTTAATTGCAAGAATTTCGCCTAACGTTACAGCAAGATTAAACAAACTGGGAGACGAAGGATTGAGAGAAAAAATGTTGTCCAAAATGTCACTACTAAGGGACTATGAGGAGCTGAGTAAATGAAAAATGAGTTTGGAAAAATTCATAACTAATACTAAAATTAAGTTACCTTTTTTTTATCCCATAGAAATCAAATTTTGTCCACCATTTTTATGGACGAAATATTGCATTATGTGCCAGAATTCACAATAGCAGAAAATAACATCTCAGCTTAAATCTCCTGTGCATGATACTTTATCCTTCAACATACCATGCAGCGATATTACTCATGCTCTGTTTTTCGATAGTGTCCTGTAGTATGGGTTTCGTCTTCTGCCTGACTGAACCTTCAAAAAACCTGTATTTCGTAAAAGCTCACAGGCATCTACTGCTATTAAAACAGTAACTGAACCAGGACTTAATATTTAATCATTTTTTGTATTAATCACGAAAAAAGGCAGAAGCGTTGTACTGATTGAGATAAAATAATTTCACAATAAACGCACGCTTCTCCAAGGAAAGAGGCATTATTGCATATAGCTTTCAATCTAGTTGCTTAGAAAAGTTACAAACTGCTTATTAAATCTCAAAAAGCTAGCACTGTGTCAAACAAGGGGAAATGAAATTTTAAAAAAGAACTTTTCTTTGGGACTTAGTAATAAAATTCTTAGATAAAGAGATTCTAACAATGCAATGCAAACTTTTTTGCATTTTTAAAATACTTGTCTCACTGACTTAAATTCAATTTTTTAGTTTGCTAAATAAAAGGTAATTTTACTTACATATTGATTCTGCATTTCCTTAAAACTATATTCTTAATGCACCCCACCACATATCTCCATGGTGGTGAGGTTTGGTACTATTTTTTGTGGGTAAACTATAGCTCCCTTCTTGTTTAATTTTCATACTACATTTGACGCTCTCTCTCTCACGCACGCACGCGCACGCACGCACGCACACACACACACACACACACACACAAACACACAAACATACAAGTGTGGAGGATTTACGTATGTCTTAGTTTCGAAATTTTTCCTTTCAAAAAAAGGGATAATCATAAGTTGCTGGGTCTTAAGGGTATGGTGAACGGGACATACATTCCCAGCCTAGCTATGTGAGTTTTTGCAGAATCAACCAAGCAGCATGCGGTTTCGCTTTATCATGATGAAATATAAATACGCCGAAGATGATGCGTATGAATATGCCGATGTCTTTTCTTTCAATGCTTTGTTTTCACATCCGTTTGCTGGTAATATATCTCCAAATTGGGTTTCAAGTTAGGTTACAAAATCTCGAAATGTATTGGTTCTTGGACGTCCCGCTATATGTACAGCGTTTTCCTATTCAAAAAATGTCTCCATTTAAAGGTGGAGGGAAGAGATAGTCCATGTTGCAAGCATGGTCTTTTTCTTACGATATATTCGAAAATAATCTATTTTTCATCCGTTACAAAATAGGTTTGTTTTCGATTTAAGTAAACACTGATGTGCATAGGATGATTTGCTTAGGCAATTTTTTCCTAATTAACTCACGAGGCCCCCATTTGGAATATTTATAGACCATTCATACTGACGACAAAAATTATATTGCACAATAAATGTTATTAAATGTTTAAAAATAATTGTATCATTTCCTTTCAGTTCACAAACGAACAAAACTTTTAGCTTGACCTTATATATATATATATATATATATATATATATATATATATAAAGTTTTTTCTAATATTTTGATTAGACAAAATACCACCTCTGTGAACATATGGGTAGAAATTTAACTTTTATTAGAAACCGTTGACCGAAGTTGTTTTACTAAAAGTTGTATTTCGCTGTATATTTAAGAAATCTTCCAAAATACAGGTAATATTAATTTATGGAATAATTGAAATTCAAAATAAAGTAATGAAAGCATTAATTATTCTTTATTTTTAGTATACATTTCATGGGATTTCTTTTGATGTTGTTTCATAAAAAAAATGATTAGAAAGTATACTTCAATACCCATGCTAATAATATGTTAGTTCTTACATCGTTGACATTTTTTTAAATATAGATTTCTTCATTTTGGAATGTGAATATACAATAAATTTTGTTTTTTATATTTAACATTTATTTTATTTCTTATTCGTCTCAAATTCTGCAACGAATAAGCAAACACTATTTAATATATAATATTATTTTGCATGAGATATAATATTTATATTCCGCTAGAACATGTTATCTCATAAATATAAATTACACTTATTTTTACATGTACAAACTAAAATATTTATTTACAAGATCATTAAATATTTACACTTGACAAAATGATGCACTAAAAGTCTCCCAAGGCGGTCTATATGCCAATATATTTGAAAATATTACATTTTTGTTCAATATTTGTAAAATATATCTCAATTGCCTCGGTGTGCAGGAATTCTTACACATGAAACTTCACCAATCGATGACAATTATTACTTCAGACGGGGTGGTTAATACTGAAAATAAATCTTTACTATCTTGAATCACAGCAGCCTCTCAAATGAGGCATAGATTTTAATGGCATGGGTGGAGAACGATCTGCTGACTATAGTGATCTTGTAATGACTATGCTCTCTCTCTATATATCATAATTATCTTCATAACTTTTTGTGAATTTGGAATATATATTGCAATTATTTGAACTAGACATCCTTGCACAATACATTTTCAATATTCACTAAGCGAGCTTATTATATTTTTACTATTATAGATGGCTTTTATCTAAAATTTTGTTAAAAATATTTCTTTCTTTTATATCCAGAATGTGTTTAAGTGATTGATTCGGTTAAAATTATCTATTATCTATGTGTTTAAAGAGAAATTGTGATGCAATTAAAAATAAGTTTTTCTCATAGAGAACATATATTTTGAAAAGTAAATTTATGTTTTTATGTGCGCATTGAATTGATTATATGCTTTCGAGTGAATTGAACTAATTGTATGTGTTATTCTCTTAGTGCTGCTTTAAACAACATGTTTTAGAATGACACTAAAATATAATGAAGTTGAAAATGATAATGTAAAATGATTGGCTAAATCATGTAGAATGTTTTTTATTTTTGCGTTAGTCGCCATAATTATGCAGCAAATTATCCCAAAACATTCATTCTGTAATTTAATGAACATTAAACACTATATATATATGTGTGTGTGTTTGTGTGTGTGTGTGTATATATATATATATATATATATATATAAAGATTACTAAAAATAATTACTGATATTTTCATTTAAAAAGATTTTACCACGTAAAATTTCATTCTCATGCATCCTCTAAGTCATAATTATACGGTTGAGGCACTGCAAGGCTTTCATAATGCTTGAGAACTATTTTACTTCTTTGGTAACATACTAATATACTCTTATACACTATCATCATTGTGACGTACTATCAGCATCATCAAAAGGCTTCCTGTATTTTGCATATTATTCTTAAAAATAATTCTACAGGCAAAATTTTTCTTAAGAGTTCGCTTTCCGTGTGATTCTGAATTATCCTTAATTTATGGACATGACTTTATGTATAAACTATAAAACTCGAATGTATGGTGTAGATAAAACACACACAAAATTACCGTGTTAAATCCCAGATCATAGTGTACCAGAGCTTATTTTCTATGTTTTAATATCCTTCAGTGCATTCTGATCATTGCTCATTGACCACCGATAATCGCAGTTGCGAATAAACTAATCGTTTAAGTGTGAACAGTCAAATGTAAAAGAGTGAGTTCCTTCTTTTAAAATAAGTATATAAAAAGTTGTTTCCAGCCTCATCAAGGAAGCCACTGATTTCAGTTAGATAATTAGTTTTCAGCTAATATGTATGTGTTATCTTGACTTTATTTTAAGTTAATTTAGTATTACTAAATTGTGTAGAGATTTCTTTAAATGTCCATTTGCTGATATCCTACTTTTTGACACATCTAGATTCAGTTCGGTAACTACCAATTATTCACGAAAACAATCCAATTAATCGTTAGCATTAACTTCTTATTTAGACCTAAAGTTGAGTTAAATTCCACTAATCAAGACTGAATAGAAGTAGTTAGTATAACGCTATAAGAGAGTCCCCTAAACTTCAATTTTAAGATTCAATGTAAAAAAGTATTTTCTGCGAACTAATTTATTCTTTGCAATATCTTAAATTATTTCAATTTAAGAGAACAAGTCTTATTCTCCGAGTGCAAGTTAACAGAAGTCATGCTATTTGTTATATACTGATGATATAACAAAATTAAGAGTAAGTGTGTGTGAAGTCGCGGTAAGTAGAAGCGAATGGTCGTCAAAAGTCGAAGAGAGGCTACAATGAAATGTTCGTCATTTCACTCTACTGATGACATACCAAAAGGTTTATGAGGTCTTTCAACTTGCTATGGGGGTTTGACTTTAGACCAGAGGGCAAGGGTCGGAATTAAATAACAGAGCCTTGCACGGAAATATGCCGCATGCTCGGAAGATGCTTGTTAATGTTAACTTTAAATTTTTGACATGTTTGGAATTAACTTCATTTAAAATTGCACCATAACAACTTTTGACACAGCGCATAATTTTTAGCCTAACTCAAGTTAATAGGAGGAATTATAAAGCTATCTCTTCATTTAGTTTCAACGCGTAAGAAATAATTTAAAGTATTACATCCACTTGAAGTTCGTTCTTATTATTCTCTTCCTTTGACGAGATTCCAACTTCCGTAAGCAGTGATGCCAGAATTACTCTAACCATCTTTCTAAGTCAATTGAGTTTCCAATCACAGAAAGTATTTTTTTAATAATTGTCCTTCAGTATCTTTTGTATGTTATCATTCAAAGTTATTAAATTATAATATTAAAAACTTAGTTATTTAGCTACTATCAGCTTTATAAAATTAATAACTATTATTTTAGGTTAACATTGGTCAAGATATATACGAGAACAGGTTAAACTTCGTAAACATGAAATCAGAAAACTATATCTTAACTACGATTTATTTCCATCTTTGTAGAACTTTTAGCCCTGATCACATGAAGATTTTGGAATTTTGCTACAATTGGAAAACAATCGACTCTATAATTACATTTTATGATTTGCAAAACAGGTCCTATGTACCTATGAATGAGATAATTATGTTATCATGTTCTGTTCTCTCTCTCTCTCTCTCTTTATATATATATATATATATATATATATATATTACGTCTACCGAAAAGTTCTGTCCATTTTAAATGTGAAATTTTTTTATACATTTAATAATAATTTACTATATAATATATTTTCCATCGTTACTTAAGAATTCTTGCTAGTGTGACGGTAATTTGTAAGTACCATTTTTTAAAAATACTTTATCTGTAGAGGCAATGTCATGTAGTGCTTTGGTTGACATTCGCTCTAGATTTGAATATTTTTTCTTTCAAAACTTTTTTCAGGGAGATAATCAAGTGGTAATTAGAGGGGGATAGGTGTGAGGAGTATGGTGGATGTGATTGTAGTTCCCAACACAGTCCTGTGATTTTTTGATAAATCTTCAAAGCATCATGTGGTTTGGCATTACAAAGTGTAATGCAATGTGCTTCATATTGGACCTCGTCAGACTTTTTTCTTTCAGTGCTTTGTTTAAATTATCAATTAGCTGGTAGTATCTCAACTTAAAGGTGGAAGCACTCTCAGACTGATCTATCAGACTCAATTTCAATTTAGAGGTGGAAGGGACAAATAGTTTCTACTGAAAGTATGCTCTTTTCCTTATGATGGATTCGAAATAATTCATTTTTTATCACCAGTTATCATCCGGGCCACAAGGGGTTTGTTTTCGTGACGAGCAAGCAGAGAATTTCATATGCTCATTTGATTAAATAAATTTTTCTCACTTAATTCACGAAGTCCCCATCTGGAAAGTTTATAGACCAACCATAGCAACGACCGAAATTATACTGTACAATGTATAATGTATGCATGAAGAATCATAAAAAATTAAGTCGGTTTACTTTATTTTCAAAATATCTTTGATTTTTATTAGTTTTTATCTACATTTTTCATTTCATGCGCAATTAAAAATGCTAAATAGTCAGTTAGCATTTCGTGTTTAAATAAATTTATTGAAATTTAAAAAAAAAATACGTAGTTTTGTTTTTAGCCATTTCAATACCGCCCATCTTATTTCAGGAATGATTAGATGATGCCATTCTAGCAACAGGAGAGGATATGTTATTCTCCGAAAGTTTCACTTCGGGATTCGGGCTGAAGTGACCTACCTGTAGAAAGTTCATCTGATGAAGAAATATCTAAAAATGATATACCAGTAGCTTGATAATCTTTTTTTGGGAATGCTGTAAATAATAACAGCAATGCAGTGGAAAATCTGAAGGTGCAAAGTGTACTAAAAGTATGGAAAAAGAGAAATTTTTTAATGGCTATTTAAATTTTTCTACCGGATTCATTATTTATTGAATAAATTTTTATCATTTGAGTTCATCTTCTATATGGTGCTACTTGCCTACCTTTGTGAAAATTTGAAGGTATTGTAACGTACGTGAAAAAATAAATCCACAAAAAGTCGACCACCATAAAATTGTGAAGTGACTTTTTTATGACAAAGAAAATTGTTTTCGTGATTTCAATCGAGAATTAGTAATATACTTTACCAGGTAATTAAGACTTGGATGATATTAATAAGTGCATAGTATTAATTATTATATATGGTATTAAAATAGTGCAGGGAAATGCTGTAGAGTTGTAATTATTACAAAAATCTGTTAATAAGCTTTTATTATGTAATCAAAAAAGGTTTAAGGAGACATACCTCTTAATTGACAAATTTTTGCCATAATTGTTAATGTATCCTGACATTGAACACTATTCAATTCAAGCTATATATTTTAAGTAATATCATGTTGAGCATAGAATTTTGCTATGATAAAAGTATTTTAGGAAACATAAGAATTATAAAATTTACCAGGTAAAGTTTTGAAAATAACAGATTTGCAACCAAAGGATTTAGTAACTTCTTAAAAATAATTATCAACTTGTTCAATTAAAAGTTATAATAAAAGCAAACCATAAAATGACAGCGTAATGGAAAATTTGATGTACCGATATGTTCATCGATTCATTCACTAATTGACTCACCCATTCATTCATTCACTTTCTAATCATACTTTCTTTTATTCACATACTCTCAATAACTCATACATTCACAAATATATTCATTCACTCACTAATTATCTCATCCATTCAATCATAAATTTTCTTGTTCACTAACGTGCATCATTCAATATTTCATTCACTTATTCATTCACGCTTTTAAATACTTCATTCATTTATTCATTCAGACTTTTTAATACTTCATTCATTTATTCATTCACACATTAAATCATTAGCTCGCTCATTCATCCTCTCACTCTCTCATTCATTAAAAAATATATTCAAAAAACATTTTATTTTCGAAAGTGTTTGTGTGATCAGATTTGTGGTGTCTAAACTAATAGCTCGTTGGGTGGCTTATAACAGAAAGAAAAGAAATGAGTATTTCCAAACTTACTAATTTTGTAAGCATTCAAAATTTTGCGACACATCCAAATATGACATTAGTTTATTTGCCTTACATTTAAGTACTTTTAAATTAACACTTACCTTACCTTTTAAAAAACTAACACTATTTTTGTATAAGAACGGATAATAAATACAGATTACGGAACAAACATTTTTACTACCCAAAACAGTCCCATTTCGTTTATACTCTTCAACCATATGACATGTGTGTAATCAAGCTTTATTTTCAAATGTTCGATTAAGAACTTGTCCACAAACACATCTCTTCCGCTTGAAATGCGGGATTTATTAAACTTCTCAGTGATAATCACCGCATGACAAAATATCTATTCACATATCCTCTGTACGTTTATTGGTTGTCGTATAATTGTACTCCTAGACTTGGAATCGGAAACTTCGTCTGAACATGGAAAATATTAGTTCAGAATTGACAGACTGAATCATTCACATCCAGCAATAAAGTCCGGAGAATTCGAAATTCCTACATTAAAATGTAAATTTATTCCATTTCCGTGTCCCGTTATCCCAGAACTGACAGGTTTGATGGAAGGATAGCGTTGAGATCCGGCGGTCTTTTGTCATCTCGGAGGAGAGCGATATTCTTCTGACCAGTAATACATCCGTAAATACAATGAGGATATCTGGGGGACAATGGGAAGGATACATGTGCTCTTTTCTAGAGAGAGACGAAAGTTTATTTGAAAGTAGCTCTGATTCATTGGAGTTCCACGTCATTAAAGAATTATAAGCGGAGTACTATGTGTCCAAACTGAAGTGTTTAATAGAGCCATTTGTTTTCAAGTTATTGAGATTTCTTGTTAATAAACAGTTTTGGATATGTCGTTATAGTTTCTGATAGTTACGAAATGAAAAGAATTCGGATGTTAATTTCGAACATTTGGTCACACATATTTTTCAAATTATTCTAATTTAAACCGTGCAATATGTCTAAAAGTTTGTATGCCCGTTATTGTACTTATCTACAAGTAAATAGTATGTTAATATGAAAAAAATATATATATGGTTTTATGGAATAGAAATATTTCCACGATATATATTGAGAATTATAGTATACTAATTATTAAGAACATATATTTCAAAAATATTGTAATTATACCTAATACATAAACCTAAAAGCTTATTTTGGAAATATTATAGGAACTCTACTACAGGAATTTAGTTCAAAAGAGAAAAATTCTTACTATAATAAGTATCATTAGAACAGTATACATTATAATATATATCCCATTTTAGTAATTAATGATTTGAAAAAATTATAATTTTTAATTTTATCAATTCGTGATAAAAAAAATTAGGTACTTTTAACAATTATTCACACAATATGTATAATTCACACACATAACTAAAATACATATTTACACATTGTATGGCTTAAATTTTGAAGCATGCAAGTTTGATAAAATATTCATTTTGGAAGTATTTTTAGGTGATAATTCTAGAATCTGAATTAAAAAACAAATTATTGTAGGAAAAAATATTATTTCTTAGATATAATCAACATACTCATTCAAATATTTATTATTTAATTAATTTACAATGAATAGTTTATACAAATCATTTTTAATCTATGATTTACTTTAAATAAATATTAATCAGTTTGGCATAAATTACACTTAAAAAAGTGATACATTCATTCATTCATCATAGCAATAAATGTGTAAGCAAATTTGGTTATTCAAACTTTGTTAACAATTTAACCAAATTTCTTGTGCAATAAATAATAAAGGCTGTAACGATAAGGTAATAACAATGCTAAAAGTAATATCAAAAAGGCTGCAAAACAGGTAAGTGTTTTAAATAGTTTGACCTCATAGATATAGACATCGAAAAAGTACAATACAATTAAGTTTATTGTTCTTGAATTGTTATTTATACAGGAATAAATATATCTAAAAATTTAGGAATGTTACAGAATAGTTTCTTTATGACTGAGATGATTTTAAATTTTGAGCAAATTTTATATAAACTATTTCAGTATATTTTATTATTTGATAACGTATTATATAGATCATTACAAATGAAATTAATGCTTTAAAGAATCTAGTTACCAGAACTTGGAAAAAATAGTATTATTATGTATTTACTTTTAATTTAACTTGCAACTGATTTATTCAATTTTCTGCTTATTGACTATTACCTGAATTATTGTATAATCATATTGATTTGAATTTAAATGAATATATTTTAATAAGATTTAATTTTGTTATTCCCTTCGATGCACTTTTCACTTTTGCAAACAGGTAGAAGTCACATAATGCGAAATGATGTGAGTACTGTGGATGCTTGAGTATAGTAAAGTCTTTGCCAGACAAGAACTGTTTCGTAGAGTGAGTATTGCGTGACAGAACGGTACCTTTGGCCTTGATTTTTTGGTACCAGTTTTGAGGAAAATTTTCGTCATATGCAAATCCTTGGTCAAAACGTTTTTATTGCGTCTTTGTATATGCTCGTTATATCTGACATTATCTAAACATTCAAACGTTGATCTTTATGCATGATTTCATTAATTTTTGTAATATTTTCATAAGTCCTTGATGTTACCGGTCCACTACAACATTCATCATCTTCAACAATATTCCGAAATTCAGAAAATCGTTTGTGTCTATCAAAATTGGGATTTCTTGACATACAGTTATACCCAAACAACCCGTCAAGTTTTAATCTTATTATGATTGCAGCACTGCGACACAACAACGTCTTACTCAAGCCAGGATGAAAAATATACTGAATGAGATAGAAAGACGAAATAACGGGTCACATGCACCAGAAGCATCAAAATCAATTTCATTCCATTCCCACACCATCACAATAAGCCTAAAATCTCGGACAAGTACAGTTCAGTTATTTAATTGTCACACCACGTAATTACTCTATATTTTTAAGAGGTGTAAGGCAATGTGAGATCTCATAGCTATTTATTTAATCAATTGAAACTCAAAAAATTTAAGACAAGGAAGAGTCAACTAATAACTCAAGATGGTTTCATTAGATTCCATGTAAATGACCAAAAAACAATTATTCTATAATAAATGTGGAACAAAATATTTTTACGACTAAGCAGAGGGAAATTGAAATTTTACTTATCTCACCAACCCCGAAAGTGAAGAAACTTATTGAATACAATTCCAAACCTACCAACTACTTATACCTTGCAGTATTAAGACATATAAAGGTAGCCTATATGTCTTAATACTATATAATATATATATATATATATATATGTGTGTGTGTGTGTGTGTGTGTGTGTGTGTTATGAAATCATTTAAATTTAATTAGTTTTTTTATACTTTAACAATTCTAATGGAAATTCATCATATATTCTAATACAAATCCATTTCAGGTTCTAATTTATGTGATCACACTTTGTAAATTTATATAAATAGTCAGTCTCCCATGGTTTCAAACCAGTAGATATTATCCTAGCTAGATTTTTCATCAGCGGAAAAAATTCCTGAAGATCCATTAATTTAACACTTTGTGATATGAATAAATCCTTAAATTTAAATTGCAAACTGGAAACGTTTTAATCTCTTCCGCTTTAGCCATGGAGGCGAGAAGGCGCATGTGGCATCCACAATTTTCATGGTGTAATTATTCACTCTTTTCTTCTTTAGCTACGAAACGAGAGGAAGTTCTCTCTATATATTTTAATATAGTTGCTTCTCTCGTATTTTAGAATAATTGCGGAATGAAATCAGTTTCAATATGTCTAACTAGTTTCTTCTATCTCGAATAAGTAACATCAAAACAAATTACTTAACTAAATACTAAGACATAAAATTCTATATTTATCTTAATACCTTATCTTATATATATAAATAGTAGGTTTGCATAAATTAAAACCAATTGTAGTAGACTTTTTGCTATAGATAGGTGTATTCACGCTTAGAATATCTCACCTCAGAAATACTTGATCCACTTCTTTGATCTTATGATTCCGATAGCTCTTTTATGGCCTCATATCATTGATATATCTTATGTATCTAATATCTGTTCATTTATTATACTTCTCATTTTGCAATTCTAACTTACAGAAGTTGAGGTTCATTCATAAAGCCTAGCGATCCTTCTCTATTTTCGACCCTCCTTCTTGTCAACCAATTTTTGACTTTCTTTAATTTATTCATGTCTAGACCACAGTTATATCTTGCTTGGCGCAGTATAACCATATCTGGCTCTTGCGCCATTAAACTTTACATTCACTCACTCACACTCACTCACTCGTTCACAAACTGAGATTCTCATGTGAGATATCTAAGTAAAGTAGCCTGAGAACATAGGTAAACAGAAATACACATGAGAACCCGTTAAATTACTTAATTACAAAGTGATAAAAATGCATGACAATCGATTTACCATCTTAACTTATTAATAAGATGGTAAATCGATTACTGAATATATAAAACTAAACGAATAAAACAATTAATTGTTTACTAGATCCTGAATTTTTTTTATAGTTATTGATACTTATTCTAAAAAATATATTTTTAAAAATAATCTAATGCAATATAGCAAGGTAGCTGATGTTTCGTTGAAAATATAAATTTAAGGAATTCCTTGAGTGTATCTAAAAATGGAGTTTCAATTATCATGAGTAATGAAAGTTATTACATCTTATTCAAACTGGTCTATTTATATTAGTATTTATTTTTTTACATTTAAATAAATTCCTGAAAAAATATACCTTTTAACAGTAGATGCAACCCGTTAATTAAATATTACTTCTACTGATTAATATACCACGTATTGATCGCAAAATCCACTATAGGCATCAGAATCTGAGTTTTAACTTAATGTGATAGTCTGACCAAGATTTACTTCCTCTCTGATTACATCGATTCAAATGGCGCCCCATTTACTGACAATTTTGTATTGTTCTTTACTAAAAATTTAAAAATTGCGAGTGGAATAAATATAGGGGAGCTTAAATTATTGTTTCTAGCAATTATCTAAATTCAGATATATTTACAGTGGAATATCTTAATTATTATGTGATAGGAATTATTACTCAAGATATGTTTTCGTGTTATTCATATTTAAGATAAAAATATATAATTCTTATATTTTAATACCAAATTTAATGCAATTACAATATACACACATGGCATGTTGAATATTTTAACACATTCTTGATGACGTGGTAATGCCATTGGTACATGACGTATATCATTTGAAGATATCAAACTATGGTTTCCTTAGAAAGTGAAGAGGCTGCAATTTGAAATGGCGGGTAAAGTCAATTAAATTGCATTATATGGCGGATAAAGTCAATTAAAGGTTGTTTTTGTGAATCAAATGGTATGGCTTCCTGAAGAGCATTGAATGAGATGGAATGTCATGACTAGATTGCATACCCAACGTCATAGCGACATCAACAATCGTAATATTACGACCGCTAGATAACGGCGTTGTTTTTTTAAGAAATCGTAACTTCAGTGGTACGTCACTTTATATTGTTTTCAAATGCTTAAGAGTCAAGCCTGTTTAAGCTAAACTTTCAATTCATTGTTAAGTAAAGTATAAGGCGTGACTGTTAAATCACAAGATTGACGCTGTAAAACATTTTATTTTGATGCCATACATATTTATTAATAAATATCTTCAATATAAGAGTACATCCCTCTTCTGTAATAAAACCGCTCCATGCGGTACTCCCATTGTTCAAAACATTGCTAAAATACTTCTTCTGTCAGTTCCATTTCACCTTAGGAAACAGACAGTAGTCGCCAGGTTCACAATGCCGCGAACATGGTGGATGGTCTAATAGTGGATTGTTGTATTTTGGTAGAAATCTCTTAATAGACAATGTGAAATGAGCTGTTGAATTGTCTTGGAAGAAAAAAAATTAATTAATGCAGATTATTTGTCAACACCTACAGTCCCAGCAATCACACTAATATTTAACAGATGGTCAGATCGAACCAGATTATCAATTATATCGAGATTGTCATTCGTTTTTGACACGAGATGGTGACCTGGGTGTATATAATCTTCAATATCTTCTCGTCTATCCTGAGGACGCTTAAATATCTCAAAAACAAATGCATTCGATGAGCATTCATTACCATATGCTTCTTTTAATAAATTATAAATTTCTTTTGTGGTTTTTTGGAGTTTCATTTGATATTTCACAATAACTCGTAGCTCTGTTGTTACATTTATCATTTTTCCAGTGAAACAAAAAAAAGTAACTCAAAAGCGAACAAAGGCTCCAGGTACACAGATTAATTTACAGAAACTAGAGGCTCTGCATTCAAGAGAAGGTTTCATGCTAAACAGTAGTAGTTCCCCGATATTTGATGCATGCGTACCACTTCTACAGTAGCATTTGTCCCGTTATTGAATAGTAAACAGCATATTTCAACCCTAAATTGTGTAATATTTTATTTCCATGTAAATTAAAGAAATAAATATTTTTACTTGTTGTTTGAAGTTTGTAAGAAAATTAATAATAATTTATTTAAAAAAATACTATCATTATACTATAGACGTATTTGTTGCATTAAATATTAATATATTCGTTTAGGATTAAAACTATTATCATTTGCTTTCAATTTGAAAGTAAAATTTCCTTCTCTCCAAATCAAACTGTAAGTAATAAAATGCAGTTTCTCGTTTCTCTTAATTTGTTTTCTTCATTTACTTATAATTTAAAGCGAATATTAATCCTTATAAACATGTGAAAAATGTCTCTAAATGTTTTCCTTCTGCAAGATTACTTTACGTGTCAAATGCACTAAAATAAATGTGTGTTTATAAATATAAATGCATGTGATTTTGAAATTGTCATTGATACATATCGTTAGGGTGGAATAAGAACTATATATAGATACCCTAATTTTTTGTTATTTTCATTAAAATATGCAGATGGTTAATTTGCCATAGTATTTACATTTGCTATTAACATTGCAAAACAACACTTAAATATTCCAAGTTGCAATGCATTTAACCGAATTCGAAGGATCAGTATAAGAACCCAATTCCTCTTGTACTGGCTATAAATGTGAAGAAAATGCTAAGCGTCTCAGTGCGGAGGTGGGAAAAGTTAAATAAAAAGTACAGAGTTGGAAACACTGATATGTATGCATGTAACATGTAGACATTAAATATGTTTATTGGAGAAATAGATTTAATTTTTTTTATTTCCAGAATTCTGTTCTTTTTAATAAGAGGGAATTTATTATTTTTATAAATCAGATGAGTTTTATTTTATGATTCTGAAGGCTTTCCGAAGAAGCGAAAAGAAGTTATAAATAAAAGTCTTCCTGAACAAGTACACATATTTAATCATCAAAATTTTCCGTACAATATCGTCATTTTCTTAAATATTTTTAAGCATAGGGATCATCTATAAATCTTCTAATTGAATTTAAAATTCCCTTGAAAGGAACTTTAAGCTCATTTGAAATAGATATCCTGTAAATACTATTCAAAGGTCTTGATTTTTGATTGGATTTTTTTTTTTTTGTTTAAATTTACTACTTGAATTTCTTACGAATTTTTACGGATTATAATTCTTAACACTAAGAAAATGGTACCAGGTTCATTCTTTGTTTTTATTAATTAATGTAAACGAAAGTTTCGGGAAGGGCTGTAATCCATTTTTATGAAAGTAAATATAACAAAGTCATTTTTGCGGATGTTACGGCTTATTTGTAAAAGCTTTATATATAATTAATAGTGTATCCAAGAAAAGGAAGGACTGTTGACGGAACTAATCACACTAGAAAGAGTTTTAATGCATATATTAAAAAAAAGAATAGTAATTAATAATCTGACAAACATAAAATACTTAAATATTTCATGCATTTCATTACAATTCTCTCTTTTAGTACTATGATATGAAAATTTTGCATATATTATTTCCCAAGTAGTTCTGGTAACAAAGGATATTACCATTTAAAAATTCGAGTCACCAGGTATTTATGAGTTTTATACGTGCTTTTGCAATGATTTTTTTAAAACTGTGTTAGTTTAATAAATTTTAAAGGGTCATGATTCAAAATATTATATTTTTCATTTTTTCCAAAGTTCGTAATTTTGCTCCATGATATTTTCGGTAATGGTGTTAAAAATGATTAAAGTCAGTACTGAAGCTTCACTTAGTGATTGGACAAAAAGAAACATAGAAGTCTTAACTTATATTGGTAAGAAATGGCTCATTTCTTGAATGTAAATTTCAGTCCTGATTGTTAATTTAAATTAAGAGTCAAAGTAAAAGTATTGATAATTCCCTCTATTTGTTTCAGCGAAAATCTATTTTATCCTTTCAGATTATTTTCTAAAAAATATAAAACTTATTATCTCTTTGCTTATGGGATCTTAAGCTATCTAATATATTAAAATTTTAATTTTATATAAGTACATTTATTAGTCAACTTTGAAAAAGAAAAGAATTTATAAGTTAAATTTATTTCATACTCCATTTCGTATTATGCTTCAAATATACTAAGATACACTACTTTGTGTAAGTAACAATGCTACCCTTAGAACGCATGCGCAGAATGTAATGAAAATCGGCGAAATGAGAGATATATTAAGCAGCAATAAATGATGTTTATTAGGACATGATACACTAAAAAATAGAGCGATAATACAGTGTTACAAAGAAGGGGCGGATTATCTCCTCATGGAAATATGTCCGTTCCCTCTGAAATAGTTGTCACAGATCGTATAATGAATAAGGTGGAAGAAACCTATGCAAACGACACAAAATCACGTTCCAAACATGTTCGATTGAGGAGAGATCTTGAAAAACACGTAGACATGGAAGCACACAGGTACATTGCAGAACATGTTGATTGATATGTGCATTGTGATGTGGCATTATCCTGCTGGTAAAAGGAGTTAGGCATACCCTGAAGGAAGGATAGTGTTATTGAATGGAGCACGTCCTCCACGTATATTTGAGATGTCATACTGCAAATGATATGGACTAGTGGTAATCTACAGTCGAAAGTGATCCCAATCCAAATCATGTTGCCTTCTTTTTGACATATTATGCCATTCCAGAGTAGCACCTTGATCATGAGATCTCATCCAGATTCGAACAATGCGTTTGCATTTAGCTAAACATATACTTAAATCATTTGAAAACACCGGTGAATAATGACCCTATCAGATATGGTAGCAACTAGTGTTTCCTACGCTATTGACAAAATGCCAACTTAAGTGTACATTGGCGTCTCTAGTGGTAGCATGTAGACGCGACGGTTCTAGCGTCCTGAAATCACTCTGTCAATACCAACACCCCTGAAACGTACCACGTTATAAGCATCTTCACCATAGAATACGGTGATGTATGTATGAGCCTATATGCTGCAAACAGTACTGGGTACAACCTGTCCTTCTCAATCCGAATACCAAACCCGTGGTGTAATGACCAGCAGGCTAGAAGTGCCTCAGTCTTTGGAGTTCCTATATTCTCAGAAATAAACATTTCTTCTGCCACAGAAAATACAGTTTTCAAGAACATTGTGCAGGGTGATGGAACAGCACAACTATTTTTGATAACCTGCAGATTCCTTCCATCGCTTCGTTTGTTTCAGATTGTACCACAATTCGCATCTTAGCATAACAAAAGGCACTGCGTCTAAAAATGTAACACCATGGAAGCTTTTTTCGGAAAATGCGTTCATGGTGTGTAAACTGAAGGGAAGTAAACTGAAAAGAAAATGACGGGTACAACTTTGGAGAATTAATATTCTAACAAATATCTAATGTAATTTAATAATATACAGAAATTCCTTCTATACATAACGCTTTGATTGAATGAAATAACACAGATTATATTCAATCAAATGAAGGAAAAGTTGATTTCTTAAGACTTTTATGGGAATTTTATCAAATTCCGAATATATAATATATATGAACCATACACAAAGTAAACATTCAAATGAATAATTCTCAATATCATTTAAATTAATTAATGAATTACACTTTCGAAAAGATGTTTTTAAATTAAGAAGTTTTGCATTGTTGTGATGTGGAAATTTAGTTATGGAGGTTTCTGCTCAGGTTTGTCCACGTGATTTTAACGAGTTTATAAATTATGTAATTCGTTACCAACAACCTTATATTTACTTATAATAACGTTAATAAACAATCACAATCAAGTGGCAGCAATATATAGGCAAAACTTGTTACTTACAAATTATTATTAAAATATGGAACATAATGTTTGCATGTTAAAAAAAAATATTTTTAACACAATATGCTTCTCTAAATGAGTAAATTATGCTAATTTAATTTGAAAAGAGTTTACATCAATTTCTGTACTCGCAGAAATAACAACCTTTTCATTTTTTAATATTTTTGAAAATGCACAAGTGGAAACAGAAATTTTGGCATAGTTTATTTACCAGTTAAAATGCAATTCAGACTTTCACAAATATAAAACTACTTTAACTTTTAAATTTAAGAATCTACTATTCCACTTTATAAAATTTATTTTTGTCGTACATAAAATACTTTTCACTAAAACCATATCTGTCCTTGCGTGAAGAATCTTAAGATTATACATTATTCTACAACAACGGAATATACAGCAATTGTTTTGCAATTTTTGAAATAATGCATACTTATACATAAATTAAATACATACATGTAAAACAAAAGCTTCACTTCGCGATAGCTTTTTTAGTGTGTGTGTTATCATAATAATAATATAATTAGATTTTCACATACCTTAAGAATTTAAGTGAGCCTTTTAGCAGCATTGACAATTTTAATGCTTATGAACAATTATTTGCATTGGAATAAATAATTTAGTAACTCTATAACTAAAAATGATCTTTTATTGCTTAATATCTTATAAATAGATATTAAATACTACTTAAGATAATCATAATCAAAGTTTGAATGTATCAGTCTGATCAATATTTATTTCGCTTTTGGTAATATGGATAATATCTAGATTATAATTATGATAAATTTCTATGTAATTTTTTTATTTAGGGTATTGGGAGAGAAAGGGTTCTTCTGATTTAAAGATATGGCTTGAAATACTTATGAAATTTACGATTTTCCTATAATCACAAATAGTTGTTGATATTATTACCTATTATAATAGTTGTTATGATTCATACATTTTAAATACAAATTTATTGTTGCAAATAATTTAAATTAGAATATTTTTTTCCAATTACTCGTGATTGAAACAAAATTAGAACAAGAGTAATATGTCAATCGCTTTCACAATAATCCACCACTATTAAAGTGAGTTCATACTAATCAAGTTTTTTCAGTCACGAAATAGTTAAAAAATGATCCGGTGAGACCTGTGTACATTTTCGGAAATGTAAAAAATATTCAAATCGTACATTTTATTAATAGATTACGAATGTTTATTTTAAATAAATATTTCTAACAATTTGCTGCAAGTGCTAAACTACAAAGCAGACACCTATTATTATCAAATTCGTTATTGTCTTATTCGTATTAGCTTTCGTTTCAATTTGAGTGACTAAATACAAAAATGACAAAATTTGAAAAAAATATGCATTATCACATTTCAACCGAGTCATATGTGTATAATTTTAAGCTTTTTGTTCGCATTGCCCTTTACTAAAGTTTTTTCCTTTCGAGCTGCTTAATTTGGAGTTTGTAAACAGTACATTTAAGGTTTAAATAAATTAAGATTGCTTAAAATCTTATTTGATTTTTAATATGAAATAGTTTTCGAAATTTTTCTTTGTTTAAATTTGAATATCAAGACATTTTTTAAAAAAGATGTACCGTTTAATTGTTTAATCATCAGTTATTAATCATATGTTGTGAAATTTTATAGATAGTTTTTCTGACTTAGAAGTATTCGTTCAGTTATTACGTATATAACAAAACAAGTATATTTCATTGAAAGAAATAACAAATATGTGATAGTTAAATTGTAAATTATAAGCAGAAGATATTTTCAGAGACTTTTTGAAAATTAGAAATAAAATTAAGAATACCAATATTTGTTATGCTACTTACTAATGAGAAAACAAACTTGATTTTCTTACGTTGAAGCTTTGTGGAGTAAAATAACAGTTTTTTCTAGATTTTATGAAATTTTCGAAGATTATATTAGAAGTTTAAACAAATATTTTTATATGTACTTACTTTACTAAGAACAAATAGGTTTGGTTTATTTACATCATTACAAATTGTTCAACAAACGATATGACTTACATTAAATTTAGATGCAGCAAAAATGGACAATTCTAAAAAATAAAAGAGAAATCTTTGTTAAAAAAATCGACTTTTTACGGTTTTTTCTTCCTAAATGTATTTAAACAAAAGTTATTTAAATAAATTTACATAATTTTATGCGATTGGTTAGTAACATATTGCTTACTGAGTGACTTATATTTGTTTTAGTTCATAGAATATTACTATATACACATGCATTACAAAAAAAAAAAAAAAAAAAAATTTAAATTTTCTTTTTCCCCACACCATTACTTAATAATATTTATGTTCGTTAATAAATATGGCAAAAATGATCTAAGTAAAAGAAGTATCACTTAACAAAAGTACATATTTTTATGACGTTAGACCTACTGAATAATATGTTTAAATAAAATGATTTTTTTTCTTCTTTGTTTGCAAGTGTAAATATTTTTTTCCTCCAAAACTGAATTAACATATACATAAATAAGGATATTTGGTACAATGAAGCTCAGATGCTTAGTTTAAAATTTTTTTTATCAACTTATGTCTGGTGAAACTGTAATCTGGCCTTCAGAAGAAGCGAAAATACATCATTTCCAAAAAACTTACCCTTTCTAACATAGTTTTAATTAGCTTACTTAATCATAGAATCCCAACTGTATAGTGAATCGTTTTAAAAAGAAAAATAAACTACATATCTTCTCATTGAATTTAAAATTCTAAGTAGAAGAGAGCTTGGATATACAAAACAACATGGAGAAAAATATCTTTCACGAGACATGCTGGATGATTGGTTTCCCCCCTCATTTTGTTGTTGTTATTACAAGATTGTAAAGATTATTTAATAGTGAGAACTAGTGCAACTATACGGAGCTACTTTTGGTTATTTTCTTTTAATTAATATTAACGCAACTTTTTTTGAAGGGTACGGATTTATCTTAATGAAAGTATATGCGTTGGATTCTACTCTTTTCCTGTTGTTAATGTTCCTGAAAAAAAAAAGGATTTTTATACACAAGTAAAATGAGCTTCTTCGCATTTCGTGTTTTTTATAAATAAAATAAATAACTTAAAGAGAACAATAGCTTCTCTGTACATTTATAACAATTCAAATTCGCTCTATATTTATGTATGGAGAAATAAACACAGATTTTAATTAAATTCATTCAAAAATACAAGTAATTTTAAATACGGTTTTTTTTATCTTTTATGACACATTTCTTCAAATTATACCGAAAAAAAATGTTGTCTTTCCATTTATTTTTCTATAATATGAAAATCATTCTTGTTCTTACAAACAGAATGTTTTAAAGAATAACTAAAAATAAGTCATTAAACATTGTTTAATAACCTTTAAAACGTTAACGATACTACAAATTTATTTCAATTTTTTTTTGCATGGTTTTAACTTGCAGAACTAAAGGCCGCGGTAGCCTAGTGGTCATGGATTTGGATTCGTGACAGGTGGTTTTCGTTCAGACAAGGTTTCGAGCCTTGGCCGCGAAAGACCCACCGTGTAGCCGGAGCTGATGCACGTTAAATCAGTTGGGGCCCAAAGTCCTCCCGTGGTGTGCTGTGGAAGTTAGAAGAAGGGAGTGCCTGCTCAGGTTTTATCCTCGTCTCTTGGTCGTGGTTCAAAATTACGAGGTCTGTCGCCAATAGCTTTTGTGTTAAGTGAGCTCTCATGCACCTCAAGTGCGGCGTGAATTAAAACTAAACTAAACTGTAGATCTAAAGAATTGATTTACAAAGTGTTGATATTTATTTTATTGCAGATATGTATTTGAATTTGAAGTGATTATGCAACTTTTTCAAAAAGTGGATTTTTAAGTTACATTATATATATATATATATATATATATATATATATATATATATATATATATATATATATATTCAAATATAATCAATGTATTTACTATAATTGAAATAATGTTGATCATATAAATTATTTTAGGTGAATTTTGTGCCAAAAGTATTAGGCCAAATGAAATACACATATAAACTAGAAATGGATCTCATATTGGATTTGAAAGAATATTATTTATAAATTTGTTTTTCATGTCATTACAAATTATTTCTTAAAATAAAGTTGCGATACTTTGTTTAAAATGTTGTTGATTAGGTAAGTTAGTTTTAAACAAAGTAAATTTTATTGACTACATCTAAGTTTCACAATCAAGCATAAAATTCTTAAAAGTAAAATTATTTCAATAAACATACTTGTAACAAAATGTTAAAATTACACAGCTTAATCTCCATGATGAATTACAAATCATAATTTTTAAGCTAGTGTGTGTTGCTTCTAATTATTTTTATATTAATATAATTTTTTCCCTCATAGGTGAAGATAAAAGAATAAAATGGTAAACTAGTTTTTCATTTTATAAAATTTACAAACAATTATTCAATCAAGATGTCATACAATTACTTTTTTAATATTAATAATTATAATTAATAAGAAGAAAAATCAAAGGAAATTACAATATTCCACCTAAAACACTTTTTTTTAATGAATTGTAACGATAGTGAATTTAATGCGATTCTAATCATCGTGAACATAGCAAATCGTGATTCTGCTTACAAAGAAGAAATTAAATGCTACTTTTCTTTGATAAAAAATAATATGAATTCAAAATCTTAAGTTATCAGTTCTAGTTATTTTCATTCTTTAACATAATTGTTTCCGTCTCCAATATTTATATATTTCCAAAAAAAATTTTTAAAGCTATCAATATTATTTAAAAAATTGTTCAAAATTTCAATAAGCAATCCGTTATTAATTATTATCTTGAAAAAAAAAATAAACGAGGAAGAAATTGATTTTAAAAGAAGGAAGGAGGTCACATTTAAAAAAAATCCATATATTCATTGAATTAATTTATTAAATTGTTATTTGAAATGTATTTGGATTAAAATCATCTTAATAAATGACCTCATTTTCCAAAGCAACTGTAAAAGATAACAAATTCAATCGAAAATTTATAACAAGTAATCTTCCACAAGGAGAGCCGGTCTTAGTTTACGTCCAGTGTAACTCCCTCCGATTTATGGGCTCGAGGCTTGGTATCACTTAACATTTGCCACGATTTTGTCACGATTTCAAGGTAAATCAGTCGAGACTCGACTTACATCAAGATTTATATAAAATAAAGCCACATTTTAAATTTACGAAAGTGTTTTCAAAACTTCTCTGTTAAATATACATACTACGAGACATTGAAAATGTAACACTACGAAGGAAAGGCCAGAAAGTGATGAAACTCGTTAAACAGAGAGAGACAGCAACGATAAATAAATGATATATATTTCGAATTGATAAGCATAACACAGAGCGAGAACATCTTCGGCTCAGAAGGATTGTGGAACAACCATGGACGGCAATACACGACGCATTCCACCTAAATAAAATGTCAATCAGAGTACAGATAGTGTTCTGAGCAATGATTCTAAATTCTCGGTCAACGACTTGTCACAGTTTTTCTTCTGAGCATGGAAGTTTCAGGTTTTGCAAATGGCTTTTAAACACATCGAAAATGCGCTCGATTAGGGAGAGATCTGGATAAAAATGTGTCTCTATACACCTTGCAGAACTCGTTGGCTATTACAAGCAGTATGTGGTCGGATGTTATCCTTCTGATGAAGGGTATTGGGCAGTATCACTAGCGATAGAAAATCCTCCAAGTATCGTAGGAACGTCATAAAGCCCTATTTCGGAATAGGGGATACCGGGAATGGTATGCAATTGCGCCCCAAGCTGTGGAGGGCGTTCCACAATTTCTGTTGGAATGGACTCTTCTCTATATCGACCTCTCACTCGTACGCGGCTACTATCTTTGGAGAAAAAGAAATATGACTAATTTTGAGAACACTACTTAGGGTCATTCCGTCATCCACAACGCTCGAGCCGAGCACCATTTCAGACTTTGTCTCCTCTATTTTGGGGTCATTGACAGTCTTCTTAAAGGACGAAGTGAGTGCAGGCCACTAGCAACAATCAAAGGGAAATTGTTCAAGTCTATATGGGCAAATCCAGGGTGTCTTGAAATGCTCCAAAATGGAGGTAGAAGCAAATTCCGTGTCTATCACGGCTTGTCATCGAATGCGTCAATCTACGCGTCATGAGTCCCTGCGGCTGCACCGCACCACTCAAACTTACCACATTTTCTATTTCTGGCTATTTTCGTACCTGCAGGCTCTCTGTGGACTAGTCCAGATGTATGTCATTTGATATTAGACATATGGAACAACCTGCCTTTTCAGTCAGGTTCTTCGTAAAACAGTCTATATGATGAAATGCCTCCGTTGACGATGCCATGGCATTCTCTGTTATTACACACTTACTCTGAGACAAGACCTCATTTTCAAAGATGATTTCTGTAGGAAAAATAAAGGTGCGAAAATTGAACAGTGTACAGGTGTCTTTCCATATCTCTTCTGCAATATGCACTGGAGAGGTACGCATTTCACAACATTCGCATAACTCAGTCACGTATGTCTAACCTGAAATTTGCATAATCTTATGATCCCTCTTTCTTTCTTGTAGCATTTTCAGATTTCCGTAGTGTATAGGCACACACACACAAATATATATATATATATATATATACAAGTTTGGAATAGTGAGTTACGATGTCAACCTTCAATACTATTATCTTCCATTTATCTCTATAACAACTAATTATTTTTGAATTTTTATTGATGTAAAGTGAAATTGTGTTAAATTAATGCTTCATGTTAAGTCAGCACGCAAATGAGTTAAGTAAATTTTTGTTGTAATATTATATCATCAAATCTATTAGAAATCCTTTGAGGTTTCGTTCGAAATATTTAAAGGAGATCTGGAACACAAAAAAAGTTTAAAAAACACCTTTAATATAACTAAAAGTATTCTTATGAACAGCTTTAAGAACAGGTAAGAATATTTAATCTAAACAAACGTGAATTCCCCTCCTTCATCATAACTATAAATCATAAAATTATTTTTGTTTTCATAGATTTTATATTTTATTCAAAGCAATGTTTCTTTTTTAAAAAAAATGAATAAACTTTTCTTGGTTTTTTATAATATTTTGTATAATCTTATTTAGATTACCATTTTCAATCTGTAACCTATCTATCGTAAGGACTGAAATAAGTATTCGGTTTAATTAGTTCCCAATAATAACTTGTTATATTTTAAATACTATCTAAGACTAAATAAATCCTTTCGAGATATCAATTTATTATTAAATTTAAATTTAGCAGTTTCGCATTAGTTTGAATAATTCAATAAAATTTTAAGCATTTGTAAGTAAATCGTAACCTGCTAGTACAAAAATATTTGTACAATCAAGTAATCATATAGAACCCGAAATGAAATTCTAAATATCAACTAAACTGAATGACATTTCTACAAGCAAAATTTTTATTTAACTTGAACACTTGTATTCACTTTTAATATTAATTAATTACATACTTGAAAAAAAAATTAATGTTCATACTTTCAAAGGTTTTTAAGGGAGACAAATTTAAGGAAACTGTTTCAGAAGCAAACGAGTTTTAATTATCTTAATTAATCTCAAAAACTTACACGGAAGAAAGCGTGTTTGCTACTAGACAAATAACTTATGGCTATTTACATTGAATTTCAAATTATCTTAAGAGATAACCCTAATTTATGTTCATAGGATACGCAACAACCAAGAAACATGCATCCATAATTTATACTCGCTGATTGAACTTTTTTTAGCGTATTTTGTTAGAACCTTACATGAATTATAATGTAAAGATCTAAGACAATGGATGTTTGATATATCTAGCTGTTTTGTTTTGTTTGATGAATAAACATCTTTCACGAAGAATACTTATTTTTTAATGAAAGTTAATGTATTGGCCTCTGTTTTATAATAAGTTCTTTTTATCCCGAAAAGTGAATTAAGATATTAATTTTCTATCTATTATATTACTCGTATGATAATAAGGTATATTCATTAATTTACATTGTCTACCTCGAGTTTTACGTGTAAATATAAGAGTTCATCTCCGGTGTTGCGTAAGAAAAATATGTTTAATTTTTAATGAGTTTCTTGGGAACTTTGATTTCCCAAAGAATGTTATTGAAAAATTTAATCCACATGAGTAATTTAATTTACGAATAAATTGGAAAAATAATTTTTTTTTCTTTTATTTATTTTTTTCTTGTTCAATTCGATACACCAAAAAAAAATTATTACTTAATTTAATGAATTTCTTTTAAAAACATCACACTCAGAATAAACAATGGGAGCTTCATTCACCCAACTACATTGTTTCGGGAAATTCAATAAAAATTTACCAAGTTTTAGTAACTTTAATCTTTAGGTGAATCGTCTGTTTTGATACTTATTTGCCACACCTACATTTTAAAAAAATTAGGAATGCAGAAACTTCATATAGCTTCCTCATGTAATGCTTTTTAGATTCCTAATATATGCATGCATTCTACAATTAATATGATTTTTTTTACCTAAATACATAATATGAAATGAATATTAACGTTTAAATGATTTGTTTATATCACCGATATATGCTCATGTAATCGTTCCAATTGATTTTGACTACAATAACAAAAATTCAAAAAAAAAGAAAGAAAGAAAGAAAAATGTGCGTTTTACTTTGACTTAATGAATTACTTGAATTTAAAACTGAGTACTTAATAGCTGAATACGTGTCTCTACTCCAAAACAATATTAATACATAATTTTCTTAAGCAGAAAGAAATCTGAATTATTTTGGATGTAATAAAATTAATGGTCGTAATATAATCTATTTTTTCAATTTATTAAATTATTAAAATTTTATTTTTATGATTCAGTCTTCACTGCTTATTTTACATTAATATTTCGTTATCGTCTTTTATAAATCATAATGATATGTTTATTTGTTTTTTAATATAAATAAGATTACTGAATTAGTACTTTTAAGCAAAATATCAGAAACTTTACATGGAACTAATGTTATTGGGTTTGTAATTTTCATATATATATAATTTCATATTCCATATATCATTAATTATATCATTAATTATTATAATTATTTATTTAGAGATATAAATAGTAAACTAAAAATTTAGAGCATTATTAAGGAAAATAAGATTGCTTAATTATTAAAATTTATTTCTAGAGAATATCCTATATATTTTAAACTCATGTTTGAAGGTAAATTTTCAAACTAAACCTTATCTTAAAATTATATATGTAACTAATTTTCAGGAAAATAAATATATATTTTTTTTATTTTTGAATTTAAAATGTAATTATTTCGAATTTATATTATTAAATATATTATTCTTTTTTATTCCTAAGACTCTTACCTTAAACTTAAAGTTTTTCATTTGTTTTTACTGGAAATTCATTAACAGTGCCCATTACGTTTCGATAAAAAAAAACAATACATGATTTTGCAAAAAGACCCCGCAAAATGTTTAAAAGTAACTTTATAAGTCACTGATTCAAATATGGGCCGCAATTACATTCTGTACAACCCGCAGGTGATCCACAAACCACGAAAATAACATGCTTTTACTAATAAAGTAGTAAGTACAGAAGACACATGAATAATAGTGTATTTGAATTTTAAAAAAAAATATTTTATATCATACAACATTATTTCACCCTGTCAGTGAGCAAATGAATATATGAATGAAAATATCCAGAAATATATTTACATTTGAGATTTATTGTGTCATATTTCATCCTAATTCTTGTAATTAAATAATTATTTTTTCATTCGCAGTGTTGAAATTTTAAGTGTCTCAAAATATTATGAGACGTTTGCAGAACCATTGAATTTTTAACAGTACATAAAAAAATTAATTCTACACTCTATAACAAAAAAAATGATGACCCTCCAAGAAAGAAATGCCCGATTATAATGAAATTTATTATGCAAAGACATACGAACCAAACATGGAAATTATTAAAAATTTGATGTCCACTGAATAAATAGTGGGTGCTACAGCGCATCGGAACCGCGAACACGATGGGTGAATATAAGAAGCGATTTTCAATTTGATGGTCAGAATTTCTGTTGCATTACGAATTAGGATACCTTTCAACCACTACAAAAGTGAATTGCCAGATAATTCAAGATCATTACGTGCAACTGTCAGAGTTGATTATTGGTCGTATCATTGGATTGAAAACTGCAGGTTGGATAAATCGGAGAATCGCTCGTCATATGAGTCGATGCAATGCGGCGATTAGAAAATGCTGGTAAGATTGAGTGGAAATTAGAAGATTTCAGCGTCATGAAGTTAGCGATCTACTTAAGGCCACAGCAGATCGGAGGATAGTGCGATTGTCAGATCAACAGTCACAGCACCTGATTCAATGTTATAAACCATCAGACGTGTGACAAGCACACCAGTGTCTACTATGACCATTAACAGACGGCTGATAAAGTGAAATCTATGCTCACAGGACCGCTACGCAACCTGCGACTCATACCTGCACCCTGTCGAGCCAGATTACAGTGTTGCTTGGCGCAATCAGGTTGAAATGATGCTGACTGGGGATGTATAGTGTTTAGCGACTACTTTCGCTTCCACCTGTGTCCTGACGATCATCGAAGATGTGTCTGAAGTCGCCCAGGACTGCGGGCCTATCCTTCTTTCACTTTTGTACACTACACAGACCCTCAACCAGAAGTTATGGTCTGCGGGGCCATTTTCCTTGATATCCGGACCTTTTGGTCGTCATTAGAGGCATACTTAAAGCACAGCGATACATCGACGATATTCTGAGACCTTTTTTTGCTACAGTTAATTTTGCAGTACCCTGCCCTTATTTTTCAGCAATATAATGCCAGATCACATACGGCACTTGTTGCTATGAGCTGTTTTCCAGCTTGACAAACACTTCCTTGGCCAGCCAGTTCTCTCTCCAATGAGCATGTCTGGGGTATAATGGGAAGGCAACTGCATCTACCAGGGAATGTTGATGACCCAGCCTAACAATTAGAGTAAATTTGGCAAGAAATACAGGAGACCATCAGGGAGCTTTATTTCTCTATACAACGTCGTGTTGTAGCTTGCATCCAGACTAGAAGTGGGTCAAAACCTTATTGAGCTCGTTATTTTGTAACTATGTACAGCACAATTACTGCACAGCGATACGTCGACGACATTCTGAGACCTGTTTTGAAAGAATATATGTTTTATAAATTTAAGAAATTATATCGTATGCAGGAATATCGTCGCCTTTGCATATGAGATTTTTCTAGTACTTCTTTTTATTTCATATATCTCAGTTTTAAATCTTAAAACTACTTCACAGAAGGACTTTGTGGAAAATATAATTACAAGAAGAATCCTTCAATTGAAAATTGAACACTTTTATATTGATTTGCATTTGAAGTACACTTCAAATATATCTTTTAAAATTTTGGTTCTTTTGTTTTTAAACAGATACTTTGCCACAAAGGCTACACATGATCCTTGTTCAAGGAGTCATATGTATTAAAGAATAAGAAAATATGAAATGTTTGATTCAAAATATAAATTCCAAAAAGTGTAAGTTTAATAAAGTCGATTTCTATATTTAATTATTATATATATGTTTCTGATCAAAAAATTTGCATTTATTATTGATAATATAATGGTATTTATTTCAAAAAAATTCAATATACATAGAAAAATAGTGGAAAGATATTTTTTTTTAAATCGTGTAGCCATAATATAAGTATGAAGTAGAATATCTAAAATCGCAATTACCTAGAATACATTAATTTGATAGCAAGCGTACTTACGTTTCAGAAATTTCTTGTTGTGAATTATAGTAATGCAAAATAATATCTTTCTCAAACATAAGTCAGATATGAAAAAAATCATTATGTTCACGTCTGAAAATAATAATATTTCAAAACAGTTATAAATAAATATCTGAATCAGGAAACTATAGCCACTAGATTTTTATATAAAACTCATTTGTTATAAATGCAAATATGAATTTTGTTTATTAATTCTGATTTAATGTAGAGACTATTAAGTCAGTTCACATTTCGACTTCCTCATCCAATCACGACTTAAAATAACGAAACAATTAGGTAGAAATAATTTTGAAACAGATATGAGTAGATGAACATTCCTTTGTTCTAAAATGCTAATTTTAAAGAACCACCATATTCTTATTAGTAGTATTTTGGAATAATGGTTTTTGAGTTTGAGTAGTATAAATAAAATTAAAGACAGTCTGTGAGGTTAAAGGAAGCTTACACTCAAATTTGCTTTGACCTAATTGGTCCTCCATCAGCAAGAACACTGGGAAGGCATTTCACATGTTTACTTTCGCATTTTGACTGAGGTTTATAATGATAAAGAGCATCGATTGTGATTAACAGATTTTCGTACGTACATTAAGTTTTAGAGTTACGTTGTATATTCAAAATGTTTGTCTTTTTGATATAAAGAATAAAGATCACTGACCTCAAGATGAATTCACAACATAAACTGTAAAAAAAAAGAGTTTCTAAAATTTGTTGGAGAATATTCAATATTTTTTTGTAAAAATAATTTCGTCGGGATGCATAGATTTCAGAAATGTAGCACACATTATTTATTTAACACTTTTATGGAATCCCACGTAATTAAATTGATTTATTGATAAATAATTTTTTAAATCAATTTTTAAAGAAATTTTTTCATGCTGTTGGAAAATATGTGTACACAGGCTTTCGTTAAAGATTGTTCATGATTACTTTTTGTAGTATTTATTGTGATAAGTTCCTTTAGTGAAAATAATCTTTAAAAATATAATATTTATTTTATAATAATGAAAATTTTCGTATTTAACATATTATAAAGAAAACATTATATAATTTTTAACCACGATTATCTATCACCCTGTTTCATCACCATTTATATATAAATTTATTCATTAAATTAAATATGCACTCACAAATTTTTGAATTTTTTTCTTACGTTAGAAATATCTGCTTAATAATTGCAAAATTAGTATTTGTAAATTGATGAAGTGAATTTTAAAAATTAACTGTATTATACTTCTTTTTCATTTGATTGGAACTATTTTTCTTAAATATTCGATTTTCTATTGTAACCGTAAGAAATATTTATTTTAATCATTGGTTATTTTAAAAACTCTAATACAATTACTTATTCTTATGAACTGTTCTTTTCCAGTACCACCAATGATTCAATGCACAATACATGGGAACAAGATGTAATGAATGAAGTATAAAAATAACATACCAGTCAAGAAAGTTGTTTTTTAAAGCATAGTAATGGTTTCATAAAAATGGAAAATTTTATTTGTAGGATAGAATGTTTGTAAACTGCTTTCACACGCAAAAAATACATTATATATTCAAATGTTGTAAGAAATTTTATAGTATTTCAAAAGTAATTGTACACCAAAGCATTTCATAACTAAGCGTGGTACTGTAAGTGTGAAAACATTTAAAAAGGTTTATAAAATTAAAATTTATTAAATTTCTATACTCGATGATATATTTGTTTATTCCTCTTCATAACAGAAATATTATGTTATTAGAATAACCCTATTTTAGAGAAATATTAATTATTATAATATTTCTTTAAAATAAATAATCTAAATTTTTATTATATTTAAAAAAAAACATTTAACATCTAAAAAGTAAGAATTTAAAATATAAGTCTTAACCAATCTAGCCCTTAAGGAAATATAATAATTACATTTAAGTCATTAATATTATTACAGAAATATATTTTAAGTATTTTTTCTGATATTGAATACATATATCAATGAAGTAATTTACGCATATGTTTAATTCTCATTACTAAAGAAACTCGAAATCAAGAGCTGTTTTTACTTCGTTAAGTACATTTATCTATGTCCGCCTTTCGATTATTAAATAAATATATATATATCAGAAAGCAGAGTATTTTTAAATTTTCTAAAACATTTTACTCAAACAAATTATCCAGTTATGTTAAAAAACTATGCTTGATGAATATTTAAATATTTTTTCATGCTTTTGAAAGATATGTGGGCATTATTTAGGGAGTTATTTTTATAAACGAAAATATATGTTCTTCATTACAGTTTTATTAGTTTAATGGCTTTCAATTGTACTTTAGTGCAATAATTTTGATCTCTAAAAATAATCGATAGTGCCACAAGACAGTTATCTATTTTGAATGAATCATGATTTCAAGTTCTGATATCATTAGACTCGTCGTGTAGCTATACTGTTGAATGTTAAATATGTTGGTATTCAAAGCTTTCGTGTTAGCGTGATGCTGAAGTTAGAACATATGGATGCTAGCTCAGGCTTCATTTACTTCATCTAACTGTGGTTGCAACATATTTTGTACTTGCCAATAAATCTCTTGTTGGTTTTTAAAGTGACAATATAATTAAATTGTCAAAAAATGCTCTTATAGATCTGTAACAATCCACTGAAACTTAAATTAGTGAAACGATTGCTTATTAACGATGAAATTAGAAGCAACTCGAAGACTGAGGGCAAAATACCTCATCACCCTTCTCTCCACGTTGCAGTATTTTCCAAATTAATAACTCCTAGATTCACATAACCTCCATCAGTCCCGTTAAAAGGTGTGTATTTAGTGGAATCATATTTCGAATAAGCAGCCATGGTCTCACAATCATTATCAATTGGATATGATAACCACCAATAATGTAACTATGGCTGTTTCCCTCAATTTTAAAATAGATAAGCACAGAAAACATTTATATATATATATATGTCTGTGTGTATATGTTATTTAATGCTTCAAAAATCATATACAAATTAGAAGAACTTAACTCCAACGATTAGATTTTCAATATACTGAAATATATTAATATTATGCACTTCCTATTCAAATACATAGATTTTAAATTGATCTGTGATTGCGCCAAAATTTCAAATAACAATATTTTGCACCTTTCTTCTCATACAATAACAATGTATGGAAAATTACTGCAATGAGTGTTTTCACGGTAAAATTAACATGACCTTAATCACAAACCTTATAAATTACGAAAGATAAGAATATTTATTATTACTTGGTGATGCCAATCCGCTGCTCTGAAAAAAACTTGAATTGATGCATCTTTATTTCTCTCTGGATTACATCTACCATATCGGATGTCATCGCTACTTAACTTAAAGATCCATTTTACCTAGAAATTTCTGGTGCGTTTGTGGCACCTTGATGCAAACGTTTGCGAAAATTGCACTTCTTCAACTCTAGGAAGTTTCAGTTGATTCAATTCTCCATTTGCTATCGAATCTATTGTGAATATGTATATCGTTATTTGTGACTTAACTCAAATTCACGGTATGAAATATTCACGGCAGTAGATTTATATAGAATTAATTATATATTTTTAAATTGATATCAAGCAAGCGTTAGAAGATAGTGACATATGAACTAGTGCAGAAAAATTGAGAGTATTTCCCAGGTAAAAGTTCTCAGAGACTCAAAATATTCCCATGAATACTTAAATTTTTGGTTTACCAGACCTGAAGGAATAAGGTTCTTATGCATCATTTACGCAAATATTTTAAATGCAGCCAGCATGAAACACAATAAAATTAAACACATTTAGAAAGGTTTTATAGTGAATGCGCTAACAAATGAGAATTCTTTGAAATGAAATTAAAATAATACGAAAAGCAAAA
This sequence comes from Nephila pilipes, assembly GCA_019974015.1. Lineage (NCBI taxonomy): Eukaryota > Metazoa > Arthropoda > Arachnida > Araneae > Nephilidae > Nephila > Nephila pilipes. The sequence goes on from BMAW01056026.1 coordinate 223,626, forward strand.
AAAAAGCATTTTTATAAAACATTCATCTATGAATGAGAAATCTTTACTTGCCTCAATACAAAATGTAATATAAAATAGCCTGATGTAAAACGCCTCAAATCATTGGAGAAGAAAACTGGGGTTGTCACACCTGCACACTGTCGAGTAATAGCTCTATCTATTTTGAGTGACAAGTGGCGTACTGGTAGGTACGAGGTTAGATTTAGCTCTACCAACCTTCTGTGAATGGTCATGGTGGACACTCGTGTGCAGGTCGCACATCAGATGGTTGATAACTATAAAACAAGCGCTGTGACAACTGATCTGATAATCATACTGTCCTCCCGATCTGCCGTGGTCCTAGGTCGGCCGCTACCCCCATGACGCTAAAATCTGCCACTGTCCACCCATTCTTGCCAGCATCTTCGAATCGCCGCATCGCTTCAACCCATATGACGAACAATTTTCCGATTCGTTCAAACTGCCTTTTTCAATCCAATGATACGACCGCTTACAAACTCTGAGAGATGCTCGTAATAAGCTAAAATCCTGCGACGTGGTATTTTTTCAATCGTTGAAATGTATCTTAAATCGCAATGCAAAAAAAAAATTGACCATCAGAATGAGAATAACTTCATATATACACCTGCTGAGTGCACTGTAGTTCCCGCTGTTCATTCATTGGACATCAAATTTTAATCATTTGCATGCACGGTCCAAATATCTTTGCATACGAAATTTCATTTCAATCGAGCAACTCCTTCTTGGTGCATCGATTTTTCTTATTGTTGTAGAGTGCATATTAAATTATTTAATTCAGCCAACAATTTTTTCGTACTAAGGTAGTATAGTCGTATTGATTTAAGCAATAAAATTGATTTTTAAATCTTTAACCCATAAAGAAATAATTATTTTGGTTATTTGCAAATTATTACTACCACGAGTAATTAATATATGAAAATGATTACGAAATTTTAAGCTAAGGACATATCATAGATAGCGCATAATACTGCGTTATTTATGATTTGTGCTTTTTAATACTGCAAGGGGAATTTAACTAAAATAGAGGAAAAAAATCCTTAATATTATTGCACAAAAGGTTTTTATACTTCAGAAAAAGAGAAGTGTTTTTAAATTATGATAATTTATACGTTAGCATATTCCTAAAGGTAACAAGATTCAAGCGAAACTGAAATAAAAGTAAAAAACATAAAATTAAAGAGATTGGCATTACACACATAATATTTAATTCCTTATCATGTTAAAATGTAAAGAATAACATCTAATTAAATATTTATTCTTTCAATGTTCAGTTATTTCTAGCATGGCTTTATTCCAAGTATTACATTCAACAACAAGGAAATTGGATATTTGAATAAATAATTAACTATTTCCCTTAAACCTATCCTTTTACAGGTAGCGTTAGAAAAGTGTATCAACAATGTGTATTATTTCCTCTCAGAAGGTAAAGTGAAAACTTCGATTATGTTCATATATTTTTGTGAATAAACTAACCTCCTATTCATTTCCCTTGAAATGTAATTACTGTGGAAAACACACATTATGGAAATGTGTTAATACCACAGCAAATCAATATGTCTACTAAACAATAAGGAGAATATCTTAAAGTCTTAACTACTTCTCTTAATTTAATCATCTTCTGCTTATTTGTGTCTGATTTAATAAAAATTTGAATAGAGCAGAAATGTATTAAATTTTTCTGAATAATTTTAGAGAATGTTTCTAGGCAATTTAAATGTAATTATTCAGTGAATATAAAGTTATGAATACCAATGATTTCAGTTGTATTCATAAGTAATCCATTTAATTTCATATTATTTCTTTCATATCACAAGGTTTTTGGTTATCTTTAAATAGCTCAAATTTTCTCAGAAAGGATAAGTTATGAAGAAATTCTTGAATTTGCTATTGAACATGAATGTCTTAAAATCAGTTTGCACGAAAATTCCTTCTGATGAGAAAATTTACAATGCCACATATTATTGTAAAATTTACAATATCTAACACTAAATTCCTTTTGCAAAGAGTATTTCCATTTAGCAAGAGTAAATCCATTCAGTTCAATCATTTAGTTTGCATTTAAAGTTACTTAGATTTTTAAATTATATTTCATTAACTAGTAAACGGTTAAGATGTTGTAAATTAGGCAAAACTGTGTAGTTAACTATGATAATTTTTATGCTATATTTAGTTTTTGTATAAAACATGCTTTCCTTCAAGCCGAAGTGTAAATAAATTAGCAATAGTGATGAAATTCTTGTATAAATGGGAGCATTTGAGATAATAATTACAACATGTAGATTTTATCGGATGCAGATGAAACATAAAGGTGCAAGTGTAAAAAGAATTCCTTAAGCGTCAATATAAAATTTATCCATTACATGTAAGCTAATGATAACTACTAAAATAATATTTTTTTCTTTTAAAACATTAAATTTACAAAATGAGAAATAAAATCACAAATCTAAGTGCTGAAAAGTTAAAAAAAATATTATACGAAAGTTAACAACTCAAGATTATGGACCAGTGTGCTGACCAAATGAAGAGAGATGAACACATATTGTAATAAAATAATTAACGAAAATCTAAAATGTTATATATTTGTTGCAAACAAAGTGTGAGTCTTAAAATGGTAAGAAATGGGAACATTTATGTAAAGCTAAGCACAGTCAGGTTGTATTAATTATTTGGAATAATCAACACAATCAAAAATAAGCATCTAATTATAAATCTTGTGAACTTTATAATGGCAGGCATATATTAATGAAGTAAATTGCAAATGGAATTAAGTTAAAAGATGGGGTTTATGAAATATTCAAATTACCTTTCCCTTACGTTGCATTCAAATTATTTATTGAAGAAATATTTGAATGTTAAATGAAATAAAAATGAAAAAAATGATTTTACAATAAATTAGAATTAAAACTAGTCGTTGAAAATCTAGTTCGAAATAATATAAAGTGATTATTGTGATTTTTCTGATTATGTTAAGAAATAATTGTAAATTTTTCCAAGAGAAATTATATATATTTTTTTACGAATCTTACTTTACTCTACCTTTGTATGTATCGTGTGACTGGAATTATTGAAATTTGTTACCGTTCAGAGTGGACAAATTATTGTGAAATGTTTTGTATTTATTTAATTCTCCGAAACTTTAAACACTGTCCTGATATTAGTGCAATCAAGCTTATTAAAATATTTTAACATTGAAAGAGTTACCATTCATTATAGATACTATGATAATGACTTTGGATTCATCCGAATATAATTGTTGAATCTTAAGAAAAGGAAAAATCAAGAACTTAGCAAGGCGAATAATAAAAAAAATGTTGTTTATTAAAAAGAGTTTCAGAGCTCACCCCAAATATTTTTATGGGAATGTTTTTTTACGTATGAATTAAAAACTAATATATTCACAGCCAAAAGATCGTAAGAATTTTGTGAATTGCGAAGTGTGAACTACAATCAAAGTCTAATACGAAGGTGTTTTTCTCTACCTCCAATCAGACTCTTAAATAATCACACACATGAGAGGAGGGGCCGACGAAAAGTGGGCTACTTCGTAACTAACTGTAATATCTACAACTGTAATATCTACTATAATTGACGCCATCTCGCCATTTTAAACTGGTCTCTAACCTGGAAAACATATATGTAAATTTGATGCCTTAGCCTAGTGCGAGTTGCATAGTATTATTCTCTTTTTTCTACCAACAGAGAAATGCTGTAGACGAATTAACCGAAAAATGATCCGAGTATACTGTGAATACTTTTTAAATGATGACGTTGAACGTGAATAGTGTAAACAAGTTCCCCCTTTAAGTTTTTTTCCCCTCCCATTCCTCGTGAACCGACGTTCTCAATGAAGGGAGATGATAGGACGCAATTCCATTTAAGCAAATCTTCAACAGCAAGAAGTTTATACCAAAGGCTTTTGGGACCAAAAAAATGTATTGTTTGTTGAATTTGTTTAACCGAGGACTACGATAAATACAGATAGACTTTTCTACGACTTCGAAGAGCCATTTAAAATAAAAGATGAGTACTGACTTCTGAAATCATTCAAGATAAGACCCTCTTTAACAAAGCTGTTGTAACTCAACGCCTTATGAAAGTTTTTACGTGGAGTGCGTTTGATAATCTGATATACAGCCTAGACTTAGCGCAGAGTGATTTTCATCCTTTCATTGAATTAAAGAACTGGCTATGAAACCACTGGAACTGGTTTGAAGATTCTAAATAAAGTACAGATTCAACTCACACTACTAGAAACAACATTCTTCGACTGATCAATACCACAGATGCATGATTATGTTCAAAAGTAACCATATTTATACACAATTGTCGGTACAAATTCAACTTGTTCTGTACTCTTGTCCTTTTTATGATCTTTCAGAGGTTGAAGAAAAATGATCCTCGTATAGTGAGAGTAACGTATGGCGAATAATCCTAAATGGTTTGGTGATGTATGACGGCCTTCGGTGTAGACACAACTTCTTTTGTGAGATCTGAAATCATAATTGTTGTTTTTGCTCATTTCCATGTCTAGCCTTAGCAAGACCATTTCCGCAAATCCATTGACCCATTTAAAGTTATACTTTAGAGGGTGATTATTAAATAAATCTTCGCAAGATAGACTCATGCATTCAAGAATAGATAATGGGGTAGCCAGATCTGTCTGGCATTTAAAGCACGTCTGGAAAATCTTGCAACCGCAACGAAACGTCTGCGTTTGCCTGTCACAACCAATAATAAGTGATGTTACAGTTCAATATCCACGACAGTAGGAATGAACCTTTTGAAAGCTGTGGTTATGATCTATTATCATCTTTCAGCATGCTGTTATGAATGTAAAACTTTTGTCTCTTCTTCTACTCTTCAAAACTATTGGATTCATCATTCCAGTCCTCGGATTTCAAACTGAACTAACAAATGTGGAAAAAATGAAGTCAAAATTAAGGTAACATAGACACTGTAAAAAGAAATTAATCTTAATTTACGTTAATTTAAAATAATCCTCACTTTTCAAAATTTAAAAAAAAATTTGAAATTATGTATTAACATCAATGTATCCGTATATTTTTGTATCAGTTTATACAAAGACAATCGTATTTATAAACATAAATAATTAAGCATTAATAATTAACAATCAATATATAAACTTACATTTTTAAGCCATGAATTTACCTTTATATGCATCTTGCATGGAACCCACTGCTTTTATAAATTAGTAAAATGCACAGTATTTACAAGCAATGCATTCTATATATTGAGCATAATCATAATTATAAAAATTAAAATTAAAAAAAAAAAAATTAAATTTTCCGATTTGAATGTACTTTAATTTTTATATAAATGTCAGAGCAATTACTGTAAATAAAACTTCAAAAGAAATTTCTTTTGAAAAAATTACATTAACTGTGTCTCGGATAAGTTTCATTTCATAACGTGGAATTAATAATACAATGATTATAAGATACTTTGGGTAAAGTGTATTAGAATATAAAAAAACCTAATTTTCAATAGAAAGAAAATGCAGATAATTTTCTCTAAGACATGGTATATTTGTTTACAATCTTAAAATACAATTTGGATTCTATTAGTAAAATCCTCATAATTAATACGAATTAACAAATCGCCCCCTACTTTTTAACAGGAATATAAGAAATTGCAACATTTGAGACATACGAGTGTATCTGTTATTTTAAAATAAAATTTAACTTTCATTCCACACCCAAAAGGCTGAAAGTGGTTATAATGGAAATTGTGTGTCAACATACATTGAATATTGAATTTTCTTTTCAAAGTCAAAATTATACTCATTTTAAGAGCACGATGACATTTGCCAATTTATTATTTTTTTTCCTCTTAAATTAGTAGATCTAAATTTATAAATATCTTATAAATAATTTTCTATTTCTAAGGTGTTTTAGTTTTTACTAAGAAATTCCACATTTCTATGTTTGATAAATGTGCATTTTGTTACCAAAGTTTAAAATGGGAAGATGTAGTCTCCTTTTTGGCCCTGATTGTTATATTCAAAATTCTCACAGTCCCGCCCCCTCAATGACGAAAATATCATCTATTTCCCGCTAACTGTTCAAGAAATATTCAATTTTGAAAGCCTATCGGAGTTTGTGGAGACTTATAAAGTCTTTTAACAGATTGTAACCATTATTACCGGATAAGTCATCAGATTTCTTTCAGAAATAGGAAAAATGAAATGAAACCTTTGCACGAAAAAATTAAAATATATGTTTTTTGTAATAACTTCGGATCTAATCATTGAATTAGAAGAAAATTCCAGATATAAGCTATTAAGATGGTTATCTATATGCGAGTATTGTTACAGAAATGCGGTTTCCATGACGGAAAAACTATTGTCGTAATTGAATTAACTATATTATTTTATTTAATTTAGATAATAACAAGCTATTTGCATTCTAACCAATAATGTTGAAAAATTTTGTTCTCTGAGATGAAGATTGGAAAACTTATTTAGGGTATCCACTTTCTTTGACTTTTGAACATATATCTTAAGTTTAAACTAACTAGGAAACAGTACTTGTGTTTATATTCTTATGAAAGAGATAGTATTATGCAATCAATTATTGCATTTGCTTAGAGTTATAACACATCAATCAATAACTCCCGAGACTAACCCAAAGATGGCGCTCGTAGTAAACCAGTAACCAGGTCTTTCAAGAGTACTAACCTTTGCTTGAAACGTGTCAAAATTTTAAGTCGATCGGACCAGAAACAGCTGAGTTATCGAGGTTGGAGTAAAGTCGTTTTGTAGTTTGTTTAAAAAATGGAAAAAACCGAGTTTCGTGTTCTGATAAAACATTGTTTTTTAATGGGTAAAAACACCGTGCAAGCGAAACAATGGATTGAAAAATGTTACCCGACTCTTGTCCATCAAAAGCAACGATTTGTCGGTGGTTTGCCGAGTTTAAACGTGGTCGTACCGACACAAATGACGCGGAACGCTCGGGTAGACCTGTGGAAGCCGTTACACCGGAAAATGTGAGTGAAGTGACAAAAATTATAATGAAAGATCGTAAAGTGAAGCTCCGTGAGATTGCTGAGATGACACAGATATCATATGGAAGTGTATTTACTGAAAAAGGTTTTTTCCAAGTGGGTGCCGCGATTGCTTTCGATGGAACAAAAACTGCAACGAGTCGATGATTCAGAAAGCTGTTTATCGCTATTTACTCGCAACAAAAAAGATTTCTTGCG
>BMAW01056026.1:230970-242601 GCA_019974015.1 Nephila pilipes
GAAAAGCGTTGGAACGATTGTATCACCCTAAAAGGTGATTAACAAAAGGTGTTATGTTGATGAATAAAAAAAATATTTTGAAAAAAAAATGTTGTTTTCAATGTTAGACTCGGGAGTTATTTATCGATGTGTTATATGCACATTGTAATTTATTTTTTAAGTTATTGGATTTATAAGCAACTTGCAATGAATCAGACGTTTCTTATAATATACATAATTAAATTAATGAAGTCTGAGATATTTCAAATGTATGTATAACCTAGTTTATTTCCCCAGTTTTACGATTATTAATTGCAATAGCTTCGAAACTTTTAACTTTGATCTTTTATTGTAAAATACGAGCCAAATTTATTATCAATAAGAGATTTTTTGAAAAATGTAGATCGCCAAAAAGATCTGTAGAAGGAGTGGTCATTTAATTCTATTAGAATTAATGCTCAAACATCTAATAAAAGTAATTTTTTAAAGTTATATATAATTCTTAATCATATATTATTTTCTAAAGAAATGAGATATTACATCGCATTACTTTGCACCTCTATTATTTGTATTTCATGTTAAAAGATATGGAAGAAATTAGATTGAATGAATTTCCCATGATATTATTACTTAATAAGTTTTCACTAACGTATGTAGAATATTTTATTTTAATTATCTGCTCGTTACTGTTCAGATAAATTAAAGCTTTCTTATATAAAATAATTTAAATTATGATCCATATTTCTTATCATGCATTTTATTGCTAAATAAATTTATAACTTTAAATATCAAAATGAAAACCAAATCTCCGCTTTTTTATTACATTTTTGAAGACGCGTTATGAAAAATTAGTTCTTGAGTTATTATCTTTAAATGTCATATTAAACGCATTTCTTTATGAAGAAAAAAATAAGAATTTTGAATTTAGACTGTGTTCTAAAATTATTAGACAAATTACATTCTAAATAATGTTTTCAGCAGAAAGTTTTCGTAGTTAACATTAATGATGTATCATTACGCATAGTTCATTTTGGTATTTCTTACTCATTTATCATGTGATGCAAAAATTTTCTAATTATCATTGGTAAAAATTAACAATATTTCATGTATTAATAATTATTCAGCTCCAATATAGTTTATCAGTTTTTAATCAGATTTCATTTCTTTTTCGGGAGTTCCAATTTCAGTAAAGACAATTGTTTTTTTTTAAATAATTAAAAATTGTATTAATATACCACCAAAGCTTAGAATATTAAAGTATTCAAAAATAAACTTCCATCTTTCAAAATAATGTTGCATTTAGGTAATAATTAGATAAAGCAGATAGTTAAGCTTAAATTATATATGCAGTGGAAAAAATACCTCTCACGATTATGATAAGAGAGAAATAATTGAAGAGATTATGATAAGAGAAACTACGATTATGATAAGAGAGAAATAATTGAAGTTTAATTACGTTACATTATTAATATCTCTATGGTTCGTAATTTATTTTAATAATTATTTGAAAGTAGATATTAAAATGATTCGTATTAATTTTAACTAAACAGAAACATTTGTGTACTTTTAAAGCATTTCTCAATGTGTTATTTACCTTGATATATTTCATCAAAATTTTAAACTTTTTGAGATAAACTTTTACTTCTTTCAACATCGAGAAAATAATTTAAAACTTGTTTATCAGTATTTCAGTGCATTTTCAATATCTTAGAAATACATATATAAAATTACAAAACAACAATTTAAAACAGCGAAAGACAAGCACAGTTGCATTAAAACAAGAACATCGCAGATCAAAAATATATTTAAATTTATTATTTCAAGAAACGCATTACTCTGGAAGAACATGCGTCTATACATTCGTAGTGAATAATAAGAATTTATTAGAAATCTTATGTTTCAGTAACAAAAATGTTATTTATTAAAACTAGATTTAAAACTCTCCTATAACTTCGAAAATATTTTTCCATAATCCTATGGAGGCATTTGAAGTTTGCGATGAAAATTTGCTGATTATTTGGTGCTTGTGATATCCCCCCTTGTTATGAAGTAAAACATAGAAAGTTTTTTTTTATTCATTTTTTATGAATATTCATTTTTCAAACATACAACGGGAAAAGAGGTGCAGATGTAGTGTTAGGAGTTAATAAAGACATTGCAACATAGGATATTCGTTCAATTTCCTCAATCTAGGTTTTCTTTCCAACTTTATAATTATGTTCGGAGCTAGTTTCTAATGATTTGAAGCTTGGCTACGAAAATTAGGTAAATTTTAGATAATTGTAGTGATTATAACTAATCAAATACTATAAAAGAGTTGGGATTTTATTATAAATATCGAAAAGTTTCGGTAATAGAAAGATTTTTGTAAAAGAAAGTTAGCAGTAATAGAAGGATGTAAGAGTGCGAAGACTTTGAATTATGATTTGGAGTTACTTGTATATCTAGATCGATAATAGCTAGAGCCCCTACTTTGTTTTGTCGAAGTTTTCTTAATTCTGAATTAACTCTCACCGGATCATATATTCGGGTAAGAACAATTATAAATATTTATAGAAGTCAGTAATATCCTGGTAGTGAGACAGAACCATTTAGAACTTATATCTAGCACATAGGCTGCAGAGAGGCTTTAATCTCAGGTAGGAAAAGGAGTAATACTTGGCTTATGTTTGAATTTAGTGCTTTCTGTAGGTGAAATTCAAAGCTAGTCGTCGTGAGACAGAGAACCAAAAGAAAGCATTCTCTTTTTTATGGAAACAATAAAATAGACTGAAAAATTATTGATATATTCTTTAATAGATTTTATGTGACTATTTTAATTATTTTTATGTCCCTGGAATTAAGTTGAAGACTTTAAATTTGAAATTAAATTTATATTTAAGTTTATTTCAGATAACAAACAACTCACCTCACATATATTCACCATAACATGATTAAACTATTCTGCCATAAATCTTAATGCATCAACATCCATAAGCTGTAGTACAAACAGTGTGACTCTCAAAAGTAAAACAATGAAAATATAGTTAAAGATTTATATGCAAAGGTTTGAAAAAAAACAGAATTGACCCCAAAAGTGCACTTTTTATAATTATTATTAAATTACTCAATTAAATATAAGATTAAAGTAAAAGATAAAATATTGTTGAAGAATAGACAAGAGTAAACCTTTCCGCTATTAAAATTAAAGGAAATGATAAATTAGTAAATTAAATACATCTAAGTTAAATGTAATTAAAATTCAACCAAATAATAAATTATTAAATTAAATAGTATTTCAGCTACTTGTAATTAAATTTAAAGCAGACGATAAATTATTAAATTGAATAATATATCATTTACAAGTAATTATAATTAAAGTAAGATAAATAATTATAAAGTTAAATATATTTACGTTAAATGCAATTAAAATTGAAGCAAACGATAAAAAACTGAAAAGTTATCTGTTACGTCAAAACACCCTAAATGAAACAATAGCCCCTTGATGGCTAAAAAAATATTGTTTATAGGAATTAACGCAAAAACCTCCAATAAAGTCTTATGAAACAATTATAAACACCACCATTTTTTTAAGAAGCGATGTTTATTTAACAATAGAAAGAAATATTGAATAATTGTAATTTGAAATTTGTCTGAAACTTTTAATGTATGTTGTTATTCAATCGTAAAATTGGTCAATAGATTGGATTAAAGAAGAAAGTGTAGGAATCTAGTGACGCAATATGTCTTGTACTTTGGTGTAAAGACTTTCGAATCAGTTTGATTTGGTAGGTATAAAAAAAGAACTATATTTCAGATCACTCAGGTTACAACTGTTGCGCAATGTTTTTCTTGCTATTCTAGTTAAAGAAGGTTCACTTTATTGATCATCAGGCCAATGTCTTTCAACAGGGATCACAATATATGCTTCTAAGATGCACATATGTTAAGATGAAACTCAAAAAAAAAAAACTTGTTTTCATGCCTTTTCATTCACGTCGCAGAACTTCTCCTTTAAGTTGGGCAACAGAGCACATTATCTGGTCCATAAAGCAATGAACTTTTGTAAGATGAAACTCGTTTTATTTTGAAGTATAATCATAGTCACCTTCTTATCTAAATTCCACAAGGAGCCATACAGTAGTAATATAATATTCCAGAATTTCAGAGCTATAATTGACAGAGAATCGTTGTTTCAGGGCTGCTATAATCTATCTGGGTTATCACACTGCTTTGTTCATAAATGTGCTTCATGGAGCAACTCTACCTGCCTAGAAATATGGGAAGATGTCCTTGATCCATATATCACATTATATGGTAGTGCTGTTAGTAATGAATTACTCCTCACAAATGATAATTCCAGACTTTGGTGACACAGAGTTGTCTGTTAATATCTGGAGTATCAATTTTGGAGGGAATGAAATAATCCGGAATTTAATCCGTTTGAGTATCTTTGACAAACACGTAACCTATTCATAGGTCGTTAACGATAGGAATGAAGAGTTCCACCATGTTTGGGATGTAAATTCTATTCTAGTGCCCGATAACTCTCATGATAGCTTAGAAAGTCAATGACGATAATACAAGTGAGATGGTAAATATATTCCTTATTATCCCGTAACAGGGGTGTTGAAGAATTTAATAGAGAAGGGGACGTAGGGGCTCTGAGATCATGTTTCGTTATAATTTTTTATCATTTAATTAAACTATCAAACAGTTCTTTCACTTAGATGTTTTTTAAATTTTGCATTCTCAGAAAAATATATGTATTTATGCTTTTAAACGTAACAAACAATTCCGAGGAAATGTATCCAGAGGCTTAGATTCTTCGATGAAAATCATACGCTGTTGTATATGTTATGAAATTAGTAACAAAACTGAATTCATCATATATTTATTATTTTGTTTTATTTATTTAATAATGTAATGATTGTCCTTCATTTTCCGACCCTTACACAATATCTCAGATAAATATATATCAGGTAATAAACATTAACTCCATTTGAAAACATGTCAGACCAAAACCAAATGTATATTAATATTCACTGATGGATATATACAGCTAAAGTCCCTCCCTCTCGTATCCCAAACTAATTTATCAGTTTCAAATTATGGTTAACTAATAAATTCCTCACTTACATATTCAATGTATTATTCAATTACTTCACAAACAGCCGATTTTTATATTATTATTTCTACTATAAAATCCGTTTAAATCCAAAAAAAAAGAAATATTAGAAGAGTTTCGATCGAAATAACTAATCTAGATAAAAAAAAATCTTTATCTTCTATTGTCCTTCTTTTCCTTTAAATCTATTTCATTTTATATCATTATCTCTAAATCACTTGAGTACATTTCATACCTATATTCATTTAATTTACCTAATCACGTTTCATATGAGTTAGAAAGTAATTTTAATTTCATACAAATCAATTTGACATAATGAGTCTGAAGTTAGGGAAGATTAAATGAAGATTAAGAATAGCCCAACGCCAAATTATCTAAAGCGAATTTCAATATGAGAGAATTCAATATAGCTCGAAACTGAAAAATTATGAAAATAACTACATAATCTTTGGATACTTCAAGGATTTCGTAGAAGCAAACAATTTAGTATTAGTCTTCTTTTGAATATTAATTTTATAAATTTTATGTGTATTCCAAATAAGCAGAATATTGACAAGATAAACATAAATATGCTATACTTCTGTTCTTTCTTGGAGGACACAAATATTATGTTTTCCTTTTGATTTTAATTTTTTTTCTTCTATGTACTACTCTACACTCTCTGATAAATCTTCCATTTCGTAATTATGCTAAGAGTTCATCAGTAAAAAGTAGTTCCCGCATTTTTTTAGGATTACAGTCATCAAATTTTCCACAAGATCTCAGTCCAAAAAGTCTTACTTGTTATGAGCTGGAATTTTAACATTTCGATTAGGTTAAATGGAGGACCATTTGCATCGATTTTCCCATTAGAGTATTTCATGGAATTACTGCTTCTGGATCAGAAAATTCCTTGTCATGTGAAGAATTTTCTGAGTATGTAGGATGAGAACTTTCATTGACAAATTTTTCACAGTCATCTTCTTCTCTTAAATCACTTCGAAACTCATCTTTGAATTTTTTTCCTACTTAACGCGGTTCAAACGGATTAATCAATCGCATCGGACCTATCTTCAAAGCCACGTGTATTACTGTTAAAAGTGTAACACTGATCGGGAGGTGCGATCTCACAGAACACTTTTTAAGAATGGGGAGGAATTTCAATCGAATACACGTGTTAAGACATTCAGATTTTATGAAGTGATGCTCAAGGTCACAGAACAGGAAGTTAAAAGAAGAATGCAGTATATTGAATGAGAAACAAGTTGAGAGGTCTGCGATACCTTACGTCTCATATTACAGGTTTAAATACATTTATTTTTTTCCCCCTAAAATATTTAAGATATTTTTAAGATGACTTTTACAAAGAAATGTTTAGTCACTTCTTTATTTATAAATGATGCTTCGCATTAAAATATTTATGTATAAAATAAATAAGTAATAGGTTAATGCCCAATTTTTCGATATTCATTTGATTTCATTCTATTCATTTGTTTGCGTTCTAGCTTCCGTTTGTTTTGAAATTAGACACAAATAACTTATAAAGACAGCAGCTTAAAACAGAAACAAAGAAAAAAATTATTATTTGAGAAAAAACAATAATTATATTTATATAATTCAAAATATATGCATATACATCTAAAGTTCAATTGTATGACTTATATCATATGCAGAATTGAAAATAATAAATTACAATGAAAGTATTATTAAAAATAATAAATCTTAAATCAAGTAATAGAATATTGATGAAATTTATAATTGCTTTCAACTCATCGCTTATTAAATATTAATAGGTATATTGTTAATAAATATGTGTGTCCATAGAATTCTAAGCAATAATTTTGCTTCAAAAATCTAAATTACTTATTTCGAAAGTTGCAATGGATCCAAAATTTCAGATAAAATAAAGGAACAAATTAATACGCATTGCACATTTCACAAAAACTTAATAAGCCAAAATAGAGGACTTCATCATTCCTTTATTTTAAGTTTCCATTAATTACATCTTCTGATGATATTGTTGCCAAATTTTACAGAAAACTTAAAACTTCCAAACAGTATAAATGAAATGTTTTGTATACACGAAGAATTAACTCCACTATATATAAAAATTCTAAACGCATCATTACAAGAATCAGTTAAATTTATTTTTAATTACAACATATAATGCTTTATTGTTACTATAAACTTACTACCAAGTTGTGTAATAGACATTTTAGATGTATACTTCAGAATCAATATTAAATTAGCATTTTCTGTAATACATCCTAGTATTCTGTGCACTGAAAAAAATACAATGAAATTCTTTAATATTTGAATAAGGTATTTCTACTAACTGTTCACTATTTCTTATATCTCAAACAGACTCTATTGAATTCTTTGGACAAGAACCTTTTACTCAAATAGACGAACAAAAGACTTGATTGATTGATTTAGAAAACATTGATTACAATGATTTAGAAAAATTATACACATTGATTTAGAAAAATTATAACTCTTTAAAAATGCTGTAAGATATTGAACTCATGTTAAGCTAATTAGGAATGAAATAATGAATTGATTCAGAATTTATTAAAAAAACCAATTGATTAGTAAATTTATTTACATGCATATTATTCGACTAGATATAAATAACTATGTTGGTCAAATACCAAATTATTTTCAAAGTACTGATAAAAATGATCACGTCGAGTTAAGAAGAAAATGGGTGCATTATGTAGTTATTAAATATAAATATATTTAATATGTTCTTTTAAATTGTACTGAAAAGAAATAATCTCCAACTTTATTACGTGAAATATTATTAACTTTTTTTTCCTTCAATGAAACCATTAAGCCATGATAACTTTCAATACAGATATTTATTATTGTATTGTAAATTGTATTGCAAATATATTTACAATATATTTAATATACAATTTTTTATGGTGGAGATGTTGAGGGTATAAAAATATTTTTTCTCAGTTTCCTTACTAACTAAGTTTCTAGGTATTTAAGAAATTCTCAATCGTTAAATTACCGGTTAAAATTTCCATACAATGTTTTTTTATGAATTGATAGACAAGATTAACGGGAAGAATATCTTTAAGTGTTTCATCAGAAGAAATCACCACTAGATATATTCCTTTGATATCCTTAATTGTACGACTAATCACTTAAATTTATCATTAATATAAAAGCTTGTAAATTCTATTAGACATTTTATTAAAGAAATATTTTCTAAAATTACTGTCAAGGAATACCTTTTTTTTTTGATATTTTTTTTGTCGATTCACTATTGCAATGTATTCACTATTCTAAAACGCAGAAACTATTTTAGCGAATGAATAAGAATACGGAAAATAGTTTCGTGAAGAAAAGAGAGATTTCAATTTAATGTTATTTTCAGTATGATCGTATCAATGCATAGTAATTCTAAAGATAGCGCATCTTTCCTGAATTTAAAAAAATAAGTTTGTTTAATGATCTTTGTAAAAATCTAATTAATAAAATTTCTTACTTTTCCTTTGAAACAATCAGTTTTAAAATATTACGAAACATTTCTTATTTCAACGTATTTTGAAAACAATGGGTTTGATCAGAAAAAAGTACTTTTTATAATATACAAGAAAGTATCTTTCAAGACCTTATCCATAATAATCGTTACAGAAGGACACATATGCATCAAGAGCCACGAGTTAAAGAAGAAATTATAATAATCAATTACTGCTAAAGTAGAAATATTATCATATTTGTCACGTTTGATACAAATAAATTTTTGATCAGCTAATTAAATTCTATAATTATTTAAGCCATAACTCTTCGAATTATGTTTTGGGTGAGTTGCAGTGGATACTTACCCAACTAAGAGCAAATTCTCCTATTTTTGGAAACTTTAATTAATATTTTTTTTACTTCAGTGATTATCAAAATACATGCATTCCTTATTTTTTTCATTCAATATTAAAGTTCCTTGATTGATTGGTAATTTTGTTTCTATAGGTTTGTAATGTATATTCTTTTTTTTTCAAATTTTATCAAACTTTCTATTTTTGACATCATTAAGCATAATAGAATCACTGAATGTAAATAAATCGAATTCAGTTTAGAAACTTTGAAAATAGAAAAAAAAAACGTGTTTTTTTTTCTTTTCTTTTCTTTTTTTTTAAATAATGACAAGCAGGGGTAGATAAAATTAATCAACATTGAGGCAGACTTATCTCTGTTACCCCAAATAAGCCCATGTCTCCCATTTTGCGACCTTTCATATTTTTTAACCATATAAAGGTTTTTTTCAATGTGAACTAAATATGATTATAAACGTCAACTGAACATACAAAAAATTTAATTTTATTAGCACGGTTCATACAGCGGCGTTTAATGAGTTAACATAGGTTTTTACTTAATAAGATTCTCCATGATAAAAAAAAGATGAGGAAATCGATTTATTACTACATAATATCTAATGGAAACATTTATTCGATGCATCACTATAGCAAAATGAATCAGATTATAAAAATGGTGGAAGAACAAAGAAGCAATATTTTCTATAATATATATATTTAAATATATACTATGAAGATGAATATATATTTATATATATATATTTATATATATTTATATTTATATATATATTATGAAGATGCATATATATATGCATCTTCATAATTTGCACATTTCATAATGATTTTCCATGAATAATTCTGTTTCATGAATGAGAATTTCAATAAAATAATTAATCAGTTAATGTCTTTTATTTATATTAATATGTTATACAATACAATTATTTATCGTAGCTTCATTATGAATAGTGTGAATAAAATAATAGTAATGATGTTTCCGTAATTCAAATTTTAATAACCATGGTATATATCCCCCATTTCAATTTCTTTCCATGCGGAGTACATTGCATCTGTTTAACTTTTTCAAGATGGAAGTATTAGGTATTTACCAAGATGTAGATGATATGTTATTACAAATATTATTCTCCTAATTTTATTAATTATTTACTATGTTCTGTCTGCACTCAGACTGTACTTTATTCATTCTATCTAAATAATCTATATAGACTTCCTTATTAAATTTTCATCTGATCTTCATTAAAACAATATTTGATAGTCCCTGATATTCAACAAATATTTTGAAAATACAGGCAAATATACTGGCTTTGTATGCAAAACAATCTAATATACTCAGTGAAACTCTACAATACTACCAGAATATATATATAATATCCATTAAGTTTCTCAATAGTGCGATGCAATTGTTGCGGCAAATACAATAAATTATTGAGAAACATCTGGGGTGTGTCAAAATGGATCCAGATGAGAAGAAAGATTTCAACGCTTGGATTCTCAGAAAAATTGTCATTATCCTAATCTATCAAAATAAACTTAACCAATTAGGTTCATTTATGAACAATATCTGCAACTATATAAGTTATCTGGAATATATTTTATTTACTATATAGTTCAATAGTTTAATGGAACTGCTAAATATTACTGATCTATAATGCAATATTATTAAAATAAACTGCTGAATATTGCAATTATAGACAAATATTTATGTTTCTTTGGATGGTGAAGTATTGAGATATTTACTGGATTCCAGTAGTTTGTTTCTTTAAACAATTAATCAACTGTAATTGAATATTCTCCCTTCTTTAAATAAATAAAATTTAAAAGCAAAGTATTAAATGATAAAATTAAATAAAATTAGCTTTGCTAATATCATTTTAGTATTAGCTAACGTTTCTGTTAATTTTTTCCAAAAATTAGAATTATTCAAAATGAATAGTAATTAGCGTAATGTAAACGTACTTTCAAATCCCAGGTTCCAAAAAATCAGTTAATATCAAGAAAAAAGACTAACCTTACAAACGTATTTCAAATGACTGATACATCTATATTTTCACGAGAAAAAATATTTTAAAGTGCAAACATGGTGCCAATATCAACAGCAAAATGAATAAAAAGAAACGATTATGCCAAAAAATTAAACAAAATAAATTTTAAAATTAGAGCAAATGCTAATTTAACAAAGTAGATAATAATATTTAACATAATAATAATTAATATAATTAATAATTAATATTTAACATAATTAATAGTTCCGATTATAAAATAGAAGTAGACGATAAAATATTAAGTTACAAAAACCTCATCATGTAAATATACTTTAATCAAACTATTTGTAATCCTGGTCATCATAATATATTACAATGTCAATCTATTGAGCCTAACACTATGCATCCTTTATTTTATGCCCACGTATTTTTGTGAACACCATTTCCTCAATAGAACACGTTAGCACCATATTAGTATAATTAATATCTTCAATATTGCTTTCGAATCAAAATTTATTAGCCACCCAAGAAGCTATTGTATGAGATGGATCACTTTTGGCACATCAAAACAATTTAAATTTTTTAATCGTTTGCTTCCATTTTAATTACATGCAGCAGATATAATATTCAATTTAATAATTTATCAATTGCTTCAATTTTAATTACATGTAACTGTTTTATTTTCAATTATTTATCGTTTGTTTTAATTTCTATAATATTTAACTAAAAGAAATTTAATTTA
>BMAW01056026.1:245573-266698 GCA_019974015.1 Nephila pilipes
TGATGTACTTCGTTCCAGTACGTATTGCTTTAAATATCAGAAATAGTAAACACGCACTTTAACCATCAACCAATAGTAAACCACCTTTTCGTGTTTTCTAATGTAGAGAGTTTGAACTTTCATTTCCATCGAAGCCTTTTGAAAAGAACTTTGATACGAGCATGTAGGTCTGCGTCGCTCAGAGACATGTATTAGAATGTATTGAATTAATTTCCTTGTGATGTTAACTGCCAGATATCGTGTCGTAGTACAATGAAGGACTAACAGCAGAAAATATTGCGTATTCTGCGTATTTTGTTTGTTTTCCTGGAATTGTGTGTGTGTGTGTGTGACCTGTAACGCATACGCTTAGAGGTTTCATACAATATATATATATATATCGATTTTTATCTCGAATTTTTCTTTGTGTTGTAAATTTCAATTATTAATGTTGATCTGTTTGAATTAAGAAAACCGTAAATTGAAGTAATCAGCAGTATCGCAGAGCTGTAATTTTTACTTAAAATTATACCACTGGAAAATTATTTATTATTCTTAAAATTTTATTTCATAATCACCATCAGAAGGTATACATTTCTCCCAACGGTTCTTGATATTTTAAAAACTGTCATTAAAGAATTTAGCAATTTGAACTATAATATTTTCGATACTGTGGGTAATTTCAATTTATAGTTTTCTGAAATCAAACGAATCAACATTAATAGCAGTACTTTTTAAAACTCTATAAATAAGGATCGATTAATATCCTGAATAAATTTTATTCAGATTTCTCTGTATTTCCTGGCAATTATTGAAGTTTTAAGATATATTCCCATTATTCTTTGGAGGGACTTCAGTATTTAGTATTGATGAGAAATTTCTCATAATTTTGAAAGAAAAATTACAATAGGGGTATTGAATTTTCTGATACAACCTCTTTCTTACAAACCAAAAATAGATTTATTTATTTTTTTTACTTTTATTCACTTAAATGATGATGTTTAAATTTGCTTCACTAAATACTTCAAGATAAATATGGATTTAAAGAGAGGTGAATCTCTCAGCATAATTTATGAATTTTAATGACTTCTTACACTACTAAAATTCAGAAAAATATCATGTTGCTTGTAAATATCACTTAATTAAGAATCAAATTATTCCAGAACTCTTATAAAAAATATTCATATTCTACGATACAAATATTCATAAATTATGATGTACAAAAAATTAGCCCGTTATTTTCAAGCTCGACATATTGATGGATATGTATTATAAATTTCTTTTAATCATTCATTACAAAATTTCTTTTTAGTAATCCGAAACTCATATTTTAATTAAAACGGGAAAGAAAATCTATGCATATATGTAATAAAATCTTAGCGATTTCTTTTAGCCGCCGTTTCAATAAATTGGCTAATAGAGATACATATCACAGCTCTTCTTGTGTCTTATAAGAGATTAATTTTTTTAAGATCTTTAATCTAATTTATATTGGGAAACAAAATTTGTTATTTTTTACCATTGCGTATACAATATTAATCGAAAAAAATAAAAAAAAATTAATTGAAAATATATATGCCGTCAAACAAGAAAATTGTGAGTATGAAATTTGTCCACAAACAAACTTGGAATAATGAGATAATATTTTTAAAGTTAAAAGTACAAAATATAGTATTTTTAAAACATTTAATAGATTTTTGTCAGTATCATCTTTTAAAGCTATCCAGATGAGAAAAACTGGAAGTAAGAAATATTTTTATTATAGTCTTTTTACCACATAA
This sequence comes from Nephila pilipes, assembly GCA_019974015.1. Classification (NCBI taxonomy): domain Eukaryota; kingdom Metazoa; phylum Arthropoda; class Arachnida; order Araneae; family Nephilidae; genus Nephila; species Nephila pilipes. Next base: position 247,334 of record BMAW01056026.1, read on the forward strand.
AGTTTATGTAAGGTAAAATAACAAAGAAATTTAATTCAATTTAAAAATTTTAATTCTGTTACAAGCACAATTTATTATATGCGCCACCTCTATGTGCACATTACATAAAGACTATAACAGGAATATATAATGCTTAGTAATTAGTTAATATTAAAAATAATTAGGGAAAATGCATATTTAAACATGTTCTCCATTTCAGTTGTAAATTAAATATACATAAAGCACTATATCCTTTTTATATAAATATCATATATAAACTTTACTTGATATATTGTTTAGAAACGTATAATATCATCATTTCAGGTTTGGATTTAAACTAATTATAAATACTTACATGTTGATCTTACTTTAGAGATTAAGCTGAATTAAATACATAAATTTAGTATATGTTTGCAAAAGTTTAATCAAAACTTTTTGTTAGGTCAAGTATACGTTCAACAGGGTTTTACTTAATACGTTTTAGCGTCAGAAATACTCCGTTTCTTAACTTTGAACTAAAGCATCTAGAACAATAAACGGAATCCTAATAGAGAAAAATATCTATTTTACCTTTTCATTTGTTCATGGACACACGGGTAGTTTTGGAAAATATTCGATTTTCTAGCAAAGAGTATCATCAAGAGCAAAAATTCACATTGATGTTAATATCCCTAAATCAATTTATAAGAAGGTACTGAGAAAAATTATATTGGGGTTAAAGAGAACCAATAATGCATCAGTTCGAGTAAAGGTAGCTTAACCAAGAGATTTTTTCCCTTCCAATAAAATTAGATTATCCTGCCACCATTTTTTGCAAATTACAAAATGACTCAATTCCTTATTGGTCATGGAAATCTCAAAAATTATTTAAACTTATTTAATTTAGATCCAAATACTTCCTGTGATTGCTGCGTTTGTGGCGAAGAAAATACTGAAAGTGTATTTCTTATATGTTCTAAAAATGTTAGTGAAAGAAAGACCCTAAAATTGGTACTTAAAGGCTTCAATATTAATTTATCCACAAAATATTCAAAAGCTTAATTCAAAGAAAAGGGAATTTGACTATTTTTGTAAATTTATTATAAATAATCTTAATCTTCATAACACTTAATTTTTTTGTTTTTTCCTTTTGTATTGTGTTTCATATTTACTTCCGTAAGCCCCTTGCAATACTTTGTAGCGCACGGAGATTTGTTGGTGCTTTCAATAAAAATAATCCCCAGTATTCTGTGTTTACTTAGTTATAAAGTAATTGGTTAAAATAATTAGATTTAGTGAACAATTCATGTCTTATATTTTTTTGTAGGTTGTTTGAAAAATTGTCAAAGATCATTTAACTTCCCTTAATTCCAATAATCATACAAAAAGTGACGTAACGTATCTAAAATAGACGAGAGTAATATGCGAGTAAAACCATGTAAGTTCTAATATTATGAACAATCCATACTCTGATTTAAACAACAGAAGTTAAACGTTTAGTAATTTTTTTTTCCATTGCAAAACTTTTTTTTTAAAAAAGAAATTAATAAAAATTTAAGTTATTTTGCTAACAATATAGGTAAAATACAAAAATATATGTGTTTTGTACAAAAAAAAAACATATTCATTTATTTCAAGTCTGTGATTGCAATTTTTTATTGGAAAAATGTTTTACAATTTCAAACACACTGAAATCAGGTAAATTATATGATATAATTTACTTATAGGAATGAATGAAACGATAAATGATTACTACTTGCAATGATTTTTGAATTACAAGGTTGTTTCATTTATTACAAAAACATTTCCTTTATTACAAAAATGCGCGCGAATTTTACTAGTATAATTCTAATCATTAAATAGTCTAACAGCTAAACCAGCTTATTAGATGGTATATCATAGGAAGAAGAACTTGTATCATCAAAATATATGGATAAGATCCTTTGGAATCATCTATGAAATGACAGGGGGAAAATTTTCACATAACTTTGATGCATCGATTGACAAGACATTTTTAATATTTTCACGTTTTCTATGAGTGGAGTGAATCACATGAATGTACAAACTTAAATCATGAGTTGATTATAATGAGCTATTCACAGTGGATTTCACATCTTTATTTAGAATTAGATCACGAAGTTTCACATGATTTTCCTCGAAGCTTCCTTTTTGGTAGAACTGAACATATTCTTTTGTAATTTTTAAAGTCATGGATATTCTTCCTTTATTCCAATGGCATTACAAATTAAGTAAAAAAGCAGAATCAGCTAAGATATAATTTCCAGCCATTTGAAGAATATTTAGAAAGTGAGAAATGAGTGCATAAAATTAGGATAATCGTGCTATTTACATTATATTCCATTGACTCCATATTTTGTCCATAACACAAAAGTATTATCACAAAGATTCTTGCTCTATGAAAACGAGGGAATAATTTTAGGGAACAACGGTCAGTTAGGATGTAGTAAAAGTACTTAATATATTTTGATCTCCTGAAATATAAATGACTTATTTAAAACTACCTAACAGTACAGACTCAAATACAGAACTTGCTAGAGATGCTCCTTAAAACTCTTAAAATTATTATAATTGCACAAATAACGGACAATAAACAACTCAAAATTATTTCAGTGGAAATGATAATGTTATTATTAGGAAGATATTTGGCCTTGCATCAGCGAGAACACTAAGGTCTAATTTTAGAAATATATCTGTATATTACCAAGAATTTCATACGCCCTGATGATTCTTAGGTAAGACGCTCATCTACTGATTCAAAATTTCCGTGTTCAAACATTGCTGACACATTCTGCTGCTGACAATTGCTGAAAATTCATGGCTTTTTTTTGTTTTAGTGTTCTTTATTTTTTTTATAATTTCTACAACATTCAAAATATTCTTAATGTTTCGAGAGTAATTCTGCTATATTCCTTTGTGATATATAAAGTAATGTATTTTCAGTTTGAGAGATTTGAGAATTGTGAACAACCAAGTGCAGCTGTTTACAATTTGTTAATAAACCCTCATGTTCGGATATATATTGTGTATTTAATCCAATGTGCCAAAACATCTCAGTACAATATATATATATATATATATATATGAAATTGTGGGTCATTTATTATGTTTGTAACAATTATATTTTTAAAAACCGATATTGTTTATAATATTATTCAGACATTGTTAAGAATATTTCTTAAAAATACCAGATACATAATAATCTATATAATAGTTATTTTCATCAATTAATTATATTTATGCAAGAATCATCCAATTTAGGTTTTGTTAGTGATGTTAAGAATTTTTAGTTTTTCCATATTAACCAAATTTTATTCATTAAGTAGTGCACCTTGTATGTAATGTGAAAATTTTCCCCATAAAGTCGGTAACAATATATTTGTTTTCTTTAACCCTAGAACACTAGTGTAAGTAAATTTTACGAGAGGTCTTCCTTTATTGATTCTCTTCTGGCATTTGCCTTCCACAGATGTACTTATTTGATTTTGGGTGCTTCGATGTTCATTTAGTAGGTTGCATACCAAGTGGTTTATTTTTTCGTCTAAGGTTCATTTGTCTCGCTTCATGAACTAGAACTCTCCATGCGAATTTTACGTATCGCTAGTAATACGTGAATTTTTAAGCATATAATTTTAACATAGTCCTAGTGATAGAATCTTTAATTTTAAATTTGTGAATGGCGTATATAAGAGTGTTTCGATTCTTACTTCATACTGCTTTGAAGAATGACCAAACGACGTAAGTACTTTACGGATGAAGAAGTTTAAGAATTTATTTTGGAATCTGAAGATAGAGAAAGTGACGATAACGATGAATTTGATGAAGATAGTGAATGACAATAATGCTGTTCCAGATTACATTCCTGATGATAAAATAGAGATTGATCCTGATTTACAGATTCATTTCCCGTTACAAGAAATTGAGTGCAGTGTTGATATGGATAAAAGTAAAAAAAAATTAAATTACATCTTCTAAAGAAAAGTAAAATGATTAGAATTATTCGAGAGCTAAATGAACAAGATCATATTATAATTTCGGATGTTGAGTTAATAAAATGAACAAATGATCGTAAATGGTATGCGAAAACTTATGATAACACTTAACAGAAATTTAGAACAAAACATATTGTTCATATTAGACCAGGTACAGATGCTGAGACTGGATTTTCTAATTACCGATTGATTGTCTTATTTTTTTTTTTTTGATGTAGTAAAGAAATAAATACTCACACAATAGGGGAAATAAACCGAAAGAAGACAGGTTATACAAATGTTATGAACAGTTCTCTGAATAATTTAAATTACGATGATGAACTGAATGCCTTTTTTGGAATATTAATACAAACCTTAGTTTTAAAAGATATCCACTTGTCAATAAAATTATGTTTTATGTAACCTTTTCTGGTGGATGATATAGAGAAGTATTTAACGCAAATCTGGAAAATCTATAAGTGGAGAGAACCAGAAGTCATGTTTTTCTGTATAGATATATAATTGTGTTGGTAACTAATTATTATGTAAATTTATTTTTCAATTGTGTAGACTTTGTTAAATTTAAAAGACAAAAGACTTTCATTATATTTTAAACCCACTTTAAGGTAATATAATTAAATGAAGCGAATTTTAAGGGAATGTGTAAATTTTAAGTATCTCTAGCAATAGCGACATATAAAAACACGTATTTTTAATTTAAATTATTAAAAATACAGTTTCGGTCATTTTGAGATGTTTAAAGTAATATGAGCTTTGTGGATATTTAAATAGTTATTGTGTAAAGGAAACATATATGGCTTCAAAATATGATATGTTTTTAAAAGGTTTCTTAAACTAGGTTATTTTAAGCATAACTTTCATCTCCTCGAAACACAATAATATTAATGGTATACTAAAATACTAGTCATTTTTAGTTGTTCAAATGTACACGTATCTGTGACTGTACAAAAGAATTCATGGGATTAATTTTAATCAGAACTATTTATTTGTCGGAGAGGATACGGTCTTCAAACCGAACGGAATTATTTACTCTAGAACACTCAATAATAGTTCCGTTTCCTGATACTTATCAACCTCGCAGGCTGTTCGAAATGAAGATTTTAGTTTAAAGCGTGTGAAACAAAACTTCCGCACAAATGCCTCTATCGAGCTTGAGATACCGGAATGATTAAATTACTCCGTTCTAATTGAATCGAAACAAAATATACACTCACGAATCTTCTCTACATTTAATGGTGATCGTATAATTGCTCCTCGAGCTATGAGATCTGGATTTCCGTCGGAGTTAGTATACAGAGATATTTGTTCTCGGAATAGCTAAATTGAGAAACAGATCATTTGTTATTAGCAATGAAAATTCGGGTATCTGTAAATCTCATACCAAAGCATAATCTTATCACATTTCCATTAGCGGTTAATATGTAATTATTAAGTTTGAAGCATTGTTCGTTTGATGTCCTAGCAGTCCTATGTCAATATTAAAATGTTATTATATTGTTCAGTATTAGTAAATGTAATAGCAACATTTTGGAAATTTTAATATATGCTCAAGCATCTCTTTCCATATAGGGTGAATGGTTCATTTAATTAAGTGGTGCAACAAATATAAGGTGACCAGATTTTAACATTCGAAAAGCGGAACACCATTGACAGCGGGGTGGGGTGTTCTTGATTAAAAATTTGGTACCTAAAAAATACCTACCTTTTGTATCTAAATAAATTACTTACCTAAATCATCTGATTAGCTGATTTGTTGACATCACTTGTTTAACTAGCACTTGCACGCAGTACGATGTGTCTCGCATGAGAGACAATTACAGAACTAAGTATGCGAAGGTGTTACTTCGTGGACAACCAACAAACTCCTTACGCCCTGACCCTTCTCCTCTCTAAAATTCTTCTCCGTTTCCAATTTTTGTATAAGATGTAATTCGTTTACAACAATGTTTCAAATAATATTAGATCGTCAGCAGAACATGTCACCTTAAGTATAAAATCTGTGGAAGTGTACAATATGTTCTCTCATCATTTTACAGCTACAAAATGTTTTCGTTGCTGCCAATGTCGAAAAATGCTACTGTTCATTAAGCCCGAACAATGGTGGTCGCATTCTAGTAAATGATCAAGGCGAAATTTGATAAGCAGATCTGATAATCAATTCTCAACAATTATTTTTATTATTAAATTTTAACATTATAAAATTTACAAAAAATAATATAAAGCTCATATCCATGCTGAAATAACTACGTGGAAGCCGAAAACCGTATATTCCCTTCCAGTTCTCCCTCCATTCTTATCAAATCGTGCATTCTTTCTAAAAATCAGGACTTTCTTAAGACCCAGTGGGACACTGGCAAAATTGTTAAGAAGCGGGACGTCTGGTCACCTAAATGAAATGTGCAGTTGATACATCTTTGAAAATTAAGAATAAACCAAACACTTTCACCAATCACGAGGCTTAAATGCTTCCTCAGTAATAAATAATGACGAAATAATGGTTATGTGCTTCCAGAACTTATGACATAAAAGAAAAAAAAACATATTTTTAAGCAATTGTTACGATACATTTTGATAGAAGGTGATTAATTATAGCCCAGGATCAGGTATCTTTCCCAAATTATCATCTACATTGTTTTAAATGTTTCGAAGTTGATTTTTTAATATATAAAATTTCTTCCTGATTAATTTGCATAAATTGATAACAACACCAACATTTGTATTGCGTTTTGTTAATAATAATCTTTAAAAAAGATAAATTGAGGACTTATATAAATAAGCTTAAATACAGAGTCAAACACCCTTGTAAATCTTTAATCAAACACTCATAAAAGCAATGTAACACTAGCAAAGTACAAATGTTCATTTCACTTCCTTTGAAATTGCGAGTGCTCATAGTGTAACTACTTCCTAAGGAAAACACCTACTTTCGGGATCTAACAAAATAAAAATTCAGCCCAGATTAAAACATTTAATCTCTATCAAGACTTTCAATTTTTCAGCAAATTTGAAGCAACGCGTATTAATTTATAGTTTTTGATTCACAATTAAAAATTCACACTTTATCATATCAGAAAATCGAAGAATTTTGAGATCACGTAAGACAGCATCATATAGCAATGTCTTTTTTGCAGCTTCTCTTGAAAATACTTTTGTAGCTACCGCACTAAAAAATCATACATGTTTTTCTTGAATTATTATTTTTATGGAATTTCCGTACAAAACAACGCTTTCTTTCAATAAAAATTTAAAAGCGAATAAACACAAGCAAATCATTTCTTCTTTTTCTTAAAAAGATGATGATAATTAACTCATTAATATGTTTTGAACTTATTACGTTGCTGTTTTATAATATATATTGCTCACCCTAGTTATCTACATCTACCAATGGACATCATCTTACTGCTATGCAAATAAAAGTACTCTTATTCCTGAGAACCAAATTTACAGTAATTGAATTATAAGTAAGTAAACAAGGGATCACATAAAATGTACAAAATATCAAAACAAAACATATACAATATATTTCAAATTTTAATAATCCAACTAAGACGAAAACTATAAATTTAAGGAAATAATCAAAACTCAGATTAAAGATATTATCAATTGGAAATTACCCATGAAAATTAATCAAAATTTTCTTAAATAATCAAAGAACATAAACTTAAAAATACAATAATCTTAAATAATCATTACATACTTCTTAATAATCAAGCCAAATTAAGACAAATTAAAGTAGTTAAAAAATCAAAAACTCAGGAGAAATAGAAATAATATAATTAATATTGTTTCATACTTGGGAATGAGTCAAGTTTTGTTTATACTGGCATTACAGATCTAACCATGAAATTTCAGGGAAACTATATTATAAAAAGACGGTAAAAAAACAATATTCATAAATTTATACACAAGAAAAATGAAAGAACGTAAACATAGGGAAGCGCATTCAATTAAACTTAGAGATAGAAAAGTACTTTTAAGAACTCATTTAAAATATTTAACACAAAATTTTAATTTCAACTAAACTAAGTTAATTATTCCAATAATTCTAACACTAAGGTAAGCGATATCAAACATAGCAAAATATAAGATATTACCGAATGATACGTTATCATAGTTACACTCGTAAATTGAGGAACAAGTTAATTACGAGAAATCCAATATATATATATATATATATGTGTGTGTGTATGTGTGTGTATGTGTGTGTGTGTGTGTGTGTGTGTAATCATTGTTTTTTCACTTATGCTTGAAAATGAATCCGAAGTTATAAATGAATGTGTCACACACTGTTACAGAATTTTTAAGTCATTAAATCTAGAAGAACGCATGGAAATATTTACCTTTAAATTAATTTTAAAAAGAAATGGTACTGAAATTTAAAAATTAGTCTAATTAAGTTATATATGAATAAAATTTAAATACTAGTTACAAAACGAAATATATTTCATTCGAAAAAAATTTCTAATAAAATTTCTCTGCTTTCTTAAATGTAAAAATTCATTTTAATTAAAAGAAGGATAAGAGAGCAGAAAAATCGTTTTCTTTTTTTAATAAAAAATGTATGAATATTAAAGTCATGACACATATATTTCAAATGTCATTTAATATTAATATCAAACTAAACAGCAAATTCCAACTTATAAATGAAATAAAATTTTGATTGTGTTTATATAATATGTGTTAATAAATATTATGCGAGTAAATAATTCAGTTTCATAAAAATACTAAAAATTACTTTGATTTAGAAGAATAAATAGTTTGCATCTGCTCATTCTACAAGATAGCTAGCTGCTATTTCTACAAGAAAAATTTGCATATTCTACAAGATAGGTGTTATTCTTCTTCTAGAAACCATACAGATGCTATAAAACATTTTATTCTGATTATATATATTTATTTAATATCACTTTCATTTTACAATCCTCCTCTTTTCCTAAAACGCTATTTGTGAATCTTTCATTGTTGGAAAAAGTGCTGGAAGGCTTCATCTGTTAGCTGATTTACGACGGGTGCCGTACCACACTTCCACAGATTCAATAGACTCAAATTTCGTTTCTTTAAATTTTAATTTTAACTTAAGGATTAGATAGAAGTGCAGGGAGCAAGATCCGACGATTAAGGAGGAGGATTTAACAACGTGATATTGCACTTGGCTAAAAACCGTTTGACAGGCAATGCAAATGTACATTGTCTTTCCACCATTCGGATCATTTTTTCCCCTTATTCTTCCTGCGATTTCATCAAGAATATGTAAGTAGTAATCTTGATTAATAGTTGGACCCACACATTGAGAAACCCAGTGAAATCACAATAACTCATGAATATCTAAAAATGCAATCATCATAGCTTTGAACTTTGATTTGCTCTTTCAGGCTTTTTAGGCGCTTGGTGAAGATGAGCACTTCTAGTGCATTCAGTGACGATTCATCTTAGAATCATAAGTAAAATAACCCCATTTGTTACACGTATTTTGAGGGGTTTGATTAAAAATACTAATTTTCTTATTTGCGAACACCTATTTATGTAAAAAGTATACAATGCTAATTTTTTATTATTGTGATCACTTTGTAAATCATGTCCTAATCCTTATAATACCCAAATTCACCAAGACTTTCACTTTACTGTTTTGAAATAAACATACATGAGGAAATCAAAAGATAAATTGTCTTCTGAGTCTCAACATATGATTGCAATCTTTAATGATAAAACATAGTTTACACACGCGCCAAATTCAATAGTTCCGAATTATATTATCTTGCTTTATTTCCGTCAAAATTAACTCTTTCTCGTGGCACGTAACAATCAGGATTATAATACGTTAATGATTAGCTCAATTGATTACCTCAAAATACTAAAGGAATTCTATATTAAGAAGTATACAATTTTTTATAGTTTTTTTTTTTTTTTTTTTTTTTTTTTTTTTTTTTTTTTTTTTTTTTTCTATTTGCTGATACCAAAGGGCTTTTAAAACTCGACTTATACCAGATGGTTTAGTTTATTATTTTCACCCAGAGAATATTTATTTATTGAATAAAATAATTAAGTCTCCAAATGGAAATAAGAGCTGTAAAGGCGAATCATACTAAGAATAAATAAAATTTCATCTATTTGAGCAAATTTCTTTCATTTTATTTCCCGCTCACAAATTCAATAGTTACTTGCCCAAATATAACTTAAAAAGTTCAAAGTTCTTAACAAATCTAAAAATTCAATATTTAAGGCAAACAATATTTTATACATTTTCATGTTTGTTGATTAATGATTTTGTCAACTTGAAATAATGAATGTATCTCTTTATCCTGTTTGGAATTGTCAATCTTGATACAAATAATCAATCTAATATCTTAATGGTCCTTGATTACTCTACATATAGTAAGATGATTTTCAAAACCCTAATGAGACACACGACCCTTATTTTGTGTTTTACAAGAAACTGTTGCATTTTATAGCCTTTTTTTTCTTCTTTTTTATACCCTTTTTGACATATAAATGCTAATACTTCTAATAAGCCTAAATACTTAGAATAAATTCAAAACTCTTTTATCGATAAAAAAAATCCTAGAACGAATTTAATTTTAGTATATTAAGTTACACTATTTAATTTTAAGTACCTGTTATTTGTCCGAAATATTTGAAAGAGAAAAATATTACTCAGACGCTAACAGAAGCTTGTTTACAAATTCACATACCTATTAGTTTTTAAGTTTCTGGGGAGACAGATGCATTAAATAAACCTTTATTTAAACAATAATGCACAAATATTTAGTAGAAAAACATTTTCTCGCTGCTCTATTTTTGTTTTCTTTAAATTTCATCAAAGAAAAATAATTTTATACAAATGATGTGTTACAGTCTTGTTGATTTTATTACAAGAAAATTATTCTTCGGAAATATATGTCATCTTCAAAAGAGCCAAGGAAAAATAAACTATTGTTCGGTAATGTGAGGCAACGCTGAAGTTGAAATGGAAACATCTAAAACAATGATTTAAATTTTACTCTAATCTATTTTAAGTTAAGGATAAAATACCCTAAAAACGACCAAAATACCAAAAAAGAAACCCGTATTATTTTGTACTATATGTCTTTTCGAAATAAATGTGCAAAATTTCGTGGTTTCCTCATTTAAAGAATAATATGAGTTTTTTTTACCAGATCAATAACTTCATTGACCTTCAAAATAAAAGATTATTTCCTTATTTTTCAAGATGGTAAGTTAAACACTATAAATCGTTAGTTAACAACCTTTTTTGTAATTAGCATAGACATTTCAAATTTCTGTAGTTGTTTAGCATATGTATTTCATAATTTGATTAAAGAATAAATATTTAAATAATAAGTTATTTTCTTAAAGAAAATCCATAATACTGGATACAACAGTTTTATTTACTGTTTTTGTAGATTCAGATAGAGATAATATTCATATAACTTCAAACAAAATAATACAACTATTCCCCCGGACACAATTGTGAGCATAGAAATGAAAACTTTCAAAGTTGCAGAAGTAAAAGAAGTCTTAAAATATAGAAATATATTGTAGAGATAAATTAAAAATTTGAATAATTGTTTGTTTGGAATTAAAGTTTTTTTTATTCTGCTTATTTTATGTGTTTTCAAATATGATGAACAATTTTTTTCTTATAAATATATAATTGAAAATAATTTCACTTACATTCTCCTTAATATTAGTAAAAACGTTTTTTTTAAATGTGTGTATTAATTCTTCTCTGCTTTATTTTTAATAACAAAACTTAATGAAAAATGAATAATTATATTATAATTTTATTATGTAAGCAATATAATTACTGTCATCTGCCTTTTAACTCTCTTTTCTGCTTAGCAAGTGCTTCAGATTTTCTTTTCTTCTCACTCTGCTACCCGAATTCTTTTAAAATGCACACCACGAAATTCTAAAGATTTAATCAGTCTTTTTAATTAAATTCACAGTTTCAAATTATATTCATAAACATGTTTTTCTCCCTAGAACTTATGAACCTGGAATGAAATCATTTCTTAAAATAAACTTAAATCTAAGATAATGTGTAAATAAAACATTATGTGTTTATTTTATCTTGTTTAAAAACTATTTGTTTATTTAGGTGAAACAATGAAGATTCGAGGAAAATTAAATTTTTAAGAATTTAATATCCACAGAAAAACATAAGCATTAAGAAATAAAATTGTTAAGGTACGAAATAAAAATTTCTTAATTTTGTTTCTTATTGAAATGAAAAAGTATTTACAAGATCATTAAAATATGTTTTGAATTAAATATAAATTTAAATCAAACACAGATTAAAATATTACATATATTTGATAAATATTGTGACTTGTACTTGTCTAGGCACATGAAACCTATTACATTTGTTCTTAAGCCAAAAACTAAAACTCGTTTTTATTATTCTAGAATCCCTATAATAGTTATTTTACTGTTTTTCAGTGTTTACTATTATATTGAATCATTTTTTTCACTGTAATTGTATTATTTGATTTTTATCGATTCGGATGCCACTGTTTCAAATATTATACTTAAATTGGGCCAAATTTTGTTCCATGTAGGAGAAATATTTGCATAAATGTTTTGCAAATATTTTATAAATGAATGTATTTAACTAAGTAAACAGGATTAAATATGAATGGAATATTTTTTCCAAAGCACTTGAGTATTGAATAGACATTTATTATTTCCGAGAAAGGTATTTACGAAAAAACCACTTTATGCAAATACTTTATATACTATTGAAAGAAACAAATGTGACTATAAGAAATTGTTTTCAGAATGCGGCCTGTGTAAATTTTTGGCTAGCTGAATGACATGACTGAGACTTCTCATTATAATGTAAAATGTTATTACGAAATCCTTTCAAGTATCTAAGGATTTGAAATGGCCAATGAGTATTTTATACAAGTAATACTCTAATCAAAACAGCATTAATTCTTATTGATTAATTACACAATTAGTAATTTTTAGCCTATAGTGACCAAATTATAATTAAAACTTAATGTAGTTATATTACATAGTTTTATATTTATTAAAGAAATAAGAAATTGTGAAACTGTGTGAGTGAGGATCTCAATATATTAATTACTAAGCAAAAGAAAATCTTTTCCCGCATATTGGCTTATTTTTACCGACCAATAATTAATTCATTCATCGCATGTTTATTATTCGGAGGTAACGTCCTTTTTTCTGAGTTTCTGTTACATTGAAATAATCATACTACACATATATATATAATTTTTTTTCATTTTGAGTATCTAATATCCATCTTGAAGTTTAAAGAATATTCCGTCTTACTACTCACATATCTGAATCTTCATTTCATTGAATTTTTGTAAGTAATTTTTATATTTTGATTTGTTGATAATTTTTAGAATTATAGATTTTAATTTTGTAGATTTTATCGCTGAACTTTTTTGCATCTTTTAATCATTGAACTCTTTTATACTTTATATTTCACAATTCAGCCTACCAAGTCGCAAAAGGGGAAGGTTGGTACCATTAAACTAGTTCAACCCCTCTTATTCGGTCCTCAGCCCGAATTGCTTTTTGACTTGCTGGGTTCCATTATTTCCTTTATTTTTTATTCTTTCATTTTTAAATTTCTTTCTGAATTTTTGTCTTTTTAAAAATTTTAAATTATTCTTTCATTTATTTTTCAGTATATATATATATAGGAATATTAAAAAAAATTAATTTAAAAATTTAAAATATGTTAAATTAGAATCCAGTTTGACCAAAATATATAGTAATATCTTCGAAATAAAGTATATAAGATCACTGGTTTTTTTTAAAATATAAAAAAAGGAAAAGGTAATGTTTCCGAATACAACGTTCATAGTTTCTCAGCGCTAAATTTACAAACTTAAAGAAAAGGTGTGGTGCATTTGGATGACTCGGATTCACATAGGAATACCGGGTCGGAAACACGTTAGTAGTATATGATTTCAGGAAACGAGAACGCACTCCCAATCCCATCCAAGCGGACGAGACGAAACTCCACCGGGATGAAATGACGATAAAGGCGAAAGTCAAAACACAGAATAACTAGTAAAGCAACGTTGGCCCACTAGGTTGAATCTGTTTTTTAGCATTGAACTGAGAAGCAATTCTGTTTAAGGAAGGAAATTTACAAAACCAAAAGGAACCACTCAACGAAAAATAAAAGCGCGGGAGGAAAATTGAATCCCCAAGCGAAAACGTGGAAAGACGTAGGCGAACATAGCATAACAATATTAAGTCCGTGAATGAAAATACAATGAGAGAGAGAGAGAAATCAGTAGACAATATTCGAAGTAGCAAGAAAAGAGGCGTAAGTACGAAATAGAAAAACTTCTTTTAAAATTAATTCATATAGATTCAGCATAATGAACGATACCTTCTAGATCATTGAGTATTACTCTGTGGCTTCCAATTTGGATTCAAACAACAACAAAATATAATAGGTATAGAAGAGAGGGGTTATTTTGCCTTTATAAAAGCATGAGGCGTATTTTTTGGTGTGAATCAAATAGTTAAGATACAACACAATCATGGAGCAAATTTACTGCAATTGTCTAAAAAGGAATCGATTAATGAGAGACTTCGTTCAAAAAATTTCAAATTATGTACTCCCTCAATGTCTGACACTAATACAATAGACTTTCTTCTATCATTCTCGCAACAGCGTATAAAAGAGACTTGAATAAGAACATTTTGTTTCACGAAAAATATTCAAAAGGTTATGTGATAATTTATCTTTGAAAGATGAACGGACGAAAGAAAAAAAAATGTTTAATAATGTAATGATGTTTGTCTTTGAAATAAGTGAAATCGTATTATTCATAAGCTATTTGCATGCGTATATGGAAGAAGAAGAAAAAGTGAACATAAGTAACATACTTTGTGTTCTCATTAGGCATATCGATTGTAAAATAATTTATCTGTACATGTTGCGAAAATAAAGATAAAGTTTACGAATTGCGTAATGAAACAAAACACTTAAAACCTGAAATTATAAGTGTTCAATTATAGAATTTTTTTTTAAAAAAAGCTTGTAATAAATTTAATAAAATCGAAAATACTATTTAAAATGTTAAAATTAAGACATTGATTTTTTGAATGGTCGCAGGACCTTTCCGGTGCAGTAAAGCATAACTCTTTTAAAAAATGATTTTTGAACAGGTTTATTGAGCTCATGTCAAAAAAATTATGTAAAATAACACAATCTTGCTGTCTTGGTTTTCAAATGAAAAGAAAACTCTAATTTTTTTCAGGCAAACCACCAGAGAATGTGCGATAAAAATCTGAATAGGTATTATATAATTTTGTTTCACATATGATTTGCCACAAGCACTGACTTTCGGAAGACTAGCATTTCCAGGATATGGAAAGCATTTTAGACTAACTTATAAAAAGCACTCGAACTGCAATTTTGTTATTTTCTTGTAGATGTTTACTTGAGAACTCCTGAAGAACAGTGTGATGAGAGAGGCATTCTTTATTTCCCGAGCATTGAATAATTAATTATAGTTTTGTTTTGTTAGAACAATAATTCGAATAACCCAATAAATTCATTTGATACATTTGCTGGCAGCTGCAAATCCTGCTCAACAAAAAGCAATTTTAAATAACGATCAAATGACCAAATACAACCTTTGAACTAAATCTGTCAAAATTTATTGTCTGAAAACATACCGACATATACAATTACTAGATGATAACACTGTTTCTATTTCTCACAAAAATGAGCCTTAATTGATAGGTCGGTGATTTTCTTCCCTTTATCTTTCCAGAGTCGTTTTTTAGGTGGAAAAGCTTGTAAAGCCGTCGAAAATCGTATATAAGAAATAGGTTTAAGTAGATATCCATAGTACAACCATAGTTGGAATCAGAATATTAAAAACTCAGCAAGACCAAATTCAATTTCAAAATAAAACTTGTTATATAAATATGAAATCAAGTATTCCTGATGCAAATACTAGCAGATAACATCGAGCAAGTAGAATTGAATCACATAGGTGATCTTGAAATCGAAAAAGAACTTACGAAAATGACGGGAAAGCTACAAATATGAAAAGACGGCAAGCACCGACGTCACCATGCGAATTATTTTAAAGGATGATAAAGCAGTTGCCAATCACCACGACGATAAACGTTTACTGAAAGAGAATTAAGTAAACAGATTGATAAATGGCTCAAAGAAGGCATCATACGCCGAAGCTCATCAGAATACTCCGGTCCAATCGTAAAGGTCAAAAAGAAAGATGGAAATTTAAGAATGTTCACCGATAACCAAAAAATCAACCTGAAGCTAGTGAAGGAAATTTCCTTTACCTCTCAAAGAAGATGTTTTAGATACGCTATAAGAAACAAAAGTTTACTTTACGTTAGATTTCCGAAACGGTTTTTTCCACGTCAGCGTTGAGTAAAATTGCAGAAAATTTGTGTATTTTATCATTCCAGATGGACAGTTCGAGTTCAACAAATTTCCTTTGAGATTAAGCAAGAGCCCAGAATACTCAAAGAATTTTACAAGCATTTTCAGAGACCGTATGCGTAAAAGAGTTTTAGCAAGATATATGGATGACCTTATTGTTTCTGTAAAAGATGAAAATGAAGGACTCCAAAAACTTAAAATTATGTTCGAAGTTACAAAGAAATATGGTCTGGAGATAAATTTCAAGAAATGTCAATTCCTAATGCGAAAAATTGAATTTTTATGTCACATAGTAGAGAATGAAATCATCATGCCCTCAGTCGCAAAGGCATTAGCAATAGCAAAGTTTCCAGAACCAGCGACTGTGAAGAAAGTACAAAGTTTTCTAGGATTATTAGGTTGTTTCCGAAAATGCATCAAATATTACTCAAAACTAGCGAAACAGTTTAATGACCTCCCAAGAAAAGAAAATTCATTTACTTTTGAAACACAACATAAAGAAGCATTGGAAGAAGAGAAGAAAATATTGTCTGAACGTCCAGTTTTACACATTTACAACTATAGAAGAACAGAATTACAAAGAAAATACTCCAGAAGAACATAGAAGAAAAAAAAATCTGAAAATAGAAAAGCTCACAAAAAGAAGAGAAAAACAAAGTTCCACTGATATGAAAAAGTTCCAGAATTCAAAAACTACGATCTTATTAAAACTTTTTTGATTGACACCATTTAAATATCAAATCTAGATAGATATTATTTGGTGAAACGCATTTGATTTATTATTATGCTATATGCGTTTCTTTTATTTTATTCAATATTATCTTTTTGTTATTTATATATATTGTATTTGTTTATTTGCATTTTATATTGCTTTATATCAGTATTTTTTTATCATTCCTGTATGATAAATATTTCAAAAACTGACAATATATTTTGCTCTATGTAGAACATTGAACAGTTCAGAAAATCATTTTATTTTTTTTTTATTTGTTATTGTAGAAAGTATGAAATATAATTGGTAAAGATTTGTAAATTCCAGTATAGCTAAAGACCAGCCTTATTTCGAGGGGTCAACCTAAAAGATAATTATCAATTTATTAACTGCATTTTCAATGATTTTGCAATACTACCTCCTCAATTGCTCGATAGATGTCATAACGAATCAGCGGAATAGATGTCATAACGAATGACATTCTTCGTAAGATTGCTACTCTTTCATATCAAACTATTTCATTCCTTTCTCGTGTTTGCTATTACTCATACTTACGATTCTTTCCTCTTAAGCTATTTTCTTTATTTTTGTTAGACAATCGAAACATGGCTAAAGACTGAATGTCACCGACCACGTTGTAAACAACTTCAAACAAAGGAAAATCAATTCGAAGAGGGGTCAGAGGAAAAACATTGTAGATTATTCTCGACATCGAGAAGAAAACCTTCTAGAAATCTGTCAATCAAGAACGTTGAAAAGTTTTCTCACCTAACTGGTATTTCTAAAAGAAAAGATTTTCATTTGAAAAGAAGGAGACATTAAGTTCTCCCTTAGAAGGAGAAATACCTGGTGCCGTACTAAAGCGCCGAAGGCTAATAAAGTATGATGACATTACATTTTCATTCATTGGACTAAAAAATCAGAGTTTATTTACTTATTTTGTAGAAACGAGATTACTACTTTATAAAAAAGCTCTGAAAAAATTGAACGAGGATACCGATACCTTTTAGATAAAATATCCGGATTACCATGTACAGGATATTGAAAGACATCGATTTTTCTTTTTAAAAAAGAAGAGACCGCATGTGCTTCTTAAAAGACGAATTAAATTAATCATGGAACTATATAAAAGAAATAGATATGAGAAATCGAAAGACTTGATTTTGCGCATCTTATTCCACTACTACATTTACTTTCAACTAAAGAGCAACTTATTACAATTTAGATACTAGATACAGTTTCAAAATTAAACATAGCACATGATACATTGTTTTACAACATATTTATTGCAGCATTCAACGTTTTCCTAATAGAAGGCTACCACTACCGACTTTATAGCGGTGGTTCAGTGGTAAATAAATGATTCATATATCACAAAGTTTGAGGAGCACCATCAAGAGCACTTTTTGCAACACTTGATAATGATATGTGGAAAAATCAAAATTGAATAATATCTGTGAACAATGATTCTATTGATATCGATTCAGAACTATTCAATACTGATGATCAATAAATGCATATGATGCAAATAATATGATTACAATAACAAATATATTTTTCATTGTCATTAATATCAATAAAAATGATTGAGTTGGTATTTTAAACTATTTTACGAATATAACTATTTGAAAAAAGGATAAAGAGTATAAGCGATTTTTAATAATTATTTCTGAAATAGTTTTGAGATAAGCTTAGTAAGGAATTGAATGAAGATGTATACACATGATTTGTTTGTTAATGTTTTATTAATCAGTGCAATAAATGAGCAAATGTTAAAGATACACTTTTATAATGAAACAAACAAGTTTTTCCCTCCCATTTGTTGCTTTCTTCGTCACATTTGGGTATTTTCGTTGGTTATAGTCATCCCCTTTACCCACTGTATGCCGAATTTTTATGACAACGGCTAAGGAAGTATCTAACGTTGTATTGAAGTTGAAGTACAATGTAAGGGGAAAAAAAGTGATTATAAATTTCGGATATTTCCCATAACTCCAGAATATTAAGTATACAAGTCATGAAGTAAACCAAATCACTATCACAGGTGTAGATATAATCCGACCGTCTTCTGATTATTCTGTCAAAATTAGAATTGGAAACACAATTGAGGAGGGTGGGTAAAGAGATTCGTGTTGGAACAAAAAATCGTTTAAAAAATACATTGGTGAACCGTGTTGAATCAAAATTGCATAAAGAAGGGTTGGGTATATATATATATATATATATACATACATACATACATACATATATATATATATATATATATA
>BMAW01056026.1:277335-289012 GCA_019974015.1 Nephila pilipes
AAGTTAATAAAACATGATGAGCGAATTATTGTTACAAAATGTTTTAGAAAATCCACGTTTGAGTCCTGCAAAATATTCTATAAAATTAGCTGGAAGACTTATTAACTTCAGTTTCATCTGGAGCTAGTCGAGGAATACTTAGATCAGCTGGATTACATGGGTGTTGCGTTCGAAGAAAATTTTTTGTTCTCGCGAATAATGAAAATTGAGACCTTACTTTGCAAACTCTATAATTAAAAAGTCGTAAATGTATAGCAATAATGTACTATTTACAATATTAGAGAAAATGTAACATTTTTAGCTTCATCGGGCGTATAATAATATAGAGAAGGAAAAACTATTTAGTTAGAAGAGAGAAGTATGAAAAAGGAGATATTCAAGAGTGGGAGTGTATGTCATATTAGTCATTTGTATATATAGGTAATTTGGTTTCTATTTATGGTATTATTAATCATGCGTGAACTTTATGTAAATATTTTAGAAAACAATTTTTAAATACTCGCCCCAAATTGATGTATTCGAAACGACTTAATTTATCATTAAGATAATGATTCCAAACATACTTCTCTCCACGTAAGCATCTGGTGTTGCTCTAACTACCTTTCAGCTATAAACAGTAATCATAAAGGAATGAAAGAACATCAATGCAGAAATTACAAAAAAAAGGAAACAAATTGTGAAATCTATGCTGACACGTTCAAAAGCTGTCGTGGATACTAACGGATATCCTAGTAAGTACTAAATTAAATAAAGGTACAATAGATAAAGCTATGTTGAGTTTTTTCGAAGTGTACCATGACTTTTGTGAAGCAATTTTTATTATTTTAATTGCCATCTAAGAGGCTATTGTTTTAAATGGGATGTTTCGGCGGACGAGAACACTTTTCAATTTGTTGTCGATGGCTACTACTTTACTTATATTTAGCTTAAATATACTCAGTTTAATATTTTATCGTTTGCTTAAATTTTGATTATATGTAGTTGATATAAAATTTAATTTAATAATTTATCTTTACATTTGATTTTAATGCCAGAAAAGTTTAGTATTGTCCATTTCCTGATATTTCCTCATTTACTTTAATTCGTACATTTAATTTAGTAGTTTAATAATAATTATAAAAAAAGTGCACCTTGAGTGGCAAAATATATTCTTTATGAAACTTTGCATATAACTTTCTCGATTGTTAATTACTCAAAGTAAAATTTAACTTATGCTATGAAAATTGTGTTATTCCATTAAGAACAAATTCTAGGTATCATTAAAAAATTACAATTCTGATTACAAATTTGTATAAGAGGTTAACATCATATTCTACAGAAAGTTTTAATTACATATATATATATATATATATATATATATATAATTAGGAGTGATGATAGGAGTGATGATAATTCCCATATCTCCCAGAATTTTTCGAGATACTTTTAGACTTCTTAATATTTAATACTGAAGTGTCTGATAGGGTAGAGTGTTTCTTAACGTACATTTTACGTCACATATTATGAGGGTTCTTAATGATTATAACCATCTATACTCACAAGGGATTCTGAAAACCGTTAAACTTTCTCATTTGTACAGAATGAGTGTTTTTGGAAATTATTATTCTTATGCAATCTTTAAGTCTTTAATGCAGAATACTGATTTTATTTCAAATTAATTACTTTATAATGATACCCAGCAATATTTGAACTTCCTATCTCAAAACAACATCTTCAAGAAACTGGCTTTCAAGTCTTATAAATAGCCTCTTTGATATTAGCAATTTTTTTTCACTACATTCCTATATATATATATATATATATATATATAATTTTAAAAAAATCAAGTACATAACGTTAACTACATAATATAACATAAGCACTCAAATTATTCTTGTAAATTCTAATAATTCAAAGTTCGTTCATATTACGTATTTTGCTTTTCTGTTATAAGTCAAGTATGCATAATGAAGTAAGCACCAGCACCTAACTCCTATCCTGGTAATTCGACATATTTGTGTTTTTTTCCCCGCTAATTAATAATTAATTAAAATGTTAATTTTTCTAATTTAACATAAAACTATTATCAATTTTATTTTTTCTTACTTTTCGTTTACATTTATTATGATTTTCTTACTTAAATAATACTATTGAAACTATTTATGAATACTTAGTTGCTTCACATTTGAAGATATATTTCAAGATTAAGATTTTTGTACGATCTAAAATATTTAAAATCTTTGTAGAAGAATTAAATTTTTCAAGAATATAAATTACGTAACCAAATTTTCTTAGTTCTGAAAGTTAGCGTAGAAAAGCCCCAATAGTAGGTTTCATTTTATTTTTAAATTTTAAAGCTCACCTTCCAAACCTATCTTTCAAAACAACTTAGTATTTATATGATTACGTAATTAGTAATTGTTTCTCTTTAAAAAAAAAGATGTAGAAAATATAAAGTAGCATTTGAACAAAATTTTTATATTGCACGACCGTTTTCAAGTTAAAGATTTTCGCATTTCCTCCCCCCCATGCATCAGAAGCTTTTCTACTTTCTACTATTCTGGTGTATATTACGTCATACAACATCACAGACTTCTGTTAATTTACTGTTCTAAATAGATGTTTTCAAAGACTTTGATATCTTTTCATTTTCGTTATTTTAAAAAATATTTATATTAAGATTCTTTTACGAAGTTTTTTTTTACTTTTGATTTAAATATTTACGTGTTAAAATAATGGAGATTCCGTCTAGTAGACACTAAATCTTTATATGAGTATCAAAAAATCATACTTAAACCAAATAAATGACTTTAATTGATAAATGATAAATAAATAATTTACCGTATTTAATCCTCATGCATACAATCACTGCGAATGCTTAATAATATGTGTGTTGCAAGATATTTAATTAAATTACTGATGTTTGACGGCAAACCTATTAAGACTAATATGATACGATTTATTTATTCTGTAGAACTGCGTGTGTAAATGGTTTTCGATATTAATTATTTTCATATTTGTTTTTTTTAAAAAAAATTAAACTATATGGCGCAAGGATCTTAACAAAAGCCTTATGGATATCTTAAGAATACCAAGGCAGAATTTTGGGAATTCTATGTGCTTATCTACAAAACACTAATTTTACTTTATTTTCTATGGTCATTGATTGAAAAATACATTTTTCTTCAACAAGAAATTCATCTTATCATTAAAAACATCTAATGATGGAATTATGTCCTCATTTAAAAAAAAAAAGATTTTAGATATCCAGTAATATTTTTAGAGCCTTGGGCTTTAAAATTCGTATTTTGCATGCATTTCCTTTCTATTAATTGCTCTTGTATATCATTATTTAGAACTGATAATAATTTTATACCATTTCTAAATCAATTAAAAACTGAGAGCACATGCTATTGAATAATATTTTTAAAGTTAAAATTAATTTTAGAAATTAACTTGTTTGAATTTTGAATTGAACTATTTATATTTAATTGATTGCCTCAAAATTGTATCATATATTTTGATTAAGATCAGAATTTTTAATGAAATAAGATGTTAAAAATTTAGATTCTAGCATTATACTGGAGTAACTAGCAATTTTCATCACTCTTTTCTTGATACCTGCTTTGTTATTTCATGTTTATTTTTTCACCTTCTTTGAGCTTTTCCTTTCAATTTCATTTAATGAGCATCATTCCATAAACTAGACAAGTCTAGGGAATAATTTCATTCACTAGACTTTTAGTCGAGACGGAATTCAAACTCGTGGTGTGATATATCACACTGCTTAAGCCATTCATGATTTCTAAATATCTTGTGACCAAATCTACTGGAATGTAACATTCTTTTTAGTTTCGTAAGAAAGGAAACGAAATACTAAAATGTTCCACTGAGAGTAGTGTTGGATATAAAAATCACTAGTGAAATATCTGTAAATTATGAGACAAAATTAATCTTAATGAAATGAAATTGATATAAAAATATTTTAGTATGATTAAAATAATAGTGCCATTGGTTTTTGTATTTCTAAATACATAACATGTTGAATTAAGAAGCTCATTTAAATTCTTAAGCAACTATTCTTTCAAATGAAATTTCTTGAAATAAAAAAAAATAACTTAAAACTATAAAATTTTATTTTAAAATGTACAGTTCAGCATATTATCAAAATTATTTTTTACCTTATCTAACAATATATTTATATAGTTAAAAAAAAAAAATCGTATCTTGTGTAAACATCTTTATATAATGAGAATTATTGTTCAAAATTAAAATTTACTATATTATATATTAATCATTGTTGATATGATATAAAAGAGAAATTCTACTTCAAAATTAAAATTTCAGCAATTATATACATAATAATTTTACATTTATTTGTTAAATGATATCGGTTAAAAATGTTTAAGAAGAATTCGAATGATGTCTCACATAATTTGTATAGACAACTAAATTCTAAAATTGCGATTTAAACTCCAATTTATGGTAGTAGTTTTCTTAAAGAGTAATATGAAATATTTTCAAAATAAATTTTAAATTATATTAATATTTAAGAAAATGAGTAATTGCAAATGATTTTATTCATCTGATTTGATGTGTGTTCTATATTGATGTCTTTTTTTATATGTGTCTATGTGTGTGTACATTATTTTTGTTAGTATTCAGCATGTTTAATTATTAATTTTCCAAAATTAAAAAAATAATAATAATGGTTCGAAATACAATTAATTAGCTTTTCATGTATAATTACAAACACATATATGGAAAGAAATTCATTATTTCATTTAATCTCTCCGTTTACTTTTACAATTTTCACGTTATTGCAGAACACAACATGATGTTAAACTAAAAAACATAAAAAATTAAATATGTGCATGTTGATAATTCCTATAGTTAGATTTAAATATATATAATTCGCCTTATCATTGTCGATTAAAATTTTATGTCGTTTGACTACTTTTAGCTGATTTGCTTTTCTTCGTGACTGTAACATGGGCTATTCGTCAAACTTTCCATAATTAGAATTTGGTTTTTCTTTCTGAATTTAAATATAATTTTCAAACGACTTTTCAGTCATACGAAACGTGATTTGCGTAAATTAATAACATTAGAAGAGTATTGAAAAGACAAAAACATAACATATCAAAGTGATTGAGAATTGAAGTAGAGTTACTATTCATTTTAGTAGTGAGTAATAGTACTTTTAACTTTACTTTATCTGTAACAGGCTGACGGAAATTAAATATTATCGATATTCATTTCATTAAGGTGAGTGTTGAAGAATAGCTCATATTTAGATGATTAGTTAGTAAACTCACTCGAACCTGATGAATTGGTAAGAATAAGCTTTTTATTGATAATAAACTAAACTTTAAGTTCATTTAGGTTTGATAGACAGATAAAAAGAAAGGTAATTTACCTTTAATAAATATTACATTAATAAATACATTTTACATTTACTAAATATTTAAAACTTAATCATATATAAAAAAAAGTTTGGTTTCAAATCAGATCATTCTTTCCATGGAATGAATATTTTTGTGTGTGATTTTCCATTAGTTTGACTTTCATTTTGTGAATATCTAATTTAGAAATAATGGCCACAGAGCTAAGTGAAAAGAAAATGCCACAGAATTAATAGACAACTGTTGTATAGAACATCCAAAGTACTGCTAGTATAGTCATTTCTAAAGGGTACAAAGCAATCACATCTTCTGTCAATTATTTAAACTATTTTTAAAATATATAAGGAAAATAGTATAAATTCAATTTGCTAGATAATCCTATCCTATCTATAACTTTAATCACAAGAACATAGATTACCCATAAATAGTAA
Source organism: Nephila pilipes (assembly GCA_019974015.1). NCBI lineage: Eukaryota > Metazoa > Arthropoda > Arachnida > Araneae > Nephilidae > Nephila > Nephila pilipes. Next base: position 283,151 of record BMAW01056026.1, read on the forward strand.
ATAAGAACTCAAGTCATACTATAATAGGAAAATAATTTCAATATTATTTAAATACTTTCAAATTTTTTATAGAAATACTACTGATGACATAATTGTTACTAATAATATAATTGAATACTACCTTAATGTTCTTTTAAGTAAACTTCTGGTATTCTACTTTAGTATACTTTCAGATATATACTACTAAAAAACTAATTTATTATACTTTTAGATATATTACAAATTAACTACTTTACTAAACTTTTAGGTATACTATTAATAAACTACGCCATTATAATTTCAGATATATTATTAATATACTACGTCCTTATATTTTCAGACAAACTACTTTATTTATGTACTTTTATATAAACAATTGATACAATTATCTTATCTTATTCGATATTTGACATAATATTCCCTTTTACACATATCTTTGGAGTGCACAGACACCCAATCCAGCTACTGAAATTGTTGAATTTCGGGGAATAACAAGACATACTTATTCATATTGATACGAAGATCCATATCTCTCATTTTTTGTTATTATTTATACGCTATGAATTTTGAAACTAAAAATAGTCCCAAACATGAATATTTGAGAATAAATTTTAGACCTCATTCAACATTCAGTTGAATACGTAAATCAAAGACTTCCGAATATATCCAAAATATGAATTACCTAACGCCTCGTTATTAGGTCATTATCTTTCGCTTCTGAATATGTAAAAGTTACTAATCTTCGATTAAATAGAAAGTTATACAATAATTTTAATTATGTTATGTTATTTATGCTAATAATAACTATTAAAATTAATCAATATTCAAGCAGTAATTTATTTTATCTGTGATAATACTACCTATATGAGTCTGATCTATTGTTTAATACGATAAATTAATTTGTGTCTTACCTATCCAATCGGGTTGAATTTCTCTGTCTATTTGTCAACGAGGCTTCAAAACCTTGATCCTCTATAGATTCCATCCAGATTCACTTCTGTAACTAAATACTCAATTTTATTCTTTGTACTACATAAATACTAATCCACTATAAATAAGAAATGATACATTTACTGAGATTTTCAGTTCAAACAAAATTTCAAAAACTCTAAAAAATAATAGTTGAAGGAAAAAAAGTTATTGAGCCTATGCTACATTCTCGGCAAGTAGTATTGATAATAGTAGATATTTAATAAATAGTGGTGTTCATTTTTTTCGTGATTTCTGCAATCCTCCACTTCTATGGTATACTTTTGTGATATCGCATTTTTGCACTTGAATGTTTTGCAGACACTAGCAATCACACAAAAGAATATATAATAAAAAGTATCAGTAACGAAACTAACTTCTTACAGAATTGAAATCAATGATTGCATCTTAATTTGTTCTTTAATAATAACTGCTTAGAGGGGAAAAGGATTTCTTCTTCAAACTAAGATGATGATTTATCTTTGACACCAAAATACCTACAGTTACTTTAAAATGTAAATGAAATTAAAATAAGATATTGAAATTTTATCATCATTATTTTTGTCAGTTTATGCGATACTTAACACATTGATGAAAAAAGATCATCAAATATTGAATTACATTGATTAAGATTGAAATGCATTTTTAAATAAACTAACAATGAAGTATTTGAATACATTGCTCAGTACATTTTAATGTTTCATAAAATTGTTTCATTTGATAAATATTTTGAATACTTCAAAAGATTTACTACAATACTTCAGTTAGCATAAGTACTTCAAATATTATATGACTTTCAAAAACTAAATGTTTATAGTTAGTGAACCTTTTGATTTTATTTAAAACATGTCAAATAAATATCTGGAATACATTTATTTGAGACAATTTTATCATTCAAGGTTTTTTCAAACAATATTCCTACGGCAATATATTTCTTAACATCACATTAAAGTTACTATTAATATATTGCATTAAATGAATGATTTGTAAGAGTCTTTGATCATTAAAGTGAATAAATATTTTGAAGAAGCAATATACATTCAGAATACAGGGGTATATTCATGTAAAAGAAAATAAATCCACAAATGCATTAAGATTCTCTTATATATGCATGAATTGAGATTTATAGTTCAAGGAATAAAGTTTATTTTTTTGCCGAAACTCATGTATTTGGATGAAAACATGCAAAAATGAAAGCATCCGTAATGTTTTCTACTCCTAAAGATACATTAATTTGAATTTAAAAGAAAGTAGAAATTCGTGTATAAGCACAAAAAAGTTTCAAATTTTACTAGTTTAGAATAAATTCAGAAAACATTAAACTAAAGGGATAACTGTACATCGGATCTCAGATTTTAAACTTACTCTAAATTAGTTATTTTTAATTATGCATATTGCCATAATAGACAATTTAAATGAGATACATAATTTGTAACGGATTTTAAAATATTTTTTTTTAAATTTTGAATATGGAAGAGTATAATTATTCCTTGCAAAATTCATGAAATATGTTAATTTTGGAGAATCATTCTACATCCTACTTTACGCCATTTTTTTTAATTCAAATTTATTTTCCCCTTTACACTTCTTTCTTTTGTATTTTTTCATGTTTTTATTCCATGATTACATTTGATAATTTATTTCATTTAATATTTTCTTTTTTTTTTTTAGAATATTTTTTTCCATTTAAAATATAACTTTATTCATTAGTTGGATTTATTTTATTATTTACTCCTCATTAGAAATTTGTTTTCAAAAGCAAATTTCATTCAAATATTGATATCAAACTCATTACAGATGTATTATTATTTTTTTTTTCTGTTGAATAGAGTTGGAAGAGGAGAAGTGATTTTTTTTTGTAAACTTCGTATTTAAAGCTTACGAAAAAATCAATTTGCATTTAAATTAGAATTGCATTGAAAAGTGCTAAAGAATTCGAACTAATGAATGTTTTCGTTTCTCCCAACATTTTTTCAAAATTAATTTCGTGCATATATGTCTTAGATACGAGTACTATTTGGCTTTCACTTGCGTAGAAGGGTACCGTGTTATCTAAATATTATGTAATTTGTTTTTTTACATTACTTGAAATTGTTTTGTTCTCAAAGCAGCTTTTCTTAAATTTATTATTTTAATTGAATTAAAGTAGTGAAAATTGATTCCATACCATGTAAAGAATACACGTTTTTTTTTTTTTTTTTTTTTTTATTATTTTTTTTCCTTTTCCTTCTTTTTTCCTAGAAACAAATATTATTGCATTCAAATCCTAACAAAAGTTCTCAGAACTGAAATATCTCTGCAGACGTTTTCATTAAACTTTGCTCTTATAATGGTGAGTTTATAATCCCTCCCTAACACAGCAATTATAGCCTAAAATATATCATACTGGGATAAACGGAAGCTTTCTGCTAAAATCACCCAACTACTACTATTCAGCAAGAGGAAAGATTTTACCTTACCTTATCTAAATGGCAACATATGATTTCTCCGTCAGCATTAATTAGCACAAATGACACAGTAATTTGCCTTTCCAAATCACTATAGGTCAAGTGATATGTCCATTGTTTTCACGACGGTGCATCTATTTACTGGATGCGAAAGTTATAAATGAAGTTTCCAAGTGCTCGATTAGAGTAAGGAAATATTGTTTGAGAATGGAGCGCAATGATTTTGTACATATATTCTTGAATAAACTTCCAGATGTCACTTTTAATAGTAAGTGATAGGTTTGGAGTATTAAAGTGAGTATTTACAAAATAAGTATTGAAGTAGTATGTTCTTATTGGTCGTAGGAATTTTCAAAAGCCTCTTAAATGGCATTTGCTACATTTTAGCCTGGATTTAATTAGTTTTAAAATTTATTTATATATGTCACACGTTTTATTCATATAACATATTTCAAACTTATTATTTTAGTTAAATTAACTAAATATTTGAGTATAAATTATTTAAATGAGAAAATTATTATTTCTTTTGCACTGAAATATTAATTATAATCATATCATGGGCATATCAAAGAAATTATTTTGGGAAGGAGAGTTCCCCTATTTCAACTGATATATCAAAATTAATTTCAAATTTCATTCTTAATTTTGAAGTTAAAAATGCATAAGAGAATAATAGAATATAATATTAATATTTTCTTAAAAAAATAAAAAAAAAAACTTATTGTAAAAAAAGTTTTAGTTTTAAAATTTTAGTATATAGCAATCCTATTGGAGATTGTATACCCATATTCCCACTTTGAGTTACGCTACTCATTATGATATATATATATTTCAACATTCCATAAACTTCAAAGGCTGTTTAGTATCTTGAATAAATCTCAATACATGTCTATATACTTACTTATTTTATATAATTTCAGAGACATCTTAAAAATTATAGATACTATTATAAGTGCATGAGGATATTTATAATTAAATATATATTATATATTCCTGCTGTAATTTATTATCAAAAATTGCATCTGTTGTTTCTTACAAAATTGATAAGGGATCAGTTACCAAGCAATGTTTATTTAGATTTACTTTAAAATAAAATTTATCAATATTTCTAGCATATTTCTTACATACTTTAACATTTATCTATGTAATTTTACGTACATTCTGTTTGATTAAAGAAAAAACTAAATGTACACTAATAAATTATTAAATAAAATTTATTGTCTTATTTTCATTTTAAGCTGAATGAATGGTAATATTTCCAAATCCGTAGCAATATCTGGAATTTATTGTATGCTATAGTTTGCGCACGAGCGTATAATTTCATAAAAACTACAACTATTTATATTTTTCACATTGCTTATTTCATGTCCTTAATAACTCATCATTTCATTAAGAAGAACATTTTCAATTGGCAATGTGCGCTGAGTAAATTGAATGACTTTTTAAAAACATGAGATTGTTTTAAAATTTTAAAAATGAATTATACCAATAATCACTGTCTGAAATGTATGCAAATATAGTGAGGATATTCGTATAATAACTTCTTATCCCTATAAGGATTTATATTATCTAAAGACATTTGTCTGCGATTCGTATATACACACAAACTGTATACTTTAAATAGAAGGCTTGAGAATTTCTCCCAATTGATCCTGAAAATGAATAATGTATCATTTTTGAGCTACGTGTATATTTGTTTCAGGAGTTCAAATAGAGTATTTGTACACATTTATAGTGTTGTGACAATTTAATGCTATAATTCAGGGAAAGTCACCACGAGGAAGATAATAATATTATTTTTTACTCTGGAGAATTTTCACTTTTATTCTACTAAAGGTACGAAAACATTCAATATACAATGTCATAACCATTTTATTAAATACATTATAAAAATCAACTTTTCGTATTTTATTTTCAGATTTCTGAAATTTTTATATTCATTGTACAAAGTAACATAGAAAAGTACACGTTTCTCATGCAAAAGAAATCTAAATAATTTACTTCTGGCAGATTAAACACATTGCACAATCTCTTTCTTTTAATATAATTCCCACAAAACTATTTAAAAAAATCCAAAGAAATCTGTTCAATAACTTAAATAACTTAAATTAATATAATAATCTGGTAAAGAAAAAATACACACAAGGGCATTGTAGAATTTTAAAAGTAAGATAAATAAGATATGATTGAGAAGAACTGTTAAGGAATATTAGGGTGTTTGAGAATAATAAAAATCGTTAGAACTATATATAATTCGATTTCTCGCTTTTTACTACACAAATAATAAAAAAAGAAGTATCTGCAAGCAAACTTTTGCAAGAAGTAATTCAGTGAGGAATTTTTTTTTCCATAGAGGCCAAATTTCCTACACATATACACTGCTTCTAAAAATTATTTACACTGTTTACATATATATCCAGTGTATAGGCTATTTTTAAAAAGTAAATGTAGACATATATATGCATTG
>BMAW01056026.1:293619-387503 GCA_019974015.1 Nephila pilipes
TTTTATAGTTTAGTTTGATACTGTATTTTTTAGTCTGTATAACTTTTGACCATTGATTATCTGTCAAATTAAAGTGTTCCTTTGTCAACTGTAGTACTTTTTTGCGCTACTGTAAATTGAAATAAGGTTTTTTTTTGTGGAATTCTACATCTTAGTCCATTTTTTCTTAGTCCATTCTTAGTAATCCAACATTTGTTAATCTTCTTCTGATTGTTCTTGAACTGACAGAAACACCAGCAACATTCAGATCACTTCTGATGAGAGTTGATAATATCCTTTAAACTTGGAGATATAGTCTATATTTATCTGATCAACAGATGTTGTACTACTTTTTTTAACCTTTTCCTGCTTTATTTTTTTATTGAAGTATTCTCCAAATATCGTAAACAAAACTTTCCGACTCCAGATGTAATAAATATATCTCCCACCAGTCTTTCAATTTCAGCATAGAAAAGTTCATTTTCTCGTAACATAAAAATCTTACATCTCTTTCAAAGTGTTCTATCTATTATTTTATTTGATGTCATTTATTTTTGACTAATTATAGCTTTCGTGATGCTTTTAATAAAACCGAATAATAATAAACCAAATAAAACCAAAACCAAAGCTTCTTGACTAAATATTTAAAGTTTTTACAAATCCCAACCATAATTTAATTACATACAAAACAGTCTTCCTTCTACAGAAAAAAATCACAATAATGGTATGTTTCAACTATTCACATAATATCAGATCCTGCTTGTAGTTACTACCATTTGATTGGTTACCAGAACAAAAACAGTGATTAGTTAGGATAGTTAGACATTACAAACCATTTTATAATTGTGTTTCATTTTAGGATTAAAGTATGCATAGCTTTCTTAAATTAAAATAATTTAATTTTGATTAATTTAATTGAATTCAGTATTAAATTATCTTTAAAACGATATATACGACTGTGCATTTTCTGAAACGTAGTATTTTCTATAAGCCCACAAAGTTAAAAATCATTAGAATTTCCAAAAGTGTTCACAAATTTGGACACCACTGTATATATATATATATGTGTGTGTGTGTGTGTGTATGCGTACTTGCGTAAGTGTGTATGTGTTAGTCTAATGTACAGAACAATTAAAACGAAACTGAAAGTATATTTATTTACTAAACATTTTTAAGAGACTTTTATTTTTCTTTGTCTTCAAAAAAACCCAGAATTATCTTTTTTTTCCTTTGTCTTTTGGTAAAATACATGATATTGAATAAAATATAACGGATTTCCTCAATTTTAGAAATAATTTTTTTTAATATTACATATCAGTTTACATTTAATGTTTATTTTATAGACTACGGAAAAAGTATTACTAAGGACTGATTAAATTTTCACATATTTAGAAAGACAGAAAGTATATAGAAAGTAGAAAATAATGATAAAATCTGGGATTTTATTCTTCGAAAAACTGTTATATGTATTTGAGCCTACTTTTTTTTATTCGTCTTCACGTAGGCGATTAAATAAAAATATCCTCTGGTGAATAAAACATTCATAAAAAATCCGTAATAATAGAACATTCTTGTGCATTATACACTCTATGACGGACCGTTTTGGTGTCAAAATGTATCTATGGGTTCAAAAATGCCAATTAAAATGTTGATTCAGTTAAAAAAAATTTCCATTTATGTATCCGGTAGTAAGTTTTCCATATGCATCCATAGACAGCACACCTCTGGCATCGGTGATAATTTGTCTTGACATGCGTGACGTGCTTGTCAACTTTGATTTCTTCTATTTGTAAATTCAATTTTACTTCTGTTACAACTAATTTTAAACTTAACTTGTTGACACCTTCATCTTGATTTTGTTCTAAGATCACATAAATTTTTCAGCACTAAATCTTCTTCAAATTCTTCTTTCTTTCGAGGTAAGCAATGCTAGTGGTTTCTGGCGTGCGGTTTTCTTCGAGACGTAGGTTCAAGCCTAAAAGCCACTAAAACCCCGCCATGTAGCTTGTACTAATATACGTTAAAGCTATTGGTGACCAAAGTTCTGCTGTTGGTGTGGTAGTAAGGAGGTGGGTGCCAGCAAAGATGACGTCCTCGTCACTTGTACGAGGTTCAAAATTACGATGTCTCTAACCTAATGCCATTGTGCTGCTTCTAGGGCGACGTTAATAAAATCAGCCAACTAAGCAATTTACTTTCCCCTAACATTGTAAAATTAGATTTAATCAAATAAACATAATTGTTTCAAATAAGTGCATTCATTTTAACAAATTCAATTCATCTTTTATAAGGATGTGTTTTCTATAAAATAACTGTACCATTGTATTATAGGGCAAAGTTATGTTTATTTGCATTAAGCATTGCATAGTCAGGGATAAAGCTAAATGCACAAGCAAACGCTAAATATTAATTATTCATTAAAGTTGAAACAGTGAGGATTCACCATAACAATATATTTCGTATAATTAAACCTCTCTACACTCTCCCATAATGTCTAAGATGTAGGAAATAATTTATCCTGTTTTATCTAAATTAAAATACATGATGATTTTATCAATCTTCATTAGCCTAATGCATCGTAAGGTCAAGCCAATTTATATCTATGTCTACTTTAAAACACTTTTACATATGGGATAATAAATGGGTAATACGTAAGAATAAACTACCGATTTGAACTTTTTAGCAGACAGAAATTCTAGGCATATCATGCTCACTTTGTGTCCCAATGGGTAAGTACGAGCCTTTAGAATTTACTTTTAACTATCTTGCTGCGTAATTTTTTAAATCAAAACAGGCTCCTAAATTGAAAAATTTTATTACATATTTGAAATCTAAATATATTTTAGAGTTACAATATACATTTGCTTTTGTTAAATGGATGTTTTTCAGTATAGAATTAGATCATTAACAAAAAGTTGTCCGAAAATTGAAATTGAAGAACAATAATATTATAGCAAAATTTTGAAAATTAATCTTAATCAAATTAAGATTTATTTTATGAAAAACCAAGATAAAACGTATATACTAATGAAATTACGCAACATACTTACAAAACATTGATTAGAAATGAAATTTAATATAATAAACTTTGAATAATTCGATATAAAAACCAACGTTTTTAAAAATAACGTTTTTATATGGTAGCAAAGTTTATTAAAGAAAATTATTGAAATATTAGTTAAAACTGTTAGTTATTTTTAACTTTAAAATTTACTTAAAAAGATACATTTGTGAGCATATTAAGAAATTCATAATACTCATAAAATCAAAACATGCATTTGAAAGTTTGTAAGTCATTCTATTAAAAAAAATGGGAACCAGAATTCAGGAAAGGTTTATCCTTGGCGACAAGAATTATTTGGCAGTATTTTGCCAAATGTGGCTACCCTGTTCCGTTTCACGGATTTAACGCTCAGCAAAAAAAAAAAAAAAAAAAAGGTGAAAAATTTAAAACAATCGCCAAGTTTGGTGCCAATGTTTGAAATCGCGCCAAGTGTTTGGGCTAAACTGCATTATTAAAGAAAATATTAGTTAAAACTTGTCGCAAATGTCTAAATATTGCATTGTTAGGCGAGTACGAACGATTCCCAAAATTTCAAAGCTCTAGCTTGATGGGAAGTTGGTTAAATTAACGATCAAAAATTTGATGACACACACACACACTCACACACACACACACACACACACACCAAGTGAAATTCAGAAAAACGTTTTAAAAAAGGCACATGGTAATGTCCTAATTCTCGATCTTTCCACCAGATTTGTGTTCCTTTGCGAATTTCTTGCCAGTTTTAGTTGTTTGGGAGCAACAAACAGCACACTCTCTACGAGGTTCTTTCTGGATAGGATTGGGACGGGGAAGTGTATATGGCCAGCAAAATGTCTTATGGGAAATAATGTCAGAAATATAGGTTATATCACTAGTGGAATGATTCGTGCCAGGCATCTTTCAACTTTGAAAAGAGCACTCGATATAATGCAATAGATGCTTGTATATTTCGCAGTAATATTGACAGTTAACGCCATCTGTTAACCCAGATCTGCATATACAATTAAACACCGCAGCATAACCGAAATGAAACCATGAACGGGAAAAGAGCGGGTTGCGGAGTAAAATAGAAGGAAAAAATACATTCCCTCGGAAATCGAGAGTTGCGCAAATTTTTTTACTCTTACGTTGCCAGCAAAAATCGCAGGAAACGCTGCCATTGGGTTATACATAACTGATGAACTTGAAATATAATAGAGTTCCTTTTCATACCTTCTTTAACCGCATGGTCTTTTGAAAATATTAAAATAAAAGAATTCTTTCAAATTCGTTTGAGTTACATATTTAAACTGGTTTTATCCTGATTTAATGACTAAACTGCCCCCATTCAACATTTATACTATATAAAAATAAATACATAATCAAAGATACATTTAAAAAATAGAATAAAAAAAATAGCAATCCCCAATTTTTTTTTCAAAAAAATTAATTACAATATATTAAGAATAAAGGGATAAAAATGTTATGCAATAAAATTAAAGAATAACATAATGTGAAAAAATAAAATTATTTTTAATAACTGATTAAAACATGATTATTATGAGTTAACATATCTGAAAAATTCCCTCACTAACATCCAAAGAATTAGACATTAGACAGGAGCACCATATACCAAATTGCGTTAGAAGTAAATCCAAGCTTAAATATATATATTTATATAATTGCAAAAATTAAAATATGTTTAAAGAACAAAAGAAAAAAAACATAGAAATAAGGTAGCTAAAGAATTTACAAAGAAATATATAACAAATATTAAACCAATAAACCTCTTATTAAGATATTCATTTTTTTTATTAAAAACATAATATTTTTCAGAAAAGTAAAAGAAGAAAATATTTAATAAATAGATTTCTATTATATTATAAAAGTTAAAACTTAATTAAAAAATATTTTTTTTTTACATTTTAATTTCTTAAAAACATTTAATAAGGTATACAGCATTTGTACTAGTAAAATAGAATTTATTTGAATTATTTTCAAAATTTTGTTTTTCAAAATTTAATAAAAAGAACAAAATTATAATGCATGCTTATAAGATAAAATAAACCACATTACCTTTATTTGATAAGAAATCAATATTATAATTATATTTTTAACAGGAGAAAAATTAGAATTGAAACATTAATATACTTGCCCATATAATTTAGATATACATTTCCCAGATTATATATGCTTCTTTTTTAAACAAGGATATTTTTATTATTTGACTTTGCATTTAATTTCAACTGCTCTTTAAAAATTAATTCATGCTAATTTAAAATTCTAAATAATAACATTAAATATTAGAATGAGTTTGACTTGCTATATTATGCCATTGGTATCCAAGTAGTCACGGTCGCTTCTCATGTCCGACGTTATTATCAAAGAGTTGTGTGTTCGAGTCCTCATTCGTGACTCAAAATCCGAGGGGTAGTGGGACCGAAATACGTTAAATCTACCAAGGCTCTAAATCTTCCCTTCCAGTTGTGTAGAGCATTAGAAAGACGAGTGCCAGTTCAGGTATGTTATCCTTGTCCCATGACCGAGGTTAAAATTTATGAAATCCGACTTCCTCATTTTGCTTTTAGATGCAACGCTAATAAACTATCAGTGAATAAAAAATATGATATGCCATAAAGATTTATTTTAGATTTTGCCAAGTTTACATATTTATAAAACTGTTGTACAACCTGACAGTAGGCCTTAGACATTTCCTTTAAAGGAACTTTAATAACTTCAAATCCTACCAATTAATAAAAGGAATATCTGAGCTGTGACCCCTTTCTTATAACTACTCTATGTGAAGATAGAGTTTACCCAGGTATGTCTGAAGTGACGTAAATGACTGTGCCATCAGCATTAATTTTAGCACAAAGTTTGCATTAAGATTCCTTTCCCTTTTAATGCACCAATAGGTCAAGCGAACAGCTCCCTTGTTTATACTACGGCGCTTGTATTTACCGGAAGCAGAAGTTAGCAATGCACGAGCGTTCATCACTAAGTGCTTGATTTGGAAGTCAGGAGAGCTTGTCATATGATGGTAATGAGTTTATTCTATGCACTTGAATAAACTTAAGGAAGCCATTTTTAAAGATGAGAGGTTGGCGTGAAGTTTAAAAGCACTCAGTCATTGTGGTAAATGACTGTATGTATGATGCAACGCAATTCAAATTATCATAGCCATTTTCTGTGAATTTTACATAAATTAAGTTATTAGAAGTATAAAATGTTAACTATCTGTATCAGTGTTTCCGTGGAAAATTTTAAAGAAATGTAAAAAAAAAAAAATATTAATTTGTGACAAATTTTACTAAACAAATACAAGTTTCTATATTTAAATACAATTTTTTTTTATTTTGAATTTAATACATTTTTTTATGTTTCAAATAAAAATGATCCAGATACATTTTTTTCTTTAAAGTAACAGTAAATCAGTCATAACTTTTCTTGATAATATAAAATGAAAATTATAAATTTTTCATAGTCTGAAGCACTTATATAACAAATAAACCTCATGTAATTATTTATAAAATGCATTATCTTCAACACATGTTCTTAAAAATATATATTATTTGTTCGAAAGACATGTATTTCTTACTGAATTTACATAACAAAATAATACTCTTTCTATATCCTGTTGCATAAATTGTTTTTATTGAAATGATTATATTATTAGCCATCAAAGCGGCTATTGTTTCAGGCCTTTATGTATTCAATTTAATAATTTATAGTTTGCTTTATTTTTATTTACATGTAACTGATACAATATTCAATTTAATAATTTATCGTTCGCATCAATTTTAATTACATTTATCTCTAATATATTCAATTTAAAATTATATAGTTTACTTTAATTTTAATTACATGTTACATATATGTATTCAATTTAATCGCTTATTCGTTAATAATTTATTGCTTGCTTTATTTTTAATTACATATAGCTTAAATATATTCTGTTTAATAATTTATCGTTCCCATTAATATTAATATCGGAAAAGTTTACTATTGTTCATGTCTCAAAGATTTTCGTTTACTTTTATTCTTTTACTTAATTGAATAATTTAATAATAATTATAAAAAAGCGCACCTTGGGAGACTAAATCTTGGGAGGTTCTTTGTGAATGTTTGAGCAGAGCATTTTAATTTTAAGATTCATTTTTTTCCATTTATGTATAGTTAAATAATTCTATTCTAATATTAAAAATATCAGTGTCATTCTAAAAGCAAAGCCAAAAGTATTCTTCAAACTGAATTTATATATTCACGATCTTGATCTTAGAATGCTTTTTAAGGCGTGTGAAAGTTGTTGGTGAGATCCATTTAAAAAATTATGTGTTTTTCTTGTTCTGTCTCTAATTTCAAAGAGTAAGTATAAATTATTAAGTAAAATATGATTGTATAAATAAAATGCATACTAAAATGAGACTTTGTTTTTTATATATATTACGTGTTATTTATTTTTTAAATTGTTTCTCGAATTGTTCTCATAATGGCACAAATAGTGAAAACCATGAACATGTTTAAAATTTAAAGCACTACAATTTTCATTTGGGACAGTTTATTATGATTTCTCTCACCATCCTATAAAGAGCATTACTTGAATTGTTGTAAATTTATAAAGACATATATTAATATTTTAATTTTTAATTTGTTTATTGTAGTATAAACTCAGCTTGAATAATTTTGTGTTGTTAGGCACTATTTCATGCTATAATACTTGTATGGTATTAAAGAACCAAAAGTCCAAAAAGTTAAGAACATGTTTGTTAGGAAGTTGATAATAAAAGTAGATGTTTCATTCTACTTTAGATTTTTCAGTGGCTACTATGGCATTACCAGTAATTTTGGCTGACGCATCATATTTTTCCTACCAATAGCCGCTATAATACCGTAGTTATGTCATTTTATTTTTGAAGCTTACAACATCTCCTGTAGAATCGCTTTTCTTACAATAGAATTTCAATTGCATTTCTTCTCCATATGTATTAAGATAAAACAAATAAATTGAAATACATCATAAAAACTGTGTTTTATAGAAGTAGAAGGAAATTGATTTTAAGCCAATCTCCCCGCTTTTCATCTCCTTAATCGAATATTAAATTTTTATTTGAAAATCCGTTTCGATATTTTAGGAGTTCATATTAAATTCATGATTTACAGAACCGTCATAAAATAATGTATATGGAATTATTTATCTCACTTGCACAATTCATTCCAGTTTATTTATTTTTGCGACAAAAGCGAACTTTCTCAGCGCAGTAAACTAAAAAAAGACAATTTCCTCTTTTAGATTTTACATGCAAAATGGGTGTATGGAAAACAGTTAATCTGTAACTTCTAATTATCTTTAGGAAGAATTAATTGGAATGTAACTCAGTCGAGATGCAAGGGAAAAAGTAAGAGTAAGGAATAACTTATGCATATACATAAAGCGAATCGATGTGTCTCAATGTTACCTAGAGGGCTTTCTCTTTATGCATGTATATTTTAATAAATGCTAATTGTTATTTTGTACTTGATAAACTAATTGAAGTTTGATCTGACTAAATACTTTGAAAATGGGGTTATGAAAATAATCAGTAACACTTTATTTTAATTATTTTCAAATTTAATGTAATCTTAGTATATTTATCAATAAAGATGGTTTCAAAACTTTATATAATATACTTTATGTTTCGTTAGTTTTTGAGTCAGTATTATATATTTCTCTTGTTGAAAATGTGTTCCTTTTTGAAGAACATTTTCATATATTTCGCAGTTTTTGTAATTGTTTTTTCCCATTTTTATGTATTCTCATTTCTCTTAAATTATTTTATTCCCTTTTTCAAAATACATTTCAACGCCATGCTTTTTGTAGCAGAAGCAAACAATGTCTTATATTTAAGAATAATTTTGAGTTAATTTGAATTCATCATTTTTTAAACATTCATTTTTCACTTCACATGATCGTTTTTTTTAATTCTCTGCAAAAGTATATAATCATATTAATTACGAGTACATCATAATAGTATTCTAAATATCTTTTGCAACCATACTAAAAGCCTTGTCTATCCATACTTAATAGCTCTTGTAGCAATAAATCGAGGGTGATTAAAAAATTATTTGTATTTGAAGACATCGTTAAGGTAAATTGTTGTTACCATTGTGTGTTGCCATTTATAAAATGGAGCCAAAAAATTTGACATTGTTTCATTAGTTCTTTTCAATTTTGTAGTCATTTGATATAAAATCAAAATTTCATCGTTGCCACTTCTAGTTGTCGACTTCATTTTGCGTCAAGTTTAAACTGTCGATGAAATATGAATTCATCATTATGTTATGGAAATAAAGCGAATATCAAAACGTTGGATTGCTTCCAGTGAATCTTTTCCAAGAATGGAGAAGATGGAAGAAATTATGACGAAGAATATTTAAGTTGCGAATACGAGCTCTTGTAGCATTACAAATATGTAACCTAGTTATACTAAATATGGTGTTTATTTATATCACATTTAATGCGCACTGTAATAATTCCCGAAATTTTAATTTTGTTGTCGTTATTTTTAATTCTATCTGATCTTGCCAATAGGCTAGATAAAATCCATGAGCTCCAAAACACTCAAAAAGTCAAAGACAAAAAGTGACTGTTTGGTCAAAATCTCCCTGATTAGCCTCTGACGGTGAAAGAAGGTCCTCAAGGGAGAACTGATTAGAGCCACAATATTTTCAGATGGAGAAGATCTTTTTCCTCTTGTCAAATTTTAGGTACCTCAAATGACCGTTAAAAATCTTGATATTGCAGTTTGCTCTGCCCGATCTCTCTCAAAAATAAGGTCTCCACCTGGCTGTTTAATTCAAACTCCCTTAAGTCATATTATTTGCCTCAACGTGGTAAGGGAGTAGCACTGAGCAGAATAGGTGTAGTGCGTATGGAATTCGTTTCCATGAAGGATCCCCGTAGACTTGAAGGCCTTTTCATTATGCTAGTAGGTGAAGTCAGAGCGAAGTCAATCTTCTACATTTGGATGCTCCACGTATTCGGACGAACGTAAGCTACCACCTTCTTCTTTTTATAAAAGGCCATAATAAGTAAGTCATTTAAATAAGTCAATTTTTTACACCTTTTGGGAAATTCTGGTTTGTGTATCAGTACTTACTCACTTGGCATAAGTGGGTCTGTAGAAAGTCAAATAAGTGAAATTGACGCGTAAAGTGGAAGTGATAGGAAAATGCTTTTAAATCTCAAATTATGCTATAATTAACACATTACGAACTTAAGAATCATGTTTCACAGCAAATAAATAAAAATATTAACTGCAAATAATTAGCTAAGCTTATATTTACATAATTGTTTGAAGTTAAAGATGCTTAAAATATATATGAGATTCATTTTTTTAATGTAGTCAGTTTTCCTAAGGAGTGCTATATCAGCAATGCCTTGTCTCGCCAAATTTGCAGACTTATATCGATTCTTACAGGTTTAAATTGTTACTCAATGCATTTATATGCGATTCCTACGTGAAGTAACTCCGCTGTATCGTTAAATCCTATAAGGCATATAATAGTAAGCTGCACAACATTGAATAGTGCAATGTGACAGTGAATGGTGATGGTTGGGCAAATGATAGACGCATAAGTCATAGTGTAGACGGAAGTGTCACTATGCAACCAGAGTAATTAATTAGCAGCGATAGAGTCAGGAGAAACATTAAATAGACTACGCTTATGCTCGCTACTTGCAGCTCTTATTCTCGAAAGATGCAACTTGCTCGATCCACAACACTTGCATTATTTCTCATGACCTCCCTGATACTAACTAATCCAATTTCTAACTTCCTCCCCCGACAACCACTGTTTATCGATAGTTACAAGTAATCACATGTGAGTGTTAAACATGTGCAATGTCAATATTTATATTATTATTCAATCTATCAATGATGCTGGCCTGTTCAAGCCTATCAAGATATCTTGTTAACCGATCTAAAGATGAAGGGACGTGAAAAATACCAATCAGTATAAACAGATCAGAATAAAGAAAGCCTTAATTCAGGAGATGAAATGCATAAGTCACAAATACACATAAGATCATGAGAATTTGATTGAGTCCCTTAAAAATACTAACAAATTTAAAAATAGAAAATTGAAACATATGTTAAGTAGCTAATTTCAAGACTTTGACCCAACCTTCTTTAAAAATATATTTCGCCGTTCTAAATTATGCAAAAAGCATACAAACTTTTATTCTGCAATGAAATTTCAAATGAATTCAATTCAATAGGGAAGAATCGTGAATTGCGATAACCAAATGTAATATAGACAAAATTTTTAAAAAAAAGGATTTTTTATTATTGAAGAAACGAGAATATAGTTATTACTAATTATTCATCCCAAATCCTGAAAAATACCCGGTTTACCAAGAGTAGCTTGCTATAAAGACTAAGAAAATACAGACGAACAGGAAATTCTGGCAGTATATATCAGTCAAATACAATGACTTCTAGAATGAAATAGGAAATGTTTACTTTAGAACTGGGGAAAACGAAGCTCTTGAACAACTACGGATTTCTCTTTCAGTCATTTAGACTGTTATATTCAAATTCATTAAAGGTTTGGTAATTTTTAAAAATTGAATTTCATTAAAATAGCTATCCATGAAAGATAAAATTACTTTATTTCTCACACACCAAATACAATTTTCAAAACGGGTATCTTTGCCTATATACATATTAGAAAAATATTTTTCGTGGATATCTTAAAGACAAATAATTGGTCATGCATTTTTGCAACTTATACAATCATTTTTAATGATAAAAAATAACTGATTTACATTTTCAAGATATATTATCCTCATTTATTCTTCCGAACTTAAATGGGTCTAAACATTCTAGTTCTACAATCATTCTTTGATAGCTCTTGAGATTTTTATTATGAATACATCTATGTCAAGAAATATTTCAAAAAGATATATTTTATATTCTATAAGTTTCCAGACATAAATTTTTTCCTTTCTTTAACAAAGAAGCAAACGTTTTATCTGATAGCGTCTAATCAATCTTTATCACTAATATGAATAAAGTTACGTATAAAAGTATGTACTGTAATTTCAGACGGATTGCATTTGAAACAACGCTCGATTAGTGTCACTTGACAGAAAAGTAGGTTATTAAAATTATTTTCTTATCTTATTTATATATTAAAATACATATGATGTGTATTTCAAATAAATATGGCTCTTGATTAATATATGATGAAAAAAATATAAATCATTAATTCTTTTAATTCTACTACTTGAGACCAAATTGTAATACGATAAAGAAATAAACTAAATGCAATTTTATGTTACAATGAACTAAATAGTAAACAAAAGTATAACCTGTAAATCAATTGGAAAATTTACATGCAAAGGAGATCTAGTACATGAGGTGTCTGTTTCTCTTCAAGATATTCGACGTGGCTGTAATAAAAGCATTAGATGCTTTAATAAATGAAAACTATAATAATCCAAGCAATATTTGCAAAAAAAAATCTCTTTTCTAAAAGTAACGGGAAACAGTTGATTAAATCTCAATATATATATATATATATATATATATATATATATATAATAAATTAATTGAAGAGGTAAACAGAGGCATTAAAAGTCAGTGTAGTAATGAAGACCTCAATTCCAAATAAAATCTGTTTATTCCTTTTGTTGAGATAGAGACAATTTTATATTATGATAATGAATACCATTCGATTTGTTATTTCAGTAAACACATTTCTAGGAGATGAGTTTAGTGGAACTGGGCGTTATGATTAAAGCGAAAGAAAGAATTTACCTTGCTTCGAATTTACATGGAGGATTAACTTTAGATTATGTAGTATTGGTTGATAGAATTTTTCATGGGCTTTGGATGTAGACACACACACACACACGTATATATATATATATATATATATATATATGTGTGTGTGTGTGTGTGTATGTGTGTGTTTGTGTAATTATTTAACTTAATTCCTATAAGTTTCTCCTAATCATATATATATATATATATATATATATATATATATAACTGATACGATTCCTTTTTAACTTAAAATTATGCAATCGCACGCTCTTAAAATCTGCAGAGTTAGCTTTTACAGACTTATAGGGATGATCTCTACCAGACTTTAAATTTACACTTAGATTCCCTTGAATAACCTTTCGACCCACTTGGTCTTTTAGGACCTGCCATCAGTAAAGCAAAATTTTTCATGCAAAGCTTATGGCTTCTAAAAATGGACTGCCACGAGAAATTACCTGCAGTAGTTGCTAAAGAATGGTCTACATTTGTGCAGATAAAAATTCCAAGATTTGTTCCTTTAGAAGATCCTGGTGAACTTTTATTCCACGGATTTACCGGTCCCTCAGAGAAGGGATTTTGTTTTGTTATTTATATATCTTTTCAGACTATCAAAGGCGATATTAGTGAAATTTTGTGCAGCGTCAAGAGTGGCATCTCTTAAAATCCTAATCATTCCCCTGTTGGAGCTTTCTGCCTGTCTCCTGCTTTCCAAACTTATGATCAAAATTTTGGCTGCACGAAAAATGGGCATTTCTCAAGTGAATTTGTATTCTAATTCCACAATTGCGTTAAGTCGGATTAAAATCTCACCTCACTTTCTTAAAACCGTTGTGGCTAACAGAGTTTCAAAAATTCAAAATCTAGGTGAAAACTTTTTTTTGTCGTCATATATCTTCCAAAAACATCCCAGTGGACCTCCTGTCCAGATGTTTTAAATCTTTAAATCTAGTAAGCGGTCATTTATGGTTGAAAGGTCCCAACCTCTCACAGACTGACGATGCTGAACATTCTCAGAACAATTTCACTGAAATTCAAAAAGAACTAAAATACTTTACTTCTAAGAATTTGATTCTTTCAAATCAACTTGACTTTCTCAACATGATTGTTTCTGTAACCAATAACTTTAGCAAATTCATTAGAGTTATAAGTTTTATTTTCAGATTTTGCAAGAATGCAAGGTAATAATTTGGTGAACGAGTCATTGGTCATCTTTCACCTAAAGAACCTGAAAACGCCGAGTTCTTGTTACTACAGTCTGTACAAAAAGTAGAATATTTTGAGGATATTAAAACTAAAAAAGAATGAGTCTGTTTCTCCAAACAGTAAGTTAGCCTCATTAAATTATTTTATGGATAACAATAATATTATTCGTATTGGAAGAAGTTTACAAAATTAATATTTGTCATTCAATTAAAAATATCATATTATGCTACCTAATAAGCATACAGTCACTTTAATGGTCATAAAATATTTTTATAATAAATACCAGCATATTGGTTCTAATAACTTGTAACATATTCGTCTTAAATATTGCCTAAAAATGGCAGAAATCTAATACGTAAAGTTGTTCATAATTGTATTACATTCTTTAAAAGCAAGCCTATAGCGTTAAATCAAATTATGGGTAATTTGCCCAAAGAAAAAATTACACCCATCCTTCCCTTTAACGACAGCAGTGTGGACTTCTGTGGATCTTTTATGGTCAAATTTACAAATCAGCGTAAGGGAATTCTCAATAAGATATACTTTTGCACTTTTGTATGCATGGTTACCAAAGCAATTCATTTAGACTTCGTGACCGGCCTTATTTCGAAGTCTTTTATTGCCTGCTTAAAAAGGTTTTACGAGAGATGAGGTAAAAGTTCTAAAATGTTTTCAGATAATGGAAAAACTTTTGTAGGTGCAAATTTTGAATTAAGAAAGCTGCTTGATTGAATTAAATCTGCTGATGAACTGTTAATTAATTATTTTAATTGCGAACATATTGAATGACATTTTATACCTCTTGGGTCTCCTAATTTTGGTGCATTATGGGAGTCGGGAAAAAAATCCTTCAAGTTGCACTTAAAGAGCGAGCTGGAAATTCAAATTTAACTCTAGAAGAATTAATTACGTTACTTGCAGAAATAGAAGCTGTTTTAAATTCCTGATCCCTAACCCCTTTTCACCAGAATTTGATAATTTTGAGCTTTGTCCCCTGGCCACCACTTTCTTATTGGTAGGCCTATTACTGCCATTCTCGAGCCACAACTCATAAATGTTAAAGATAATGCATTGTCAAGATGCAGAGAGTTAATTGATTACCCTAAAAAATATGGAAAATTTGGAAAAAAGGACTATTTAAACAATTTGCAGGAGTGAATCAAATCGAAATTTGCGAAAGATAACGTTGATATAGGTACTTTAGCACTTATAAAAAATGATTCTCTTCCACGAACAAAATTGCACACGGGAAGAATTGTAGATGTTTAAAGGAAAAGATGATAAAATAAGAATTGTAAATCTTAAGCTTTCTGATGGAAAAGTAATTAAAAGAACTGTTTAACATATTTCAATTTTACCTGTTAATTGAAAATGTACTCATTTCAAATCTTCCTTTTATAATGTATGTGTGTTAATTTTTTTTATTTGTACTATTTTATGTATTAATATCTTAATTGAATCCACTATACACTGTATGAAATTTAATTTTGTAATGATGTGTATTGAATTTTGTATTTCAATGTTGGCCGGAATGGTGCCTCCTTAGCTCCTCCCTATTTCGATGTAACGTGGCGCCCTCTATATCTCGTTTAACTATCACTCTACCATTTATTCTTTTACCGAGCGGCAGCACTCTAAGTACTCTTTGCTTTATTACTATAAAAAAGTGAACTGTAAACTATCTCTACAGTCTATTTTTTTTTCTTAATTGAACTTTCGACGATATATTTAAAATACTGGTATACCGCCTCATGGTTTTACTTAAAATCTCCTCAAACAGGTACAAAAAGAAGTCGGCGGAGGAAAATGTGTGTTTCATGTTTAATTTTTACTAACTATGAATATATAAATATCTACTGAGTAGATATTGTCTATTCATGAAAAATTTGCATGGAATAAGGAATTGAGCAAAATTAATTTTTATTAGAGACTTATCCTACATCCAAAATTTTTTAAGTATTTAACTCTGCTCAGACAGGAAAGAAATTGGGTGAAGGAAAGGCGTTAGAATAAAATAATTACGATTGCTATAAAGGAATAAGATGGGTTGTCTATGTCAATCAAGAGAATGAACCAATAGAATAAAGCTATATGATAATATTTGCTATGATATAAGATTAATTATAAACTGCTTTGGATCTAATAGAACCATAAAGAAAAATTATAAAATATTTTTCTACACTTAAAGAAATTTATGGTTTCATCTTTTTTACACTTAAATGTATCTTATTAATAAGTAATGTAGTTGATTTTGTGAAATTTGTAGATTTAATCTAATTCAACATAATTGATCGATGTTTTTAATCACTTGTAATTCAATAAACTCCAATATTACATTATCTGTTATTTTTTAAAAAGGAAATAAATGATAATCAATATTATCTGATAATTTTTTGTGAAGAAATAACTTACGTATATAAATTTAAAGAGTACATTTAGCATTACAATGGGAGCTAAAAGTCGTTATATGTTTCAGGTTAATCAAAAGTGTAAGACAGTCCATTTCGAATGGTCACAAAATAGATCGAAAAATTCTTACACTTAAATAACAACAAAGTTGCTAACTGTAGAAACATAACTTATCATAGCTTATAACAGCTCGTGCTCGGTAATATTTTGTAAGCCAGGTCAAGTAGAGCATCATAATTATTAAATTAATGAATGAAAATAAGACTAATTTATTAACTAGACATGCTACATTATGTGGTAATTATCTATATATATATAAGCGAAATACCACTGACTGACTCATCACGAAATCTCAAAGACTATACAACCGATTGATTTGAAATTTCGCATAGTTACTCATTTTGAGATGTAGACGCTCACTAAGAACGGATTTTACGGAACTCTAATCCAAAAAGTAATTTTCATCCGTTAATCCACTCTTATCCGTCGGTTATATAATTTTGGCGACTTTATCGCCAAAAATAATATGACCGACGCCAAACGGAATATGATTTTTCATATGTATACTTTGTATTATCACCAATTAAGTTTACTTGGTGAGATTTGCGCGCGCGGAATGGAAAAATACCAAATAATTTTATATTGAAGCGCTGATGGAGGATTGGCAAGAATTTGGCGCAGGTGCTCTTTATGTGAAATTTGTACATGTCGAAAATAGAAAACGTACATATTTAGCGATAGAAATAAATGAGTTTGGAATAAATTGAGTTTCTGAATTTGGAATGTAGTTTAGCTCCAAAACTTAGCGGGATTTTGAAAAATACTAAAATGGCGACTTTTTACGGAGCAGCACACACGCAAGACAATCTTCGTTTACTGGATGACCTCGCTACATGCATGAAGGAACTGAAGAGGCTATGACATACGTAAGATATTTTGGACGTCCCGACTTGCACGATTTAATTTTAGGGTTGCAGTCACTTGCAATCTTAAATGGTCAGAAATCAAAATGTCTTGAGGCAAGGACAAAAATCTTATGATAGACACGATGCCATTGCGAAAGTATTTCATTTGAAAGTTAAGCACATGATGAATATTCTGACAAAAAGTTTCATCTCTGACAATACTAGGTAAAACATGTATACGGCGGAAGGAATTTTATCCATGTTATATATATATATATATATATATATATATGGGGTGACATTTTACTAATTTTTTTTTATTTTTCTCATATATTTGAATGTCGAGGATAACCATTAATACAGAAAATCAATTTCTTAAAATTTTAAATTTAGATTATCATTAAAGTCTTAAAAATTAAAATTTTCTTGATATCTTACGTATAGGCTCCAAAATCTTATATTATCGTCTGTCCAGCGAAGCGGGCGGGTATCAGCTAGTACTATGATATACGCAACAAATATAATATATATTTTCTTTACTCATTGACGGTTAGGCGAATCATCTATTTTCGCTCTCTTATGCTCAGTGTTAAGACCAAATGTTCGATGAAACTGCAGCCGTTTTCCCCTGGCTTTCTTTTGAAAATGTCACCGTTTTTCTGATGTTGATACAGATAACTCGTTCACTTTCAAAAGATAGTCCTTAAAGAATTCAATATATTAATGCCATATTTACAAGAATTTTAATGTACTTTCAAATAATTCAGCAAATGATAAATAATAAAAATAGTAACTTGTAAAATATTAAATTAAAGTATGAAATTGAAGACTCGCAATTTAAAACTTTACGAAACATTTAATTGTTATATTTACTCATAACTATTTTTGTGTGTAACTCTTTAAGGTATGGAAATATTTATTATTATATCATAACACATGTTTTTCAACATAATGAACTAGTTTTCGTTTTTGAGCAGTGTCAGTAAAACACTCCAGCCAAAATACACAATTAAAAAAACTAGATCAACAGCAGTTATATCAGTAACATTTTTTTTTTCATTATGCAAACATTTTCACGTAATATCGACTGTTTTCTGTATTGTGTCAAACTAACTAAATTTTAACCTTTAGCGGTAGATATCATTTGTTACCTATGCTATCAAACTAACTAAATATGTAGTGGGTATATTTTGTAATACAAACAACGTCAGGTAACATACGTGGATGGATTTAGATCATCTGCACACGTTGGGAAACGTTTTGAAAAAACAATAGGACTCAGCTGCAACCATTGGGATCGAAAAACTTCGGGCGAACTAAACTCAATTACGCTCATTATGGTGCGCTATTCAAATGTGAGATGAACTAGTTCATAACCAATAAAGGGTTAAGAAAAATACTCTTGCTAAAAATTTACTTTCAATTAATATTCCTGACATATTTAAATTCACATTTCATTAAGTTTCATTTCATAAGATTCCCTTTTTTTGCATTCAAATAAAAAAAAAATGTGGATGTCAGTAGAAATTCCATAGGTTAACACGATTACATTACGTTAACATTAACGACATTACGTTCACGATTTCAAAATGACCGGTAGATCGGTAGTCTTAAATAAGGCATGAAATCCTTCAATTCAGATTCTCTCCCTGAATCTATCGGTCTTCAGACTTAAAATATTTCAATAGCTAAAATAATTCTTTACCCACATAGTTTACTTAAATTGAAAATTTACTCTATTTTTAGCAGTACAACGATAATTTAAAACTTATTTGCTTGATAAATCAGTTTGCATTATTACTTTATCATATAAACGATTATAATACCAATACTATTCAGCAAAGACATGTAATGAATCATTTTATGTACACAGATAATTCATGAATTTATTTTTTGTATGATATCTCTTAAAGAACATACATAAATTATTCAATAGTAAGGGTGCCTGGAGATGAGGGAGAAAATTAAATAACGAATTTAATATTCTCCCTTTTGTGATATTTATATTTTAAAAATTAATTGTAATGCTTTGGATTCTTGTGTGCTTAATAATAATACTTTAATCATTTTATTGAAGTTAAAATTATTTTTTGATCAAAAAGTCTTGTTTCAATTTGAGTTGAATATAGACAAAACTTTTTCAGATATATTTAGACTTATAGGTACCAATTTCGAAAATAACATTCCGTAAATATAAAAAATATCTTACTCCTTAAGTATAAAACAATACACAAAATATAGTGAACTAAAGTTCTTAATGACATTGCAATACATTTCTTTTGAAAAAAGTTACAGAATTTTGTTATATTGGAAAATTTTATTTTTTTTTCCTTTTTTTCATATAAATTTATAATTATTTCTTAAGTCATTTGCATTTCTTAGAGAAAAAATAATTTATGTTCACTATATGCATATAAGTACCTTTATAGTAGCATAAAATATTTGGAAACTTATAGCACAGCGTTTTTACTTCAATTGATACCTAAATGCAAATAGTTTTCAAATGCACTGTCCATATAAAACAAATTTCTTGACAAAATAAATAATTTTATTGTTCAATAGAATAATTAAAATATCATTATTAGGAACATAAAAAATCATCTAAACTCTACTAAATAATTTAAAAAAATATATATATTGCCAAAAAAAGAAGGAGTATTCCATAATTCTCTATCAGGTCATGGTACTCTTGTAAGCAATAAAAATCGGTAAGTAATATAGTACCAGAAGAAAAGTTAATACATTTTGGTATATGCTATTAAAGGAGAGAAATATTTCAAAAAATAATATTTTTATAAGACATCTATCTATATTTGGAATGGTTCTCAAAATTTTAATTTATTTACACTTTTTTTTTAAATATAAGTTTTTACTGAAATACCAGGACCGCTACTTCTAAATATAAGCTCGCAATATCTCATTTAAACTTCATCTAAATGTAAATGTTCAAAATAAATCCAAATATAATTTAAATTTTGTATTCTTAATGCATTTAAAAAACGAAAATATCAAGATAAAATATATTTTAGAATAAACCAATATATAACGCAAATTTACATTGGAATCCCAGAAATCTATGTTAAAGTATTTGGAGGAACCTCAGTATATAAAGAACATAATTTGGTTCTTCGTCAGTCTTTAAATTCATAATATGCGACTAAAATTGTAAAACATAACCTTAAAAAATGCTAGTTCAGAATTTACCATTTAAATGGTATAATAGACATTTGATTATCTGGAATAATTAAAGTACTGGGAATTATCAGGGTAAATCATTTTTCGGATAACCTATCATTTTGAGGGAAAAATTATTGCATAAGAGCTACGTGAAACAAAAGAACGGTGAAATGAAACACACAAATATATATATATATATATATATAAACAGAGTGATCAATACATCAATTTAAAATACCCGTTTGTTTTTTGTGTTATCTACATCTATTATATATGTACAAGACTTCCAACATCATATTTGCCTATATTTAATGTGTGCGAATCGTTTTTTCCCCCTTTCTATATATTAAAACTCGTTCTTTAAACTTTAATTCGAAGAAAAAATATTAGTAATTTTTAATTTGATTCTGCGTGAATGATTTTAGTAAATCTGCTTCTTTCAACGTTTTAATTATATTTTTCAAAAATTATTATGTAAGATTACGAATGGTAACAATAAAAATCATCTGCATGAACTAAGTCTTTGATTTTAATAAAAATGGCTATTTATTCTGATGCAGAACGTGCTTTTCTTTACGAGCATGAAGGCTGTGAGACTCCATTTGAAAATTTACCCACAGTCCATGCAAGAATTATGTCTAACTGATCAAAGAAAATTTTGTGTTCCAGACTAAAATTTTGTGTTTGGTTTCGTAGATTTATTACAACAATACTCAAAAACATAATGATATTTGCTTCTATTATGAAGCTGGAATCCTCCACAATGGCTATGTAAATAGAAAAAAATTTTGCCTTTGGAGTCAAGAAAATTCTCATGAGCAAAATGAATCATATTTAAATTTTCAAAACATTGTTGTAAGGTATGCGCTCTCAAGGCGAAAAGTGATGGGACCATTTTTTTTACCGAAACCATCGATTCCAAAATGTACCTGGATGTAAATCTTATACTGCTTTACTGTAGATACAAGATCGTTACTATTGGTTTCAGCAAGAACCGAGCCACTCTACACACATCTAACCTAACAACGGAAGTGCTTAAGAAAATTTTAATGAACATTTCATTTCAATAGGCCTCTGTCCACCACGATCATGAATATTGTGGGGTTATCTCAAAGACAGGATTTTCTAGAGAAGTCCTGCTAACATCGATGAATTAAAACAAATGATGAAATTTTCTCAATAATACCAACAATGTTGCTAAGTGTGTCAAGACACTTGGTTCGACACGTTCATGTTTGGATTCAAAATATTGGAGAACATTTTCAACATTTCCTGCAAGGAATGATAATGTAAAAAAATATGAATTAAATTATCTTTTTTTTCAAAAATATAGTTATCACAGGATTAAGCAACATTGTGCATCTCCGTTTCTGTTTTACCTCACTGATTGAAACAATCCAACAGTGTTGGAAATTGTCACCCATATTTAAACAAGGTTCAAACAATTATACTTCAGTGTTAGAATAGTTGCCACATCCATCAGAGTTAAGGCTAATAAGGAAAACCAGTTGGTACTCTTTTAAATTGATCGCCCTATTTCTGTTATTTATCAAATATCTTGTGAGTATTACAGAGAACATAGTTCAGTAATTTGACAAGTTCAAAAAATATTTTCTAAACAGGCCTACCGCTAAGGTAAATAAGTCCGTTTGCTTCAGAGATGAAACTCAGTTTATGTAATTAAATATAACAAAAGCTTTAAAGGTAGGAAATAGATAGCATCACATTTTGTTACTGTTTGTACCACTTCATAACAATCACCATTCGGTAAAAGATTGTTTATTGGATGGTTCTTTATCAAAGCAGACGTCGTTGAGATTCTCTCTCTCGTCAAAAGTAAAATGGTCGTCGATGATACTGGAAATGATTTCATAGCAAATTATAACATGGTTTCTTAGAATCATTTCTCTCAGATTAATTTATTTACCTTAAACTGTGAATTTAGAGGTTAACTAAACCAAAGTGATGCATATAGCAGGAGAGAAAAGGCTGCGATCACTGATGAGAATGAAATAGAATTAACTATTAATTATTAAATGAAACTATTTTAATTCGTGCATTCCTTAATATCATTCAAATAGATAGAATTCAAGTTAATAGATACATAATTGTTGATACATGATTGATAAATAAGTAAGGCACCCCTAACGCACTAATTTCTGAATAGCATTATATATTGTATCAGGGTGTGGATGTGTATTTTGGAAGGTGTATGGTGAGTGCCTGTTGAAACCATGTACGTGTATTTCGAATTCGTTTGTGTATGTGTGTATATCTATCACATTTTGGTGAACTTCATATTTAAATGAATCACTAGGAGGAAAGCAAGATTACCACAAATAGATATAAAAAAGTCTTTCTATTGAAGGAACTAATTAATTTTCTGCTCATTAAGTGTGCAATGACATTTTGCAGGTCTGTAGAATGTAAATCTAAAGAATCCAAGATTGTCTTTTAAATTAAATTCCACTTTGCAATGATTGTGGGAACTTGATAGATTGAGTAATTAATATCACATTTCAGTTATTCTAGAATGTTTTTCTTGTCATCCAATGCTGAAATTTATTCTATGTCGACTTTTCAGACCAGTAACAAGTTCTGCGTGCAGTATTCTGATGGCCGTATATATGTCTCGAGGCTCCTAGGAGACCACTCGTTGCCTGCCTGCATTCATTATCTGGATAAGAGATATTCACTTCGTATGAGGGATTGGTTAGCCATTGTGTATATGACACACGCATCTCTAATTCAAATCTATGGTAATATGAACGCAGATAAGTATATTTTTGACATCTTAGTTCTAATGGTTATGTCCAATATTCGAGGCCTGACATACGTCATCTTCAAACAAGATAATATAATACCATATTTTTACGTCATGTTCTGACATCCTCCGTACCCAGTGTATTCGATTATTACTCTGGCCTACATGGTCTCCAGATCTGTCAGTTGTTGAAAGCCTATTGTCATATATTGTTGAGAGACTGGCCTGCCACCCCTCTTAGATATTATAGTTGATGAACAGTGGTATACACATGAAGCAGCATGGAATGGATTGCCCATTTCTGTCGTCCAAGCCCAGTTCATAGTCAGGTAAAGGCCGTTTAAGTTGCCAGGGCCAGGTGTGGCATCTGTTTCGACTAATTTCGAACCCCTATAAACCGCTAAACTGCTTGAAAATAAATTCATTTTGTCTACATATCATACTGTTTAAGTACAATAAATGATTTTTTTGCATTCGCTTTTCTTCAGGATGTTACAATTCTGATGGCCAGCAGTGCACTTGAAATCTAATTTTAATTTATGCACAGTTTGGACATACTGATTTAAGATCATTTTTTAAAATAGAAAGCTGTTCATCTCATAAAACAGTATAATATATAGCTGTAAAACATTTATTTCAGAAAATAGGTTTAACGGCAATATAAATCCCTTAATTTCAGATTAAAGTGTTGACCAAATCAAAGGTTGTAGTAGAGAAATGCATGTAATCCCGAACTTCAAATATGAGTTTGATAGGTCATCTTGATTTATATCAGTTATTACTTAAGCAAGACTAAAAACCATTGATAGCCTTGCAAATAAATCGTTATAGATTGGGAATTGATAGCCTTTCAGATGCAATGTTCCTTTCGTAACATCACATCGCTTGGCGAAACCCCCAACTCTTTAGGAGGCATTTACGGAAGCGGTTACGAATAAATTACTGTTCTTTTTTTATGTTTGGACATAATAATTGGAATAAAATGACATTTCAATATACTGCAATTGTAAAGAAACCCAACCAGTATAGCGATAAGGAAGTTTCGAGCGGAAGTTCCATCACAAGTATTGTTATTGTCACTCAACCGACACTCGTAACTATGAACTCTATCGCCAAAGCACTCAAGTTACTTCTATGTGTAAAGTTTAAAAATCTTTTAAGAACAGTGAATAAATCTTAGAAAGAACAATATCAGAAATTGAAATTTTGGATAAAAATTGTTTTTGAAAAGAGAATCCAGCTCTTAGAAACAAAGAAAAAATAAGCTTACATTGTGCCACTGTTTTCGGTATTAAAATGCCAAATAAGTTAAGCATTAGAAATGATGCTTTGAAATAACTTAAGAATTAAAACTAAGTTTTTCAATACCATTCGAAAAAAAAAAGGTATAGGATAATTAAATCTCCTCATTCCATTTTCAAACCTAATTATTTTCGTCAAACTGGATACCAACACACAATAGATACTTAAATTATTTTATTTTTACTCCTATTAAATTATGGAAAGAATGGTATCAGCCCTTGAAATAAATATTCCCAGCTGTATTTTAAAATTATAACAGAAAATTGTTCACTTGCATCAAATTCTTCAAATTTTAGATTGATATATATCCTTAAGCATTATAAAATATTTAAACTAAAAAAAAAAACATTTTTCGTTTTTTTTTAAATATGACTTACAATATATAAACATATAGATGATTCAATTTACTATTGCTTTTAATATATGACGCGTATTCTCAGATACAGAAAAAATACAATTATTAGGAAGTGTGAGAGAGAGGTTTTAAGGTGATAAGTTTCATAAAATTACTTGTAAACTGTCTATAAGGGTCGGCGTTTGTTAGCGATTGTACAACAACTAAACTATTTAATCAGTTTGTCCATTAGTTCCGATTTTACACAGACTAAGCTGATTAATTGTGAGAAGTTCGCTTGCAATCAATAGTTCTCGCAGAGAATTCAATAATTCATGGACGCCCCTTCTCAAAATGATGTTTGGTTTGTCTGATTTTATTGATTTTAAGACTTATTTAAAATGGTAAAAAAGTTAAATAATATTGTATTTGAGATATATTCAAAACTTCCTGCTAAATATCTTATTCTACTATTGAGTGTTTCTAAAATTTTGTAAAATAATTGGAGCATCTGAAGCAATAGAATGGAGTATACGTAGTAAATACCTCTGTCTACCAAAATCATTTTTTTCTATGAATGAAATCTAAAATTTAAGGCATATTCGATTCCTCAGTTTTATCTTTCTTGTGAATGTTAATCTTGAAAAATATTTTTTTTTATATTTATATTAGTAACGGATCAACCTTACAGTTTTAAAACAAATATAGCTTAAATTCTTAAAACGAAAATTTCTAAACTTAAATAAAATTTTACAGAATTTCTGCCTTTGAGTTAAATTGAGCAGTGATAAACTCAATTCCAAATAATTAGCTCTTATATAAACGATATATTTCAAGATGTTTAAACATCCTCTATTCTATCTTTGGCCCGAACATGCTTTAATTGAGCATTTTTTCATAAAAACAAAATTCAAGTGAATATATTTTTACTAAAAGGAAATTAATGTTTAAAATGGAAAGTAGCAACATATGGAGTACCAAGAAATTATTTTCCAAAAGAGCAAAATAATAAATTTAAAAAAAATAACTTGTTAACTGGTTAAAATTTGCTGCAATTCACATCAAATTTCTGCCGGTCACGTATATTTAAACAAGTGTAGAGACACGCTAATATACAACCTCTGACATAGAGCCGCCCATCGACATGACTGAACGATAGTACGATTGTTATTTTGTTAACAGTATGAGTGGATAGTAACACGATGGTTAAACTACAGCTAGGTTTAAAAATGTGGTTTGTGTTTTATGACTATTTCTGTGAATTCACTACATAGTTGGCAGTATATCTATCCCTTTGAACTTAACTTTCTCATGACCTGCAACTAAGCAGTTGTGCGACAAATTATTTAATATATGCGCTAGCTCTAACAATCTAATATGATATTCAAACAAATTCATTGAAATATGATTCACATTTTTAATTTTATGCAAGAAAATTTAAAAATTTCGTATTCATAATTGAAGAACTCTTAGATTGTTAGAATGACGATTATTTAAATATAATTCCAAAAATACAGATTATATCAAAGCTATAACATATCCTTACACAGAAAACATAGAACAAAAAAATTACGCTTATAAAAAACAGAAATCAATTACGATAGCAGATTATATTTTTCAATATTTATTGATTAAGAAAAAAAAAATTAATAAATTTTTGAAAATTTAAAGCGATTACATTGCAAAAATTTAATTTACTTGGGTGACTGAAAACTTCCCATGATTTGAAAAAAAAAAAAGTGAAATTCTAATTTTACGTAAGTACTAAAAATAAAAATAGTAAATCTAGTATTAAAATTAATAATAATAAACATTGAAGGAACATATGTAATGTTTTTCAAAAATATTGATGTATATATATATTAAAGTAAGGAATTTATTTTGTCAAATAAATTTAATTTAATCATAAATCTAAAGCACTGTAAATCCCCTGAATTAGAATAGAATACACTAAGCCATTAATTCTAATATGGACTAAGACAACATCAATCTATAGAAGCTAAGTAATCTAATTACAAACAAATTAATTTATAGCTTCATTAAAATGTGTCACAAACAAACACATGTTAGCTTTTTTTTCATCTAATAAAATTAGTTTTTCAGAAAGATAGTTTAAAAAAATAACATTATTATATTCCATATATTGCCCTGAATATGAATTAAAAGCATATAAATTGTCATCATATTGTCTCCACTAATTTCTCGGAAAAATATTTCAATTTATCTTTGTTTTTAAATCAATATAAAAAAAATAAATAAATAGAAATTTGTCTACATTTTTATCCTCGTTGGACCGATATCCATATAACAAATGAAATCTATTGAGCATATTTTAAAACACGTAGTATAGAGAGTGATGTCCTTGAAACACATAAACAAGACTACGACCGTTTATTTTAAAGGGTTAAATCAAGCCTTTAATTCAATTACGAAGTAATTCTTTTGCAATGGAACGGTTAGAGGCGGTTCCTCCTTCAAATCGAGTCCTCTTTACTACCCTTTCTTCCCACCCGAAGGCAACAATGGGATTATTTTGTACCAAAAAGTTTTTTTTTTTTCTTTTCTTTTTTTAACTAAGTAGGAAAAGAGTTAGATGATTGCAAGATACAATCTGATAAAGTACTTGGCGTTAGAGATAACGGAACGTAAGAAACATTTCTTTTGTTTCTATCTAAATTTCTCTGGTTTGTTTAAATGAAACATGAATTACTTTTTAAACACAAAATAATTTGATAAGCCAAGTATTTTTCAAAAAGTGATGTATACAAGGAATATATTTAAATGGGAATAAATAACTTTTGGAAGGTTTAGATGCCAGAAATATATAAGAAATTTATTATAGATACACACTGTTAATGATTTAATTATTCTTGAACACGAACAAATACGCTCATATAAAGTTATTCATCATATTTTTCTGCTTGAGGTTCCCGTTTAGCAGTTATTTAGATTTCGTAAGCGTAATAATAATCCAAAGAAATTTCTACTATCACTCTTTTATCTTTACCAATTTGTATATTTGAATGCAGTAAAGGGAGTCTAAAAGAGATAAAATAATAAAAATTTCTGTAGAATTACGTTTTTACTTCGTCTTTAAAAATATTTTTACTCTTATTTTAATGACAAGTTTGTGGATTTTTTTTTAAAGCTATTCTTAATTATTTTTAAAATGCAGAGGGAAAATGTAATTCTGCAGAAACCATTATAATTTTCGGCACCTTCGGGATGCTCTAAATTTTATTCAAATAGATAAAAAAGTAAATATTTAAAAATGGTTGTAGAAATTCCGTAGGATTAACATTACTTTCACAAATTCGGAATGACTGGTAGATAAAAACCTCATTCAATTATTTAGAATCGGTCTTCATTCAAGTCAGTCGTTCTGTATTTATAATCTTTTTTGAAGTGTACTTTGAAGATTTGTCAGTAATGCTAAAAAGAAGCTGGTAAGCTGAACGTTGCTGATACAATTGAGACTGTCATTACAAGGGCTGTTTTATTTCCTGAACCTTTGTCACTAATCTGTACAAGCTCTTTGTTTCTCTTTCTGCTGTAACTGTCCAAGCTCTGCAACCTGCGTCCTGTATTGAATATTTTTCAATAAAGTATTTTTTGTCGTTATTCTCCGTGTTAAAGTTGATTTCAGTCCCATACATATAGAATTCTTGTGACAATTTTCACCTTGTATCCCTAACTCACGCCTTTAGAAAATGTTGCTCGGCTTATTTTCATTATAATTATTAAATTCTTTATATGATAATATATATTAATTAAGCAGTTAAAATTGCTAATTCATTTGGTTAATAGTGAAAATTCCCTCAAATTCATGTGTAATATATAGCATTTTATACATAAAGTGTAAATTGTATTTAATCTTTTTATTGAACTTTAATAGCCCTCGTATTGCTTCTTTTGCGAAAATAATATAACCAGTTTACCAACCAACCTATTTAACTTTAAATTCTTACATACAATTTTGCCACTTACAAATATTTTAAATATTATATTTCATGCCGCATGTTATTTTAATTGTGTTGTATAACATTGCATAATTATTTTGTTTAGTTTATCCATGAATTGTGCTAAATATTAACAATGTTTAACTTTACCATGCATATTTTTCAGATTTCAATAGTAATTGTTTTACAGATGTGAAATGTCTAAAATAATTAAATGAATATTAAACGTTTTTGACAAAACATGATTTATTGAGTTAAATGTTTCATTTCAGTGGTATTCGAATTTTTTTTTTGTTTTACTTCTCTTACTTTTTATTTGCATGAGATCCTGAGGATAATACGGCTTATGCAGGTAATACAGACACTACTCGTAGTTTAAGTATTATTTTCAAGGTTATCTAAGTCTATCATTTTGAAAAATAATTTAAGAAGAAACTATAATAATGAGATTTATCGATCAAGATCTTAAACTACTATTCTCTTCAAAAGTAATGGTCACAGGGGGCCATCTGGAAATATTTAGGAAACGTTCCACCTTAGGATGCGTATTTGGTACGTTCGGCCGTGAATGACGGTTGCGAGTGATGCATGTATGGTACGTTCGTCCCCAGAGGGTAAATAGTTATCAGTGGAGTCATATGATGTAAAAATTGTTTTTTTATGGTTTTACTCAGATTCATGTTACTCTTCTGATCGTGTTTCACTTTTAAATGATAAACTAGTGTATATTCGCTTTGTAACCAATTATATTATTTTAATGATATTTGTTCTACATTTTTTTAGAGAAGTTCA
Organism: Nephila pilipes; assembly: GCA_019974015.1. Lineage (NCBI taxonomy): Eukaryota > Metazoa > Arthropoda > Arachnida > Araneae > Nephilidae > Nephila > Nephila pilipes. Next base: position 323,281 of record BMAW01056026.1, read on the forward strand.
ACCCAAATGTGCGTTGAATTCTACATTATAAATAAGTTATACATGATGAATTGATGGAATATAATTTTAATGACTTACGATGTAATACATTCAAAAAGAGCTTTCTCAAAAGGAAGCAGGGCATGTAAATGAAAAGTTAAAAAAAAATGTTTTTCTTTCTTAGGTATGAAAATGATTAAAATATTAATATATCAGCCACGTTGGCATCAATGAGAACTACAAACACGTGATTTCCCTAACCGCTAAGGACCTTTAAAAAGGTTCTTCAAAAGAGTGAAATTTTCATTCTGTGTGAAACGTGTGGATTTATCTTTTCATTTTAATGTTTAAAAGGCATTGGACAAGAAAACTGCAGCCATTTAACAATTAGGTGCCTTTAACTAAGGATGTTTCGCTACACTGTATAAAAGTAGATGGTCATTCCGTCGGACGCGAATCATATCGTTTGGGCAGATGGTACAGTTTCACTCCACTGCTGGAATCAAATACAATGAAATTAATGCTCACAACTAGCATGTCAAAAAATCTACATTGACTCAAAGAATTGTCCAGCAAGTGCAGAAAAATAACTGCCCCAATTCCGGACATAATGTAAGCACCGATGACCATAATGTATCATCCTATAAATGGAAATATCATTTGTAAATGTTTGCATGCTTCTGGATTATTTGCCTCGAGACCATTACATAGATTATCCTTAACATCACAGAAGGCAACCAGAAAATTCAAAGGTGCCATGAAAGTACAGTATAGGGACATGTCGAATAGCAAAGATTTATCTTTAGTGATGAATCACGCTTTTGGCATGATTTAGAATAATAACCGTACCCGTGTGTGTAGGTAACTCAGTCAACATCACGATAGCCGATTTTTTATAACATCTCAAACTTATAGGCAGCATAGTGAATTGGTATGGGGTGAGATTTCATACGATTCCCAATCAACATTGATTTACATCTGAGCCACTTTAACGGCCCATAGATACATTGGTATGATACATTGATCAGAACACCAAAACTAGTCATCTATTTTAAAAAAAGGCATTGCTCTTGTTCATACCACTGTCATTTCAAGAGTTAGCATAGCAGCCATAAACACTATACCGTAGCCAGCAGAATCGCTAGACTTGTCTATAGAACTCTTATGGGAGGCTATAGACCGAAATGATAATATTCTATTGCTATCCCAAATTCTCTAGATCTACGAGGGAAATCTCGATATGCATGGCATGAGTAAATACACAGCTAAGAGCTTGTAAGACTACGAGCCACAATGCGCGAATAATGCATTAGAATTAATGACGTCCAACTTTTTATTGAGAGCTGTTGTGATTTTGTATTTTGACCAATTCATTTTGTCATAACTACATCAGTGTTTCAGTAAAATCTTGTTATGTTTTAACGTACATTGAAGTACTTTATCAATCTAACTATTGCTTTTTCGACGAATGAGTGTAAATGTAATTATACATTTGATATTCATATTTTTATAAATATTTTATGCTATTTATGGAAAACAACTTCCTCTATAGGAGGACCACTGTCCAATTAGAAAATAAGTCATATTTCCATCAAATGTTTGACAACAAATAACTGTTTTTCTTGCTGTATATCTTGAATTTCTTGACGTATTTTAAGCGTCGGTTGGCCATTGACTTATAGAGAATTGGTAACAAGAGGTTTTAATTAACAATTAATTTAAAAAAAATGATGTGTGGCAAATAATAACTCTTTGTTAAAATTTTTACTAACGAAAAGAAATTATTTGGCACAGTGAGCTCGAGTGAAAGTAAAAATTGATTACAGGAAGTCTTTTGAAATACAAAGACTTATATATGTCCACCAATTTAGGACAAAGAAGCCTTTATTTGTACAATACCATAGGATAAATTTCCCACCTTGTAAGATTCTGTGCTTTCCTATAGTTAAAATTATAAGCCTTGAATTTCAGGCTCTGTAAATAAGCCTCTACTCCATATTTACTTTTAAAAACATTATACAAATTTAATTTTTAAAATGACTTTTGGCTTAAAGTATACTTAAAATTAATTGCAATTAAAATGTTCTTTCAAAGTACCTCTTATTATGAAATTGATTCCTGACAAATATAAAATATTTTTAATGAGTTCCTGTTTTTTCTTTGCAATAAAATACCTTTCTGTGGAGACTAAAATCTATTTTCCCTTCTTAAAGAAAATATAAGCTGAATAACAGTAATAAGAGTAGCTTTTGAAATAGGTAAACATTTTTTAGTAAGGAAAAGGAACTGCAACGAACTGTTTTCCATGATGAAAGGAATTTTCTTTCGGAATAAAAAGAGACTTGAAACTTTTCTCTCTGGAATTTCTTTAAAATCGTTTAGTGCGATAAACACTTCACCTGACATTTGTATAGGCATTCATAAGAGATAATATAAAATATGAGAAACATAAATCTAAATTTCAAAGATAAAATGGAAAAAATATCACTTTAAATGTACATATTATTTTCATTAATATAGGTTTCATGAAAGGACTGCGCTATTTTTTTCTCATTCTTACAGTTTTTTATACCAAAATTTAAGGGAAAATATCCTAGAAATAGTAATTTGTACTCGGGTTTCTGGTTTACACATAAAGTGATTTTTCATATATTTTTAATGGATAGCTTACGGAGGTTTTAAAAATTTTTCTTTAATTTTTAAAACACATGATTGGAAAATTAATTATTTACAATCGCAATACATGTCACGCAAATTTGTGTTTTACCAGTCGATCGAAAATAGATTTGTGAATAGAAGTTAGTCTAAATTGAAATTAACAAAAAGTATATATAAAAGGAATTTGTCATAAATTAGTTCTCTGGTTGAAAGAAAACATGTACTGACAACATTTTCAAGTTTGTTCAAGTTTTGCTTAATTGCTTTTTTTATAATAATAATTTCTGAAACCTTCCAGAATTTCCTCTACACTCAGATCAGTGATTTTTAAAATTCTCACATTAAATATAGGCTCATGAATTTCTTGATCTGAGAGACTATTTTTTTAAGTTTAACTGCTCTTTCTCAGCTAATAAATCAAATATCAATAGTGTTTTAGTTCAATCTGCTCCAAAATCTACATGACATTTGGGTAAAGACACGGGATATAAAGTCTACTACATCCTGGAACTACACACTACATTAAAAAGTTATCGATTACAAAATGTTTCTCTTGAGGTCAGGCTCTGTATTCTCTGAAAACGGAAAATACATCAAAGGAGATAGCCATAAAATTTGAAACGAAACTAATACTTATTACACCTTTGTAGAAATGATTATAAATCCATTAGTATTCTCAGACACTAAGGTCAAGACAAAAATAATGGCTTAAGAAATTGTACTAAAGCCAAATACAATAAATGGATTAAATTTCCTGCCTGGCTAGCAAGTTCTGTTTTCAAGACGAAGCAGCCCGATAATGGTTTGGAGTTAGTGAAGAACTTCTGATCTCCTTGGACCAAATTAAATACGAAGTCACTAAAAAAATTGATGACGGTAGACTATCAAATAAGATACCAAAGAAAATATTAATAGACGAGTGTAAATTCATACAGAAAGCACGCAATCATACAACCAAAGCGTATTAAGACTCTGTCATGAAAAGAATCATTAAATGCCAGAGGATAAAAAAGTGTCCTATCTCATGAAGGTTAAGGAGGACTTTAAACAAGCTCTCTTGATTAAACAACTAACGACTATGAAACAGTTTGTAAAATAGTGCCAGTACCTAGAAGAAATGAAAGATAGAAGAGTTTCCAAAAATAAATTAGATCATGTTTACTTAAAGTCAGCCCGACATCATTTATAATTTAATAAAATGAATCTGGTAAGTCGTTTGATGCATCCGGACACTACCGTTTGACACCAAAACTCCAAGACCACAAACACAACTGATTGAATATATTATCCTTGGAAGAGGTGCAGGAAGTTCCATCAACTATCATGCGAGCTAAAGAGAAGTGTACTGAAGTTCATCTATGACCTAGATGACAACTACTTTAATCTAAATTTTAGAGAGGACAGATACAAATTAGTGAGCCTAAGTATAGGACAACAAACACCCCCCGAAACGCCGACAAAATTCCTGTCGGTTTCTATTTGAGTCAACCCAGACAAGTCATCGTTGTGAGCATTGGGATATATTTCACTTTAACAGAATCAACAAATGGAAACGCGCTCAACAACGAATCAACCCATGCGGTTGCAGAACCTTCGCGATGAAGATCCTCAACACGACACTTCAGATCACTGTCAACATACTGACGTTCAACATCTTCACCCAAACAATGAACCATTCACCCAAACCATTCGAAACAATGAGAAAAACAAGAAAACGCGACCTAGGAGGTAAGGACGTTAAAAACGACAATCTTCCACACTTCGCAAGGATGTCCGAAAATCATATTGAAGTTACTGTCGACAACCATCCATTCCGTACTCTAGCGTACTCCGAGCCATCTTCCTCTGACATATCGGAACCATATAGAAGCCATTTTGAAAAAGCCATTGAAAGAAAAGGTCTCACTAAATGTGGCCAATGGAAATTATATTCAGCTGATGAGAAAATGCGCATATATTCTTGAAATTAATGGTCAAATCCGACGTTTTGAATTCTCACTATTACTAAATTGTAGTTCCGACATTGTACATGGTTGGGATTTTCTGGAAGCAGCATGGGCCGTGACGCACTACGGAAAATCTGAACTGAAATTTAAACATATTGTTAATGGAAATCAAAATCCTCAATTTTAGAACCTACGCGCTATATTTGATTTAATTATGTCTGCTCATTTTGTCACACAATTGCTTGGTGCCATTTCTGGCTGTATTAAAATATAGTGCAAGGAATTAAGATATTGTTCTTAGAAAAAGAAGCTACGATACTAGCAACCATAATAACATTGTGTATAGACAATTGTGAATTATACGTTGCTAATGAGTAAGCTTTTGCTTATATTTTTTGTAAGTTTATTCGCCGATTTTAGCACTGTATTTCGTGCAAAACAAAGTGGCCAAAAAGTTGATTTCACAATCTTATAGCCTTATCCCACTTCAACTCAAAAAAAGATACTTCTTAGAATACTCTAGAAATTTTCGTGAATTTTTGGCCGATTGAGAAATTCAAAAGTTTTGAAGGGGATATTAAAGCACCACATAAATACTGGCAACAATGAAGTCATAAGTTACAGAGATTGTAGAGTATCATAGATTTAGTATTGCATTACGCAAGAAGTTGAGATGCTAGATAATGCAATAAATCAGACATCTTACAGCCCTCAGTGATCTTCGGTAGTCTTAGTTAATAAGAAAGATGGAAGGTGATGCTTTTGCTTAGATTACCACCTCTTTAATCAGATCACAAAAACTTTTTGCATCTTTTACCTCGTATAGAGATACTAAATTGTTTAAAGGGCACAGTTTGAATTACTAACCCTGTATTACAAAAAATATTGTAATTTAGAAATGTTTTTTGAATTATAAATTAACAAGCGATTATGTAGGATGTCCATTGTATTTATTATAATTTATATTCACAGTATAAATTTGTGAACTACCTTAATTTAGAGATTGATTGATATTTACGCACATCGTAAGCCGTTTTAATGCTAAAACATTTAAGTGTTTCTTTTAAATATATTTTAACAATTGCTTTACTACAAATATTTAATAATTAATATTATGTATGCTATTTATGAAAACGTTAAATATTATCAAATACGTTGAGAACAGAGATACCTATCGTAGATAACTATAAGTTATTAGAGATATAAGCATATTTGTGAGATAACAATTTCAGATAAATTTACATTTTCGGCTTACGTACGTAATTCTCATTTCTTAAGAGAATTTCAAAACAGTGCTCTACATTGGTGTTTCCATTTTATTCTAATCAATTACTATTTATGTTAAGTATTGACCTGTATATTAGAAATTAATTCGTTTTACTTTTATATTTAAATAAAATGATTTGTAATACATAATAAAATGTTACTAAGAACAGTCTTATTAGAAATCATTTATTGATTTGTTTAACAATCCAGATTTTCTTAAGTTGTAATCATATTCATTAAAGTTTTAATAATACATTGGTTTTTAAAACTTGAAGCGTTATCATAAAATTTTAAATTAGCAATTAAAAACTGTACTATTTATTTTTTATCTGCTCAAAATAAAAGGAAAAATATCCACGACTGCCGTATTTGAAAGAAAATAAAATTTAAGATTTAAGGGCAAACATTTCAAGAATTTAAAACTAAAAAACATAAAATGTCTAATTTAGATATAAAGGCAATTTCTTATAAAGTAAAAAAAAAAAAAAACTAATATTGTTTGAGATTCTCTTAATTTACGAATATTATTATTGTATTCACTTTTTAAGAGTATTCTAATAAATCATCACATTATCAGATGAAAATAGCACAATTCATCACATTTCTGCTCCTCAGATTCTAATTCTATTCAAATAGACTAACATACAAAAACAATAATCACTTGATTTCATTCTTCTCAATAGTATACACTCATCCCGCATTCATTCACAATGATTCTATTTAATACTCGCATCATTTAATGCTAGAGAAATTACGGCTTCTAGATTATTTTTTTCCCTCCTTGTACTTTCTGACAGAAAGCGATGCACAAGATGGAATGTAATTCTGTCCATATGCTAAGGATAGAACCTTGCACTTTCACAGAAAATACAATATTTAAGTCATAAAAATGTTCCTCAAAATTTAGCTCTCATCGGACATCTCATATTAGACACATACAAAAAAGTAGATTAATATATATAAATTAAACCCATTATTAAACATAACCGATCAATACTAATATATATAAACTTCTAAAAATTCCTCACATTCATCATCTAAGGCAAACACTGGTAGTTTTTCTAGCACATTCTCACTTTCGTTGTTGAGTAACTTGATATATGTGTCCCATTCTGTACCTAAGAAGTTGATATTCACTTCGTCATTAGCATCCCGTAACAAAACGTTGTCAGTGATATTCTTAGTATTAGAAATCTGACGCATTTTGTATGATTTATTATAGGTAACATTCAGCATGATTCAGCAAGTGTTTCTATAGACAGTGCTGCCAGATTCAAAAAAATAGACTTGTTAGAGGTACATAGCCATTCTTCACGTGCTTCAATAGGCAGGGCTGCTAGATGTAAGAAAATAGACATGTTTGATTGATTAATTGTTTTTAACTTCGCACTTAAAAGCAAACGAGGGCAACTGGTATGAGCCCTCAAGAGTTTTAAATTTGATTGAGTGAGGAGGATGGTGCCTGGAACATTTCCAAACTTCCGCACCCCCCCCTCCCAAAAAAAAAGAAGACAGATTTAGGGTGCATCTGCCCTTGCTACATGAAGTGTCTTCAGTAACATCAAGACTCGACCCCATGACTTCCGATAAAAAACCAGCCTCAATTTCGTGACCATGAATATTAGGCTACTGTGGACAGTAAACGTGTTAAAGGAAATGCAATCTCGTGATTTGACAAGTGCTTCTATAAGAAGGGCTACCAAATGGAAAAAAAAAATAAAACTTGTTCCAGATTATCTATGATCTAAACTAAATTAATTGTCCATTGGTAGTTTGTGCATCGTCTTATAGGTCAGATATATGTTAAAAATATAACACTTTGACAAAAATTTATAATTTGTCTTATTTAAAGACGTCTTATCTGTGGAAATATACATTACTTTTTTTCTTATCACTATACTTTTAATCCTTTTATTAAGTATAACCTTATACTTCGTCAAAGGATGGGTATCAGGAAGGAAAAAGCATCAATGGAAAATTTATTTGAATGATTGTTCTGATTTACAAGGCTGTACCAATAGGTAGTACTGATTAGGGGAAATCGTTCTCTATTTAACTATTTGTAAAACACCTAAGCTGAGGGAATTGAATTTGGACATTGCTATTAAACCTTATCAATTACACCAGCAAATCCGTGTTTGCTGATTTCCTATAGAATCATCGCTACTCAGAATGAATTCGAGATCCATAAATTTTGATAAGTATCTATAGATAACGAAAGTCATTACAATTGCATTAATTGATGATTCTGCCAATAATTCACACCAGAAAATGGTGAGAAATATTAAAATGGATTTTGTGTATACGCTCTACATGAGAAGTATTTCATTAAATTAGGCTATGTGTGTTTCAATAAATTAGTATTTTTTTTTATATTACGATATATTATTCAGTATTTGCAATGCTCAATAAGTAAAAAAAAAAGTTAAGAAATTTGTTTCAATTTTTCTTAAGTATTTTCAAGTTCTCTATGAAAATATAACTTTAAAGTTTGTCTGCGATTGTAATATTGATGCTTCATAGTAAATTAGAACATTTTTTTAAATTTCATAATAAAATTTTGATAAGTGCTATAATGCAAAATAAATAGTTATGCCACTTAATTTTTTGCGAATTATCCCTTATAGTTAACAAAAAAAAAATTACTAGTGCTTTCAATCAATACATTTTCAATGAATTTTTACATTAACTTTAACAAAAATTCGTATTGCTTTAAGAATTTAATTACTTATAATAAGTTATTTGCTACATATCCATTACATAACAAAAAAATTCATTTCTGGAGAGTCTTCTTTATATTTCTAATTTAAGTGTAGTTTCGGGTTTAATCATATTGCTTTTGTTTTTAATTCTGTAATAGATTTTTAAATAATTTTCTATGAATCTAAATTCGTTTCTTCTTTATAACTTTACCCTTTACAGACGTAATTTATTTTGAAACTTAATTTTAAATTTCATTATTACATTACAGTTGTAGAGAAGTTTCAAAAACATTTACTGCTTCAAATTAAATATAAATGTAATTTCTTCAAGACATAACTTCCTCTTCAGCAATCAGTTCATTCACTACTTGTATTCATGACATTTTGATGAAACTATTGAGAATATTCAATTTCATATTTACATAGGGAAATTTATGTGCAACATAAACCATACATGTTATAATTATATTGAACAAAAATCATATATATAATGACATAATTTGGTACTACAAAGTACATGATATACTAATACTAACTCATAATAATTCAAGTGATATGTTAATATTCACTCTATCCAAACTATAACTTTATTTTTCTCAAACTTCAAAACCATATTATAATAGATTTTAGATAGTATCTTTTTTCAACAGAATTTATGGTTTTCAAAAATGCTCTATATTACACAATTTAGCCTCAGGTGACAAGTTTGTATACCTGAAACAAGACAACTGCATTTCCATACATTATTCATTAAAAATTTTAATTAGCTAAAAGAATATGTAATTGAATCGATAGTAGAATAAACACTGGTATCTAAATATTAACTGATCAACTATTTGGTGTTTACCATTCATAGTATACGTATAAAAGTAAAACATATACTTTAATAAATATTCCTTAATTAGTTCAGTAAGCTCTATAGAATCAATTATACCCAAGATTGCTTTTTTAAATAGTTAATTAGGCCGTTATATAGCAGTTGGTGAATGAGCAAATGTTAGGGCTTATGACGTCGGAGTAAATCTAGCAATTCTGCTAAGCAATGTGCATCTGTGATACAGATGTTACAAAAATGTAACAAAAAGATAAAGACTAATTATGACAAAAAGAAAAATGGTAGTAATTAGGGAATTGTTACTATTTGTGATGAATTCTTTCTAATAGATCGAAATGTCCGGCATTTTTTTTTAGGCTTGATGGTGAATATCGGGAAAATCAAGGGTTACAACAAATTGAATGGTCAGCATGATTTCGGAAACTTAATTAATTATAGCATTTCTTAGACATTTTATGTAGATTTGTAGATGCCTTAAGTCCACTTTCGAGGTTCTTAATTGCAGGAATTAGAGTTAATAGATGTACGAGTTGTTTATATTACGGTTATTTCGCGTTCTAACATCTGACAACTTAATTGATAGTATCTAAAGTGAAGGCATTAAAAGTAAGGGTGGAAACATCTATTATTAAAGCCCATTCATTTATATATTTATTTGCAAAAAACAAATCATTTTTATTCGTTTATCATGCACTAGAGTTTTCAAATTGGAGGTACTGATTGGTTTCTCTTCATGAACTTTAAGGGCATTTTATAATTTATATCGCATACAATTCCAACTACTTTTCAGCCAAATGAAAGTGGTTACATAAAGTTGAAGAAGTTAAGAAATTTTATATGAATATAATTAAAAGTATTATATTACGAATATCTAATAGCACTTCCATTTTAAAAGTTTTCGTTGGATATTGAGGACAGATTAAGCACCAACCCCGACCTGTACAATAATTTTGTTGACTTGGTGCCAAATATAACGACATTTGCGTCAAAAAGACATTTTTCGGAAATGCTCTATTTTTTAGGTATTTTTAATAGGAGGAGAGTTATGGATACTCTGGTAATTTTCCCAATGACGCCAGCCTGTTTATAATACTATATATACAATAAAGTGGTGTGATGAGCGAATCTACCAGATTCTAGCTTTAAAGTGAATCATTGTGGCGTCTTTCCTGCAGAGTGAGTTAGTAATCTGATATACCAAGTTTAATGTTATTCAAAGTACTATTGGGGTTATTACTAGTGATTTACTATATGTGTGTGTTGTTAATAAGTACAATAGATGCTTTTGTTAATGTTGTGTCACCAAACTGTAGATAGCGATTTTTACTGATCGTGCTGTTAATCTGAAACAAGTTCTGATATTTATACGTTATCTTCTTTTATATACTGGTTAATAAAGCGTCATTTTCAATTTTCCTTCTTGTTGGATTATTTTACTCTTGCAAAAATTACATTTATTTAAAAAGTATGCTTAAAGAAAAAATTATAAAAAACAGATTAGGTAACTGTTTAAAATACAATTCTTTGCTAGTTTATTTACTTGCACATCTTTTTTTTTAAATAAGACATTAAAGACATGTATCTAAAATTTTCAAACCTAGATATGACAAAGAAATACAATTTAAAGAATGAACCAAATACTATTTACTTTAAATTTAATTTTGAAAACTTTTCCGATTAACTACGTAAACCATCTGTATTATACCTATTTTATTTCATTAGTATTTATTAAGAAAAATTTATTGCTACAAGTTTATAAAAGTAGAATACATATTATAGAACTAATGTTATTTACAATACATTTAGAAATAATGTTATTTACATCACCATAAATAACTTTCAAAATTTGTTTTAGGTAGCATGTTCTAAATGTATTGATTATGTTTTAACTACAACTCATTTACGTTATGCTCTTTCGTATTCAATTTAGATTTGATTAAAAAAGTAGAAATTGCAAAATAGATTGGCATAAGGTGTTCATGGAACTGAAATACATGGTAAACATAAAGCTTAATCTTATGTAAAATAATAATTTAGGAATCCCTAAATTGTAGCAGCTATTTAGTGTCCTTGAAACATACAGCCTACGATGTTCATGTATGTTCAGAAGCTGAAACGAAAGCATCGTAACTTAACTGACTAAGTCAGGAAATAATCGAATGAATATGTTAGTCATATGGGAAGAGGTCTCTGATTTGAAATTCGACTTAATAGAATGATATATCACGAAGAGTAAATAAATTGTCACAGCATATTTTAAATATGTTAAATTAATACGTTAACAGATGTAAGTCACACATCTCAGATAAAAATTGCTAGACATGCGATAAATATTTGCGCTTTGCATTTATTAAATGCTTCACGCATATACATCTTCAGCGTTTACCTATTTAATATAATAAAATACCTTTCATAAAAATACAAAGAATTTAAATATTTAATATATTTATGAAAGCAATTAATGCAGATTCGAACATTAGAAAATGTGTCCGTTTTAAACTCTTAAACTTATAAAATGTAATGCAAAATCTGGTTCATCAAAAATCATTGACACTTAAATAATGATAGGTAAGTAAAATGTAGTTAGTTACTGTTATAACTATGGCAAGCTGAACATTAAACTGGTCAAATAGTTGAGCTAAGTAAATATTAGTAAAACATAATTTTGAACGTTGTAAGTGATAAAATAGGATCCAAATAAACGGTTCCTTTATTTCAGAAACATGCTTTGATTATGATATCTTAAGAAAAACTTCTTTTGAATACTGAAAAGGGGGGTATATTAAAATGAAAATGTAGATAAAATTATATTTTCAATTCTATTCGTTAATACTTTAGCAGTTGCCTAATTTTGTTCCGTTTATTCGTGAGTCATAATTGAACAGAAAAAGTAAAAAGGGAAACGAATTATTAGCAATAAAGAAGGTTTAATGTTTGTGTTACTTAATAAACAACAAAAATAATTTCATATATATAAGAAACATTTCTCTTTATTTGCATAAAAATAGTACGGTTAAACAGTTCTAATAATGGTAAAATATATTGTAGAAAGTGTCGCTAGGAGAAAAATTTCAAAATCTAAGTTTAGCAGCATTATTATATTAATCCCGAGTCACGAAACTGTTATTTTACTTATAATTGGCAAAAACTGCAGTATGCTTAAGGAAAAGTGATATATTCCTCCGTCTGTATTTGAAATGCAAGTTATGTTAATATCAGATTATGGTTTTTGATGGAAAAATCATCATCTGAGACATTTAAGAAGCCAAGGAAACAGCACAGAAGCGATACGCTGAAAGATAACAGGATTAGTGTTTCCATTAAAATCGTTATTGCATTGAACGTATGTCTAAAGTTCTTTTGCTGCAGACAAGAATGCTGAGGACATTTGGCAGAAGACAGATGAACATTTTTTTAACAAAGAGCTTCACAAGAAACTCAGATAAAAAAGCTAAAATATGATAGAAATGAATTCAGTTCTTTGAATTATTGTAAGAACAACTATATTCACCGTAATGGAAAGTAGGTATAAAATGCAAATGTCATTTTAAGCGGCATAAAGCTTTAAGTCTTAAAGCACTACCACCCACATATTTTCGAAACATATTATTATTCTCCTTGTGAGACATTCAATAGAATATCAGTTATAATTCAAACCTTTCCATTGACCACAAATGGAAGAAATTATTCAAAAAAGAAGATTCAAAAGTAAATATACAACCTCAAATTCATGCGAAATGAATTTGACATTAAGTATTGCCAATGCTTTAATACAGATTGAGTTGATTAGAAGAATAGTCATTACAAAATATCAAAGTAAATTATATTTTCCATTATGATAATTTTCTTTTCTTTTTGTATATTACTATGCATATTTGAACAGAAATCGAGAAAATTTGAAAAAAAATGTAAGATTGCTAAAAATGAAGCGGATAAAAATCTCGTTATATATAAGAAATGAGATAAGATATTTTCATCAATAAAATAGATTCCAATAACAATAAAGAAATAAAATAATTTATTGAACTAATTTATTTTATAATTTTTTTAAATTTTAAACTTCTTTCTTATGTAAATGTATTGGATAATCAATCTTTGCACAAGAAATATCAAATTTCATTTCAGTTATTTCTAAAGTTTAGAGGCATATATATATATGTATATATATTGAAGTTCAAATTTCAATTCTTGTTATTCCACTTTGGCTGAGAAAGAGAGAGAGAGAGCACATATCCCAAAGGTTGGAGATACAATTACGCTATTTGATACACAGTACAAAAGCGCAGAAGCGCAGAAAAGGGGAAAACGAATTTTTCCTTGCTTTCCTCTTATACAAGGACATTTTCCCTTTTATACGTAATAAATCATATGAAATAGATGAAGGGATTCTCAGGAATATACAAGGCCTCCAACAGCCTTGTAGGGATTATCCATACAGGTCATCAATTGCAGGACTGTATGTAGAACACTTATTTTTTGAGCGCGTGATCGCATTAATTAAAAGATACTTTGGATTTGTATTAGAATATAAGAACGGTCTATTTAACCTTATTTGAGAGATACAGAAATATCAGCTAAAATTAAATTATTTTTCTGTGAAACTGTTACAAATTAATGTTGAATTTTTACAATTCACATATATATATATATGAGTGTGCATGTTCGTATGATTTTTCCTACATTAATAGAATTTGCATAAAGAGGTATCAAAAAAAATCATGTTAATTTTGATTATAATTTTGAAATAATTATTTTAATTAATCTTACAGAACACTTTTTAGCATTAATCATTTACATATATTTCATCTGTAATCCATTCACAATGACCATGTGCTTTAAAACTACTTTAAGATGAACGTTGAATTTTCTGATAATAGAGAACATACAAATATTAAACTTTTCTAATAACATAAAATGATTTAATTCTGAACTTAAACAGCTGATACTTATCTGAAAATAATATTTTTTGCTTTTCCGTCTAGTAATAGAGGTTTTAACAAAATAAAACACTATGTTACATTTCGCGTTTAATTTTCGTATTATTTAATAATATCATATATTTTAACAAAATAAAACAGTATGTTGCATTTCACGTTTAATTTTCGTATTATTTAATGCCTGATTTCTTACAGAAAAAAGAATATGTATTAAATTTAGTTATTTTTTTAATCACAAATGTAAAATAATACACAGTTTCATGATGCAACATTCTAATGCCATTTCTTTTCCAATTAGATTTTGAAATTACAAATAAATTATAAATTTCGTCCTGAGCAGAAAACATTCTTTTTTTTATTTTTATATGAAACTGGGGATTAAAAGAGACAAGGGAAATTCAAAACATATTTAAACAGTTATTAATTATTCGCATAAAATTTGCGAAAATCGGATTAAAACAGTTTTGATTAAAATGGATCCATTAACTTTTATATTTTCAGTCCTCCAGTGTATTATTTGTGTTAATTGTCCTATCATTAATCAATTGATATTGTCTTTGATCAGATTTGATTTTGTTAAAATAAAATTTATAGACAAAAAGCCTTTTTAAACTTTAATATTATCCTTGAGAGCTCCATATTAATACACATTTTTTTTATATTCATAATATTAATTTCAGCTTTAATATTTTAAATAATTTGCTTAAATATTAGTAAAGAAAAACCAATTTCTAATATTTTTCAGAAAAAAAAATAGGGGTTCTAAGTTCTCGTTTTTCTCTCTTTTATTAATGATTCTTTTTTTAAAATCCTTTGCATCAGATATTTTATTTAAAGCCTTATTTTAAGTAAATATTTTTATAAAAAACATTAATCTAAACTTTAAATCACAAAACAGTTATAGATATAAAAAGAAGCTAGCAATTTAAACACTCAAAATTTAAGGAATAAATTTTAAGCTGGATTTCTTGCAATACTAAGATTCTTTATTTTTGCAATTTATGACATGTGTCAAATTGGAGCTTTTGGTACTTATGGAATGCACAATATTTCTTTATGCATCATCTGATGATTTTATAAAAACTTTCGATAGTCTAATCAAATAGACTTTAAGCAAATTGACAAAATATGAAGCGGAATATATGTTACTTAATGAAACAGGTGATACACTGTCTACTTCATAAATACAGAACCGAAATGAAATTTTAATCTCCTTATGTTTTTTTTTTTGTGTGTGTGCATGTGTGTTGTGTCTTCTTACATTACTTATTTTTCTTCTTGAAATACGAAACAGAAGCTTAATCTTACTATTCTACTAGAAATAAGCTAATATTGAAAATGTACAGTTATTGAAGGAATACGAAACGGGAATGGATTTATAAAAAATAGTGCGAAAGTTTTATTCACTTACAAATTTTAAAAAATTAATATTTCGCTGCAAGAAAAGTATTTTGAATAAAATATATGATTTTTATCATTGTGATTCTTCAGTAGAGTGACAATCTCAGTTCGTTTCCATTCAATACTTTCAAGAGTCTTAATGTATTTGTAACAAATCATAATATTTATCTATATAGAAGTACACTGTTGTTCAAAATTAAGAGAAATTTCTGATTTGGTCGATTGTCCCTAGAACTACTGGACATATTTTAATGAGATTTGGTGTGTACATAGGTTTGATATAATACAAAAAAATAACCATTCATATAACACATCTCTATGCCTCTCAGCAGTCACAGTGTCTCTTTCAAAGATATGGAGGTGTGTGCGACCATCCAGCATGAGGTCTGCAAAGACCATACAGCCTCCTCTGCCAGAATGGTTGAACTCTCGGACGTTGGAAGGCAGGTAGCGGGTTCGTGGTTCTCTCCATATGAAAGTACGGTGATAGTCACTGGTTAGGCTGCACAAAGACTCATCAGTGAAGAGAACGCTCGCCCGTATCTATGTTCCAATCTCTATGATCTCTGCATCATTTTAAGCAGACTCTCCTGTTTGCAGAACTAAGTGGGACGTAAACAACAAACTTTCTTGCAATCAGTCCTCTCTCCTGAAGTCTTCTGGAAACAGTCACCCTTATAATTCGGATTATTGTGGATGCATACAACTCATGAAAGACCTGAGAAGCTGTACTATCCCTGTTACACCACATTATAATGGACAAATAGTGATCTTCTATGGCCATCTAGACCTAGGTTTTCTGTTGACTGATCCGGTATCCTTAAACTGTTTCCATAATTTGGACGCGACGTTGAGCGTTAAATCGAATTCTCTGAAAATTTGGATTTGTTTGCATAAATTTAAATTATGAAAGATATAAAAAGTCTCAGAACAAATATTTTCTAAAATTTATGCACGCATATATATATATATATATATGTGTGTGTGTGTGTGTGTGTGTGTGTGTGTGTTAAATTTCTTATTTAAATAAGAAAGAAATTATTATTTTATATTATTTTAAATTTTTATGAAACTTTTACTTATATTTTTATAAATTAAATTTATATCTTTATCAAAACTTGATTTATGTGGAAAGTTTCAATGTCTTAAATTATTGTGTAGTCGGTGAAACATTGAAGAAAATATTTGTGCAAAACACTTACACATTACAAGGGGATAAGAAGTGTTAGAAAAAATACAATAAATTTGTCAAATATACAGGATAATTAGTAAGCATTCTCTAGACTTATGGTTACCTTTTGATTACCTTATGATACCCTTTTATGTTAATATTCTCATAGGAGTTTTGTTTTATAATAAAGGAAGCTCAATCAGAAATGTGCAGACTGAAAAAGGTATAATTAAGAGCATCAAACTAACATCGTCAAGTTTCAATTATAATGTAATATGCAAGGAGATGAAATATTTTGAAGCAGATATGTATTTCATTAACCCAACTTATGAGTACGTTTAGCCAAACAAGAAGTGTTACAAAGTAAACATTCTGAGATTAATTATAGTTTTACATGCATCAAAATTTATCGTGTTTTATTACAGATTAGGGGCAACTCATAAATTGATTTTTTTCGGAATAATAGCTTAATCAAAAAAATCATGAACAAATGAAATATAATGAAAACAGAAAATCGCAATCGTAATTTATAACAACACTGATATTTCAAATAAAGTTCAGAACATTTCTGACCAAAATATTTGAAATAAATACAATGTCCATAAGTATTATGGAAAAATAAAATTTGTTCAATTTAGTGCTTAGTTTGAAATCACTGATTTTAATGAATTTCAGTATTCGATTAGGTATACTTTGAATTAAGATTTGCAGCAAATCAGTTTTCAAACAGAAACAATTATGGTTTATTTGCTGCTTTAACTCTGTCAGGCGTGAAAATAAACGTTCAGGAGTAGGTCCATGGACTCGGCCCCCCCCCCCAATATTTCTTTTAGGTAATGAACCAGG
Source organism: Nephila pilipes (assembly GCA_019974015.1). NCBI lineage: Eukaryota > Metazoa > Arthropoda > Arachnida > Araneae > Nephilidae > Nephila > Nephila pilipes. The sequence continues at coordinate 341,022 of BMAW01056026.1, forward strand.
GTAAAAACTAGAAAATTCGCTAAAGTACATTTATTTTCTTTACCAGTTTCTACTTATGTATAGGTGTATATCAAAGCATTGTCCTGGTAGAATATTCAGTTATTACTATCCCGAACTATTCTAAAGGGAATCGAATGAGTCTAAAACCCACAACGATGTTGTAATGCATATATTGAAGCAGGGTGAACTGAACTCTCTTAGATAAGTGAATAACGAGATATGGTAGCAGACTAAGAACAGCTACACTTGGCTGAGAACACTAGAGTTTATATATTACATGAGAATATTCCAGAACACTGATATGGAAACATAAAGTACATTTTAGAAGGTTCTAGAAATTATAAAAGAGATAACGGAGAACAATTTAGCATAAGTTTAATGTGAATTTCTTAATCTTATTAGAACTGAAATTTGAATCTGAGAAAGCTGGTACTGTAGATGAGTGCTTCAACCTTCTTGTCAGCTTCGTCGTAATATCCTTCTGAATATTTGCGACCTCATAGCAGTTGCGTCATTGAAACAGGAAACAAGCTATACCATGATAGGTATGTTTTCTTGTTGCTTGCTAAACAAAGAACTGGTTTCGCGAAAGAGATCATGCCAATAATTAACACAAATATCTTGGCCATCCATATTGCATTGATTTTATTTGCTGATGTTACTTCCTAATCCATAAGTTTCTTAGCCTAAAGTTTTCACACATTTCTATGATGTGGTTCGAATATTTATGTTCACCGTCTACCACCTTAAATGTACCATTTGCATATTTATAACTGATTATGATCTATTGACCTGAAAACTGAGATGGATATGTTATTAGTAATTGAAGATTAGGCATTTTTTGATTGGAAGAAGCTATCAAAAGTTGTGAATATTTCCACCGAGATGTATTAGGTGGTCTCTCTGTTCGAAACTTCACTGTATATGTGTGAAGTTTCAAAAAGGTGTTATATATACTACATATGATGAGTTCGTGTGTTTAGAAATCACAGGAGCAGTTATTTCTTCATATTATAAACGCCAAATTTTTAATTTATCAACTGAACATTGAGAGAAATACTACAACAAACTTAAAATCGAAAAAAATTCTTCTTATTTTATATTAACAGCAATTATACTTCATAAGAAATGTTCTAGGAGTATAAGAATATTCTGTTTTGAAAATATAATTTAGACTCTTTTAGTTAATCGTATTCTTTTGGGCAGCATATTTTTATTAAGTCCCATTTATCCTTATTTAATAATAAACTACTTTTGTTTTTTTATATATACTTTTAAATTTTAGCTTTAACTTTTAAAACTTATCACTAAATTCCTCTTTTTCACACTTTTACTGATAAACTTCATCTACCATGCAGTTTTTTTACTCAATAATAATGAACTTTTAATTCATAACAACTATTCCTTTCATTCTTTTAAATCCTGTCGTATGAACTTGTTGATCTATACACTTTACTGTTAGAATAGCTGGTCACCTAGTGAATTTCTTAACTGTTGTTTTAAATTTTTAAAACAAGAATTAGATCAAGTTTTATAATATCAACAATAGTTCATTAAATACTACCCTGATCACATTATTGAGCGATTTCTATTCACTTCCCTTCTCGATTGCTTAGACGTTGAGACTCTCTGCTCTGAGTCTGATCTGACCCAATCGGAATCTGTTTCTGATCTGAGGGGGTTGGTTGAGTGACTTCTTACGCTAACCCTTTTACAAAAACACCATCATTAGGTGGGCACTGGGGATAATAATAAATAAGAATAAACTCTTAACTTTTTCATTTATATATTTTTTGAATCATACCTATCAGTTATTATTGTTGTTGTCCTAGCACATTTATTTTAATTGTTACGTGAATACAACTGCAGTCTCTATATTAATTCAAAATATATAATTTTGTTTGTTTTCCCCTTAAATATAAACGAAGTAAATTGTTGAATAATGTACAGAATATGGATTACAAACATTCAAACTACAATTAACACTTATTTGTTTCAGATTATTCCTAATGATCATAATTTTCGAAAACATTTTCAGTCATCATTGACATTTCCTCTTAAGTTATACGATTTCAATGAATTTCCAAATCAAGCATTTGTTTTCTTATATATTATCGTACATAACCAATTCATGAGCCAAACATTTTATTTGGATTATATTTGCAACTTAAATAACACAATATTGATTTATGAAGAATAGAGAAACAAATCTGATATGAAAACTAAATGATTTGTCACAAAATCACGATCAAAATGAAGAATCAAAAACATGATGAAATGTTTGAGAAGTTATGTTAGTTTCGCGCGCGCGCGATTAGAGCACATTTTGTTGTCCTTAACTCTATGGAAGAAATATTACTTTATCAAATATTAGTTCAATTGAAAAGAAACATTTTTTCTTTGAGTTATATTTGACATTATTTTGTACTTTTCAAATATTATGTAAGAGTCACATTAAACAGTAAAATAAATATACATTTAATACAGAAAGGAAACGGAATTATTAAGCGTCCTTCAAACCAACTTAAGGGCACAAGTATATCAGAAGCTTGAAATATGAAATCTAAGACTCTGCTTTTATGATATATATATATATATATATTGTGTGTATTATTTTGCAAATTATTAGTAGAGCTTAGAGTTTTTGTGCCTGATATTGTTATTTTAATCTGTCTACCGAAATTTAAAAGTAATTTTTTTTATCAGAAATATTTTTACCTCTTATTTGAATATGGATATATTTTGCGAGATATATTTGCCTTTAAGTACCATTTTAAAGAAAACTTTTTCCGTAGTATGGTTCGAAATTTCTTATACTTCTATATAAGCTACTTATGTATATAGTGAACCTAAAATATTATTTTTTCTCCACGTAATACCTAATTTGTAAGAAACAATTTTGTATATGAAAAAGGAAATAAAAAAAGTAAAATTGCGATATTACGAATTATTTTTTCAAAGAAACTATAATACAGTAATATTATCAAAAATGTAGGTATACTATATTTTGTGTATAGTTTTCCATATGATTAGTAAAATATTTTGTATATTTACGGAATATTATTTTTAAAATTGGTACCTATATGCCAATTTATTTGACAAAACATGTTCATTTTCAAATAAGAAGCGAAAAAAACTTTTGTCAAAAAAAAGTTACTTTTATCGTCCGATAGAAAGATTGAAATATCATTATTATCAGCAAAATATCTAAGCTCTCTTTACAATTTGAAATTATATGTATCACAAAAACAAACTTATATTTTATATTCCAGAATTCCTTGGATATCCTGGTTATCTTAATATTTTGAAACATTTTTAGTGGTCTAATGTGATTTGTCAATTGTGTTAAATTAGACTATTCAATTATAACCAGTAACAAACATGTATGGATTTATTAGGTTATAAAGTTAGTAAAACATCAGTAAGAATGCATGTAATCTCATTAGGAGATTAAAGGAGAGAACTCATTAGCGATTTCCTAATTCATTAAGAAGCGATATTGAACACGTTAAGCGATTAACTAAATCAGGAAAAAACAATTATGAACTCATTCAGTGATTGACTTATAGACAGAAAAATATACATGAACTCATCAGATGACGAACGTAATAACAAATGCATGTGTGTTAAATAGGTGATTAAACTATAATGGATTATATTATAAATGTATTAACTCTTTCCTTCATTTATTTAAATCTTTCTGCGTTTTCTTGAAATTATAGTTTAAAATTTGTATATAATGGAAAAATATTTTACTGTGCCGAATTTGAAATGGCACATGTGCACCCAAAGTTACAATCCGTTATCTTAATTAAATGTTTCTCCTTTCAAAACTCATCAATTGGTCAAGCGATCTACAGCCTTGTTTGTTCTAACACCTGTTTGTTGACTAGATATTGAAATAAGCAATATAACATAAAGTCCTAAATGTCTCACTTAGTAGATAATGTGGCTTATCATTGTTAGTAATATGTTGACTGTGCGCTTCATTAAACATAGAGGTATGCGTTTGAAGACATTCTATGAACTTGGACTTTATAGAAGAAATAGAAAACTGTTCCTGCTCATTTTTGAAGGGCTGTGGCCTCAAGTCTAAGACCAAAGGCTACCCTATGAGCAGCTGAGGATCATTCAACATATTGCAATAAAGGAATCTAGTTTATCTAGAGAAATGCTCTAAGTTTCGTAATTCAGTTTTGATCGTTCATCAACTTCCGTACATTTCTTTATAAAATTCAAAATTTTATATTTATAAAAAGTCTCCAGGAAGTTATAGGATTGCTATTAACAATATTTCTTTTGGAATATGGTGCAGGTCCCTGATTTCTTTTAGAATATCAGGAATAAGTCCTCGACCAGATGAAATCGAACACTGCTGATGTATTTTACACATATTTCCATCTTTCGCTTCTTCCCAATTAAATAGAATGAGTGATTTCTCTCCTTCATTTTTTTTCTTAACACTTTTACAATTTTTTGTTGTTTTATGAAATCCCGAACTACATTTATTTGGAATATTTTCATTCAGTTTGCTGTCCCTTGAACTATACTCAAACGATGAAAATATATGTACATTTTCGACAATATTTCTTTCGTCGATTATAACAAAATTTTCAATATCATCCTCAGATGTATTTTTGTCACAAGAATCATTTTCTAAAAGTTCATGTAGCAATTTAAAAACTTCTGCTTTCGAAATACATCTTTTGCTGGATGCCATCATTAAACGCGTGCAAGTTGGAACGCCTCTAATACGTTTTCTTCCTGCTCAGTTTACAAGAGGGAATATATTCTTTTTTTTTAGTTTTTAGCCTACAACAGAAATAAGAATATTCCTGAACTTTCCAATATATAGATACAATAGCTTCCAATTACAAAGCTCAAACATCTGCCTAACAGGTACATACCACATTTGTGAACACACCCAATTCTCATTATCTTCCCTTCTGCAAAAAAAAATTGCAATACATCTCCTAATACAATTCTTTTAAAACTGAAATATTTTGAGTTAGAAACTTAGTTGAAATAACAGAAAAAGTAATTATCTTGCTCCTTATAGTAGTTCTGTTCCTATGACCTTATAGTAGTTCTAGGTATACAGACATATAAATAAAAAAGAAATATTTCTTGGCATTAAATAAAATTCATGTAAAAGCATTTGACTCAATACTTACGAAAAATAAAATAAAAATAATAAGAAGCTTGAATTTGGAATACAACTGAGAAACGAGGAGACACATCTCTCGTCAGAAATGATCCACTTCAGTAATTCTAGAGTTAAATTTTAATCAGTAATTGATTTGTACGAAGTATTTCATACATTCAATTAAATCTTTCTATTTTTCCTTTAAATCATAGTTTAAAATTTGTTCATCACGGAAAATATTTCTTGAGCCTTGCCTGATCTGACTTTTGAATCTTACTTCAGAATCCGCTACCTTAATTAGATGTTACTCCTTCCAAAACTCATCAATTGGTCAAGCAATCTATAGCCTTGTTTGTTGCAATGACTGTTTGTTGACCAGATATTGAAATAAGCAATATAACATAAATTCCTAAATGTCCCATTTAGTAGACAAGGATGCTTGTCATGGTTAGAAATATGTTGACTGTGCTTCATTAAACTTGGATATGTGCTTTTGAAGACATTCTTTGAACTTGGACTTTAATAGCATCCTCGTAGCAGAAGTATAAAATGATAGGAATTTAAATAGGGGTTCATATATAAATAATCCGTAGCATGTTATATGAATTTCAGCGATATGATATGTTAAGATTTTAATCAACAATTTTAGACTTAAGAATCGAATATATATTGGAATTTTAGATATAATATGGTTAATAATATCTGTGTATCAATCATTGCTAATGTATTAAGGGTAGAGATAAATATATATAGATGTCAATATTTCAAAAATTAGATGATTAGATGTTTAAAATGGGTAACTAAAAAAGTAAATAAATTATTCTTTCTTTAAACAAAGTGTATATAAAATTGTATTTGATTTCATTTTTCAAAAAATTTACTTTTTTTTTATAAATAACAATGTCCAAGTAATGAATTATGCATTAATTTGTTCCTTACATTTTCAGTAAAGTATTAGAATATCTTACAAACTTATACTAAATATAAGGTTTTTAAATATAATCGTAACTATTTATCTCGCTGAAGTCGTGATGGGTGACTACTAATTCGCTAATATCATTATTAATATAAATTGAGCCGTAATATAAGTTCCAACATCAAAGTTTTTTTTTCTGCGTTATGTTTCTACATTTTCAAAATTATTTTAATTATTAGGTAAATAATTTATACAAGAGAAAAAATTTGTACCTCTTATAATTTGATCAATGCAAAATGGTTGAATGTACAGCTCATCTCAGTGATCAAGATAGCTTGAAAGTAATATCTTACAAAAAGGAATTCTAAATTATAACAATTCAATTTCCGAGACAGGGTGATCCTTTCGAAATCAAACATTCGAATCCTATAAAGGTAAATAAAAAAGTAATAAAATGCTCGACACTCTCAAGACCCAAAATTTTGAAGGATGCGTTTTTCGGCAGCATTTTTTATGACTGTGTTGTCAGACTTTTATCATCCTTCTCTTTTCTTGATACTCACTGTCTACACTTTATGATTAGAGTATAATGCCTCTACATTATATTACCTTCTTGCCACAGATAATCATTAAATAGACTTAACGGATTTTTTTTTCTTTGTCCCATTATCTTTGACTCGTTACTTTGTCCCCTTTGTTTTGTACTTGGATAGTCCCCCTGCTTAAAGGCCGTATTAAATCTCTCTGTTAGAAGCATTTTCTTTTTTTTTTTTTTAAATTTCGACCTGCTAGCTCAGATTTTTATCATCTTTAAAGGTTTTGTTTCGTTGTTATGTTTCTTCCAAAATTAGTGATGGCTTTCATTCCATCGTTCCCCTCTTGTCTCTGTCGATCGTTTTTTGATGCTTTTTACGGTTTCCCCTTCTCCATCACTTTTGATTGCTTGTTTTTTATATCAATTCTGGTTTCATGAATATTTCCTTTGTTATATCCCTGCATTTATTTATGTTTGTTTTTTAGGTGTACAAGCAACTTGACTTATTTCTTTCTCGCTTTTTTTTTAATTTCTCTAAATTGAAGTTTAAGTCTTTTATCGCAAAGTGGAATTTCATCGGATATTTGTGCCATAATGTGTAAAAGAAAAGATTCAAAAAGGATTAAGAATTGATAACAATTCACTAACTTTATAAATTATAACTATATCTTTTCACAATCGGATATTCAGATATAATCTGAAAAGAAAATAAATCTGAATATAAAAAAGTAGCCATAGTAAAACAGATAAGTAAATGGAATCTTGTGGTAACGAACCACTGTATAATGGGTTCTGATAGTAGTGTAAAATAATTAATTCATTAACGCATTCATAAATAATTAATTCATTAATTCCTTTAATGCTACATTGTAGTTGACGTTTAAGGGAACTAGGAAAAACTAAAAGATATAGTTCCTCTTAATACTTGATTAAACAACATTGCAAGAAATGCATAATAATTTAATCGCACGTTAAACTCTACTTGTACTAAGATATATATTTTTATGATAGAGATATAAAATACCAAATGTAATCATTATCGCACATTTAGTACGTGATGCAAATTTAACAATGTATGTTACATTAATCTCTTATGTTTGGTTTTCAAGTCTGAAGGAAAAGTCCAATTAAAAAAACTTAAGCCGGTTAAGCTTTCCAACCACTTAAACCTCCATTCCGTTCAATGTTTGTATCGTTTCGTGCATATTTTAAAACACGCGGCTCAACAAACGATGTTCTGGAAACACATAAACAAGAGTACGGCCTTTACCAGAAAGGGTTAAATCAAGCATTTAATTCAATTACAAAGTAATTTGTCTCCAACAAAAAGATTCATGAAGGGGGTTTGTCCTGGTTTGATGTAACTCCTCTTAACTACTTCTCCTTTCCCTCCGCCTTTGAAAGCTACGATGGGATGAATTTGTAAGAAAGAATGTTTTAAACGGAGAAGTAAAAGGATTGACTGTGCTTAGGAGACATTTTATTTGAGTGCCTTAACGAAGAAAATAACGCAATAACCTAGAATAATTTTGTTTTGTTTAATTTTATTCATTATGATAAGAAATAAACTTGAGGTGTTTCTAGACTTGAGATGCTGAAATTTTCGATGTGATAGTATTTCTTATGGTATAATGTGAAAGAAATAAATATTCCTAACTGAATAAATGAACTCCTCTTAGGGATTTAGAAGAGTAATTACTGTTGTCCTAAAAGTTCCCGAACTGTTAGTTGGCAAATTTATTATACACAAACATTGAACATCGAACTTTACAGCATTTTTTTTATGCTGATGATGAAAAGCATTTCCAACAGATCGTAGAAGATTTTTGTTTATTAAAATGGACTGCCTTTTTCTTGGAGGTGACGCTGAACTTCGTTCTGTATATTTTGAGAAACATGTTCTTCAAGTTTCTGGAACTAACTTATTGTATTCTTGGAATAAAATAGATTGTTTTAGATTATATATTGCATGAAGATTATTCGAATGCCTAAATATTTCTCGAAAATTTCCCAGGCTTCATTACTCATATTTCATACTGAACCATCTTTCTTGAACCAAGACGCTCGATTATCTGATTTGAGGAAGTCTCTGGATTTTTTCTGTGAGAATATCTAATGAACAAAGTTTATGGAGTAATCTACAAACAGTAAATTATTTGAAAATCTTCATGAATTTGTCAATAAATTATGTGAAACATGTTTCTCAAGACATGCTCTTACAAGTTTCTATTCTAAGTCTACAAAAGTTTGACATTTTTAACCTATTTGGCAAATGGCAGTTCAATATGTTTTTTTTCTGATACGTTAGAAGTGCTTTACAACAATAATTACTATAAAATTCGTCACTTTTATAGAATAAATTAAATGTTCGGCAGCGATATCTTATTCCTCGAAAGAAACCTGAAATTTGTCTGCTGTATTTACAGTATATCAATTGAATCAATTGAAACTGAAACTCAGTTGCGTGTATTTATGTAAACTGATTTCATTATTGCTCAAGATTAACATCCTGGTTTCATTTACTATCATATAAACAAATTTATTTAATATATAATTCTTATAGTTTTCGTAATTTTTCTGTTCATTTCTAATCATAAAATCTTTATTTTACTCATAAATTCACTTCCTATATTTTACTCATCAATTGATTTTCAAAATCATGCATATCAAAGTTATGTACTGTATATTTTTAAATGCTTCCAAATCTTAAGGATACAGGAATTTAAATTTTCCTGGAGTGTGTTTTGGGAAAAAAGCGTACAAGTTTTGGTATTCTCTTAAAATATAAAAGTAATTATATTGAATTAATTTGATTGACTGAAACGTTAGAATATGTATTGCAAATTTAAGTTTATTATTTAAATTAAATGGTGATCTGTTTTTTGCAAATCATTAGGAACGGGTAATGAAAGTTATTTTATTTCTAATCACGTTTCGATATTCCTAGCTTTCTTTTTGTAAGAAATGCGGGTACCTTACTTCATATCTTAAATATAGCTATGTAACGCCAAAAGAAGCTTTACGTGAGAAGAACTTACGGTACAGATCGTTGAATCGAGCTTTCCACACGTATTCCAGATGCAACTTTACTTTAGATTGCCATACATATCCTCCTTGTCGTTCTTATTTCTAAAAAAGAAGAATAGCCTCATTTAAAATTTAAGACATCGGGTTTCAAGGAATGATGTTACATGCTTCAATATTTCTAAGGAGCAAATTTCACTAACTCCATGGAAATTGCACACAGAGGGATACCTCACTATTTATTATAATTTTTAAGCCTTTCGTTTTTTGATACACAAATATTATTTTAATTTGTGTCATAGTAATAAATTTCCAACTAAATTTGATCAAGGGCACTATACAAACAAGAAACGTATTTAAATAACCGTTACAATATTTTTTTAATAATATTTACTTAATAATAAATCGAGCTGTAATAATTTTCTCCAAAACAAATATATGTAAATGATCATTGATTAAATTTACTCTTAAAATATTATTAATATGGAAAAAAAGTGTTCTTACTTTTGTATCATCAAATGTACATTTAAAATACTACATCTACATAAAAGTTGCACATTTCTTAAAGGCAGGTTCAATTAGAGAGATATTAAATTTCTCTTAATTAAACCCAATAACCTACTTTAATTCTCCTCATAAGTTAACCTTTCAACTGACAATTCATGTTGTAATTGTTGCTGTCGCCTTATTACAAGAAACGGCGAGGCGGGCTACTCTTCACAAATCTCATGTATATTTAAAATGATTCAGTCCTTTTCGGTCTCTCTTTTTCTTTTCCTTCTCGCTTTCGTTTGATATTTCATCTGTGAAACGCCACTGCTCTTCGCATTTTGTGAAGTCTGCCCACCAAGTAACCAAATTGATAATAAAATACTTCATTATAGAATAAAGTCCTTCTCCATCGATTGTGCCAATATGTCGATCAAAACAGATTTAAAATGAAGTCGATGTATAGCAGGTTTCTACACATATTTACACACACATGCACGAGCACACACATACACGAGCGTGCGCGTACACACACACACATATATATATATATAACTATACATATATATATAACTATACTGATTCAACTTGAATTTGAAATAACTTTTACTGAAAACTCATTTAATTTCCTAATTTTCACCATCCTCTCACTTAAAAGGAAAAAAAAGGTTCCTGATCTTATTTCCTGATACCATTCCTTTTTAATTTTAATTTATGCAATGCAATCCCGCGCTCATAAATATTTTCTGAATATACAGTTCTCACGGTTAAAGACATGTACGAATCATCCTTATTATGTTGTTAGAGGCCATTATAATACTTCAGAATCCTTATACCTTATGCTATGTGATCTATTACGCAAAAGGGAAAAATCCCTTGTACAAATAGAAAAGTAAGGATACATTATCTCTCTTTTGTCTTTTTCACTACGGTCTTGAGGACTGAAGCTACGCTGTTCATCTCCTAAAAGTCTGTAATCTGTAACTCTACACATATGATGGCGGTCAAGATCTGCTTTTAAAATTGCCTGTCTCTCTTCCAGGAATAAGTAGACTTGGTAAGATTAACTGGTCGGTCTCATTAAGGACATGACTGTGATTATCCAATTTTTACTTATTCATTAATTGTAGTACGTTACACACACACATAGACACACACATATATATATAAACATGTTCAACTCTTTTTTTACATGATAGATACGTTCCTCAGAAGACCGTGCAAAACCATTTACGTGAAAAATACGTGCGACATATGGTAAATCTATGGATATGTTCCATAATTTTGAAAGACAATGTAAGATGAAAATATTTTAATTATTTTTCCAAAAAACGTACAAAAAAGCAATAATAAAATCCTAATTGGATATTTATGAAACAAAAACAAATCATTTTTATTACAAGAAAAATTTAAAATTAGTGTACAGTATGAATTCAATCTCTTGGTACATACAACATATAAAAATTGAAACTGAAATTTGGAACGAAACTACTAACAAACAACTATTCATCGCGTGTTGATAAGATGCGTGAACATTTATTACGAACTGAATCAAAAACGCCATCATCAATATATGGGTCAAATATGATCAGCATAATTATCGACTTTGATTCAAATGAAGAATTTTGTTCGTAATTAACGGTCTCTGTTGATTTTTTTTGTTGTAACAAATTATGTTATTAGATTATGGGTTTTTTTCCCCTTGATATCCTGCAACACAATACTTAAGATTACGTTGAAATTTTAATGCATGGTCCCTGTCATAATCGAGAGTAAGAAAATGTTGCTACATACTTGTAGCAAATTTAATGCCTTCGCGAATTAAATCAGCCATTAAAGCTCCCGGCTACCTTATATTTGTCTGAATCAAGCGTAAGAAAATGTTATATGCTTGCAGCCACTTTCATGCCTTCGCGAATTAAATGAACTGTTAATAGTTGATATTCATCTTAGACTTCGTCATTATAGAGTTCACTGTTATCATAAACTGTCCTAAATTCGAACAATTCGTCCTCATCCAAAAAACTTTCTAGCATCAATTCTTGGATTTCAGTCGTCTGTACATAGTTGAAACCTTCGCACCAATTGCATTTGATCGAGTTATAATTTCAGAAAACATAGCTATTTTTTGTACTACGAAACTTAAACTCTTGACGCATGCTAACAAAATATTTTCAAAAAAGTTTCCACAGGTATGCCTCCGTACGTTTCCACTCTTCTCTGGCCTGCATGATCACCAGATTTTTCATCGATCGAGCATAAATGGGATCATTTAAGATGGCAAGATGGGTAGCATACGAGTTTGGTTAAATTAATTTCGCTTTTACAGCAAATGTGGAACTAGATGTAACAGGTCATCATATGGATATCATAAGGTGACTGTGCAAGTCCAAAATACAATTTGTGGTCATGATATAGATTTTATTTTTATTTATTGACTTATATTAAAATTCAATCTTTTTATCTTTAAAAATCGTTAAAATTATCCTTAAAACACATTATCTCAAAATGATCTGCATTAGTAAGCCTTAAAATTTATACGTGCACTTGTTTTTAAAATGTATATACATAGAATAGATTATGCTTGAGATTTTTTAATGCATTAAAGTGAAAATTAAAATAACTTTTTTTAAAGAAAATTTCAGTGTACTGGACTCTAACTGCGATAAATTTCTTCGTAAGAGTGATATTATAAATACATAAGAGTATTCTCTAGATAAGGGTACTTTTTATATTATATAATTTACAAAATAGCAACATATTTAATTTTTTCTTGAATTACCTTGTTTTGTAAAAAGTCTCAATTTTTGATTATATTCGTATACAATTCACATGTGACAGTAAAAATATACACTAAAAATACTTTTTTTTGGCGAATTTCTAACATTGCAGCCTTATAACTATAAATATGTATACACTTATATAAATATGTATTTGTACAGAAAATTTAAGTTATTTCAAAAACTCTTCTTCGGTAGTGAATTGTTACCTTAATTCGCAGATATTGGTAAAAATTTGATTTGTTTGTCCAGAAAAAAATTCACAAAGAAATCTTGATACCGACGTTATGGAGGAGATGTATCTAAGTTTCAAAAAGTGTTTCAAGGATCCCTGACTTAGACAATGAGAAGGAGATCAGAAGACATCCAGGAGGTCATTCAGAATCGTTTAAATGACAGTTCCTAATAAATAGTAGTTGAATTTCACAAAAATAGGATCTTTCTCTTACCAAACTGATGACAACGCACATATAAATAAGAACTTTACAAATAAGCACACAAGAAAATATAGTTATTTAAGTTACGATCTCATGGCAAGGTAAGAATAATAGGGAGAGAAAAAGTCTAGTATATCAAACTTTGCAATGGATCATTTTGTTCTGAAATACCCCTATCGATTTATTTGTGATATAATTATAATTTTTTATTGCCCTTTTCAAATTCCAAAAGTGATTCTTTTTATTATTAATAAGAATTTTTTTTTAATCGATCATCTTAAAACAATGTTTTCTTCTGTTTCTGTCCTTGTACATGTTTGCCTTGTGTCTTCTTAAAAGAGTACAAATCACACAAATTGCATACATTATATACACAGAAGTAGAAGGCGCATTTATTCATGTAAAAAAAAAACAATTCCATGTAATAAGGGGAAATAATAAAGGGTGCACATGAACAGTGTAACAGAAATTTAGAAAACTGCTTCGGAATGCTAATATAATTTTAATTTAGTTAATTCATCGTAACAGTACCTTATTACAGGTTGTTGGTTATAGACTATGGCACTCCGAACTACTATCGTATGACGAAGTAGTAGTTGATATATCACACATTCATTTATCATTCCGAGTCGCATGAGGATTGAAACTCATGAGACATTTAATTGCTTTTACCAAAATGTTTCGTAATTACTTGAGTGGCACTCTAGCAAACAATGAATAAAATGATGTTAAGATTTTTACGGAATGAAATATGAATCAAGTAACGTAGTTTGTCGGTTCCGAATCACCGGAAATTAATTTAAAAAACATTCGGCTAAACCAAGAAATATTATTTTTTCTCGAAACGTTGACTAAATAAATTAAAAGTAACTCATTATATCTTGAATGTGTTAAACATTCTAAGAGCAACTACTAAAATTAAAATGAATTAGGAATGTTCTTATTCGAATGATAAAATTATTTTAGATATGTATGATAAAAGTCCATTTTTGGTATCAAATTTAGATAAAAGCTTAATCCCATTGTTTTTTACTATTTTTGGTCCAAATCTTGTAAGTGTTTTCATTTATCTTTAGGAATTCGAGTTGTGTTTTGAATTTTTAATATCTCAATTGATCGGTGACGCAAAATATCCTCTTATATATAAACTGCTGTTTGTAGAAAATGCAACACCATGAAGGAATCATCAGAATTAAATGAAATTCGCAGCAAATGTCAATTATAGGATATTATGCAAATTAATAAAGTTTCAGAGACATCGCGCGTGCGCGGCGCGCGCAGCGCCCTCTGAATTGATGCTGAAAGCGTATAAATAAAGTGCTGTAGCGGGACGTTGAAAAAAGTCTATGATTATTTGTTAGTGGCAAACGTTTAGTGAGACCTGAGTATGCCTCCACGACGGAAGAATAAGAAATTCAAGCAACTTACGGAGTTTGAACGAGGGAGGATAATCGGTCTTCGAGAAGGAGGATTTTCCTATCGCGCAATAGCAGCTCGTATGCAGCGGAACAGTTCCACAGTGATGCGAGTTTGGAAGCAGTGGACCGACGAGCACCGAACAACTCGAAAAACAGGCACTGGACGACAGAGGTGACGTCAGAGCGCGATGATCGACACCTGCTCCGCATGGCGGTGAATGATCGCACAGCTTCCTCCAGGCAGCTGGCAGCACGTTGGTCTACTGCTACAGGTGTACAATTGTCGGCTTCGTCAATTCGTCGTCGTCTGCTGCGCCGTGGATTGCGTGCAAGGGTGCCTTTATATAGGATTCCCCTCACGGCGAATCATCGACGGCTGCGTCGGCAGTGGGCTCTTGAGCACAGAGACAGGCGAGCTGATTGGCACCAAGTTGTCTTTTCAGATGAATCACGCTTCAATTTGTGGACCCATGATGGCCGTGTTCGTGTTAGACGTTATGCCGGTCAACGCTGCCTTCCTGAGTGTATTATTGAACGACATAGTGGTCGAACACCCGGAGTTATGGTCTGGGGTGCGATTTCGTATCATGGACGATCCAATTTGATACGAATTGAGGGTAATCTCAATAGCAACAGGTACGTCCGTGAAGTGCTACAGCCCGAAGTCGTTCCTTTCCTTCAAGGCATCCCTGGAGCTATCTTTCAGCAGGATAATGCACGCCCACATGTTGCGCGGACTGTTCGAGACTTCTGTTCAGCACAACGCATGCAACTTCTTCCTTGGCCTGCTTATTCACCGGATATGTCGCCTATTGAGCACGTGTGGGATATGGTTGGTCGGCGTCTCGCTCGTGATCCGCGTCCTGCAGTTTCCAAAGACGAACTTTGGTTGCGCATACAAGCGATATGGAATTCTCTTCCTCAAGCAGATATTCAACATCTGTTTGACTCCATGCCACGTCGTATAGCAGCACTTATTGCAGCGCATGGTGGCTGCACCAAATACTGATTTCGGATGCTTAATTTGTTTCTTTTGTTTTGAAAATTTCATCATTTATTTGTATCAGTACAAGTCGTTTCTGCATTAAATTTCATTTGATTCTGATGATTCTTTCATGGTGTTGCATTTTCTACAAACAGCAGTATATTTTAAAAAGTACTGAGAAATTCTTCCCATTTCATCTATAGCTCATTATTGCAAAATCTTTCTTCTTAATGACTTTTTCTTTTTTTTTTACTTCCTACGGATTTCTAATACATTGTTTTCGACACTTTTGTAAAATTTTGCTTATTATTTATTTCATCATTTACTCAGACATTAACTCCCTTATACAATCATTCATTTACTATCTCACTCATTCACTCTTTCAATAAATCATCATTGCATCAATAATTCAATAACTTTTCAATACCTCATTCCTTTTTTCCTGCACTTACTTACTCACTCATTAATTCACTTATTCAGTAATTCAATCAATCATTCACTCACTTATTCTTTTACTCATTCATTCACTTTTTCATTCATTGATTTATATGCATTTATTCATTCTTATTCAACCATTCATTCACTCAAATATTCATTAGTTTATTCACTTATTCCCTCAATCAATTATTGCTCAATCTCTCATTTACTGATTTTTCATTTATTGATTTATGCATTTATTTATTCTTTTTGACTTACCCACTCACTCAATCCCATATTCATTAATTTGTTAACGAACTTATTTACTCTCTCCCTCATTCATTAACTCAATCTCTCATTAATTTGCATATTTATTCATTCACAAACTCGCTCATTTCTAAATATTTTTATAAATATTTACATCCAGAAATCTATCAAAGAAATAAAATTGCATTCCTGTGGTAAACGAAATGGGCATTTGGACCTCTTTTTCAATCTCTTTAATTTTTTGGACCTCATTATTTTTTTCAAATATTTTAATCAAATGATTTTCAAGAAGTTGGTCCTCATTAAAGAATTTTTAAGTTCGATAAGAATGGTTATGAATTTTAGAAAATCCGTTGAGAGAACCGGTTGATGTGCATTTAAAATGATATAAGATGTATAGCCTTTTTTCACTAATTAATAAAAACTTATAAATTGAAGTATAACAAATTACATCAAATACTTCGAAAAATAAGAACAACTGAACTAAATTTCAAAGAAAAGTGAGAGCTTTTATTTTTTTTTTCTCTCTTAGAACTAAAGTTAGTTTATTTTCTCTTAACATTTAAAAATTGTGAAGAAGAATATGAGAGTGGAGTCTTATTGAAACGTCACGTCAATTATTCAAATATTTTATATAGAATAACATGCACATTATCATTATTCGTAAGTTACTTAAGAGAAACCTATTTCTAGAAAATACCAGTTATCATTAGTAATTATTTCCAGAAAACTGAAATATCCAGTGAGAGATAATATTGTGTACTTTTTTTTAACCAAGAAATAATTCACATGTACTGTTAAAAGTTTATCAGGCTGCTCAAAAGAAAAAAAAAGGAAAACAAATGCTTTTAAATGACTGAAAGTTATTCACCTTCAATCAATTGGATTATAAAGGTAAATTATTAAATATTTTCAACGTAGTCTAGTTTAAGAGATACATCAAAACATTTCCAGTTACCTGAGGCATAACTCATGACAGTTAATGTTTACGAGACACTTTTTTAAAGGAATTTTTATATTGCCACAAGCTGACATTAAAAATTGGTTAAAATTTCATTTCCTTCAAGAGAAGGGTATCATCTGAGATGATGACCGAGTCATTTGAATGTAGAGAAAAATTTCGAGACCATCCTGTTTACCTTATGATACGTCAATCAGCCCAAGCCTTAATTTCAGTTAGCTTACTTTCTCCAGAAAAATACTTTTTGATATTAAATTATTTCGAAGCAATAAATACGTATCACGTTAGAATTTTACATCTACGAACAAGTCTAGAAATTTAATTTCGTTACGCTTCATGAGCAAGATGGCATCAAAGCGGATTGCTGTTTATTTGATTGTGGCTAAAAGTTTCGAGACCATCGTCAGTAGACCTCCAGTTTTCCTTATACTACGTAAATATAAAAACAAATACAACATTTTATTAAATTTTTTATATACTATAAATAAAATTGGTGCATGATTTTTTTTTATGGAAATGAAAGACGCGTATCTCTTTAGGATTTTACATCTATGAGTAATTCTAGAAACTTACTTTTGATGCCCTCATCAGTCACTTTTGAAGATAGCAATTCGTTGAAGAATTATTTTCTGATTAAAAAAAACAGCTCCATGCATTTTTTTTAAAAAATATAATTTGATTAAATTAAATGCATACTTTTTACATCATTTGTGAATTAAAATTAATTTAAAAATTAACTACGTATATCATATAAAACCCATAGATACATAATGATGCTTTTGCCAGTTTCAATACAATTAAAAACAACTAATAATTGTTAATATTTTTGCTTGCCAGCGCACACATTATGTATAATACTGTTAAAGATAATATAAGTATTTTGTCCTTCACAATAATTATATTTCCCATAACTTTTCATAGAAAAGGAACAACACTACCAAAACATTACTGTTTTTTTTTCTGTTTTTTAAATAAAACTACACGTGCAAACGATCTTGGTTCTATATTCCAACCAATGAATGCACGATAGACAAAGATCTAATCTCAAATTTCCTTGGTCTTTACATTTTGTATACAACGAGTATGATATCAAACGCTTGTAATATATCGCGTTCTTCATTTATTCACGTACATCTAAGACTAGGTTTATGGGAAGAAGCAGCACCAGTAGAAATTTGCTTTCCATGAAATCCCTGTCTCTCATGTCTGTTGTAATAGAAGATGCTGATTCGACGGAACCGAACGATATGTCGAGGATCTAAATCGAGCGAATTGAATTGGACGTCGCTATTAATCCTTATTGATGACGCCAGAGCGGGTACTCTCGTTTGCTGATTTCCGATTGGATCATCGCTGATCATAGTAAATCTGTGGTCCAGCGTTTTGGAACGGAAACCGATATTGTTGCACTGAAAGGAAAGTTCTATTCATTACTCATATTCAGAAGAAGTAATTATGGAGCATTATATGGGATATGACACCATTGAGAAATGTTGGAATGTAAGTTTGAAGTTTTTTACAATTAATTATTTATTTTATATATTGCACAACGTAGAATAAAAATAGAATAAACATTTTAACTTACTAATTTTTTATGAATATTTCATATGAATGTTAGCTTTTAAAATCTGTTATTGTGTGTTAAAAATAAAATCTTGATCAGTACTTTAATTTCATTCCAAAAATTTTATTTTTAGAGCTAAATCTAATATTACCTAACCCCACTTGGAATAATGAGAGTAACATGGAGGCTTAGTATATAATGAAATAAAATTTATTTCTGTGATTTCAATATACGTATGTGCAATCGACATTTTTATTGAATTTATCTTTATCACACCTTACCAAAAATTAGGCGAATATTTTTTTTTTCTAAAAAAGAACAAGTTTTCAAAAAAAGAAAACAGTTACTTAACGATGGACTAAACTTTTAAATAACCTTCTAAATTATTTCTCATTAAGTATGTTATTTTTTTCTAGTATTTGACTTTTCATCAGAAAAAATCCCAAACTTTAAACATCGATTATTTTTACTGGTATTGAAGGAAAGTTTCTGTTATGGAAAGTAGGTAACTTGACATTAAGTTAAAATCAGAAGCATTTGACACTAATAAAATATATCGGTAACACGTTTCAAATATGTTAACATTTATTCTAATAAATATTTATTCATTTATTATAAATAAAAAAAAGAAAAGGAAAAAAAATATTTTAAAAATATAGTATATTAAATAAGTTTACGGAAAAAAATGAAATGAAACAAATAAAAATTTGGAATATTATGATTACTAAGAAGTACCCCTAAATGCAAAATTGTACGCAGAATCATTAAATTATGCAGTAATGTTTCGTGATTGAACGTACTGCTGGACATTAGTTACAGTTAAGGTTACGCAAGCTAGTCAGTCTTATTTAATTATCGATCCACTTATCGCGTTATTTTCGAAAACTGGAAAAGTACTACAAATGATTTGCTCGAAGTTATCTAATAAACGATTAACTTTTTATTTCTTTATTTTTTCAGATACCTCCAGAACTAATGATTGTTTGCAAATGCAATTTCGAATATAGCATTTTTAAATTAATTCTGTTACAACATTGGCTTCCGTATAAAGTAAATTCAGTTTTTGAAATCAGTTTATAATTAAGTGAATTAATTGATGGTTTTGAGCTGTAAACTATGGAATTATTTGAGAAAAATACCTCAGACGACACATCGCTTTCCTAAAACTTTGAAAGCTTTGAGACATACAAGCATTTTTAAAGTAGTATACCCATGTTTTCCTTATAAAATGAGTAAAATCAATAATTATGTCTTGGGTAAATTAAACAAGTGCGGCAATCAATAACAGGCTTGAGTGATAATGTAGTTATATGATCCTCATAATCACATCCGATGTACTAAAGTATATTAATAATCAGATAATTTATTTATTATCCATTTACTATGTATCTATATATTTAAATATATATCCATAATCCTTCAAAATATTTAAAAATCGAAGAATTTAATTTTACTTTAAATGGCAGAAAAGTCTATTATTACTATTAAAGATTCGTTTACTTTTCTCAAATTAGTCCATTTCTCCAGCATTTACACAGTTGTTGCAAAAACTTAATGGAAAGGAAATTATATTCGCAGGAAATACAAAAAAAAAAAATTATAAAAGAAAGGAATTAATCTTTAAAATTACTCGTAGATATACCAGAGGGGAATTGAGATTATTATATCTAGATACTGATAAAAATATACTCACAACAGATACTTAAGAGAATATGTAATTCGAAGATATATTTAAGGTTCAACATGTAAAGTCATTGACCATATCATCGCATACTTCTCATTTTTCAACTATACATAATAATCACTCAATAATTTTTGCCTCATATTGATAATTTTTATAATGCCTCATCAAGATATTCCGTGAAGTGAAATCTGGAGTCTTTTCAAAATAATAGCCTTGATACTCTATAAAAACAGCATTCTATAAAATGAATGTCTATATTACTATAATTCACTGGATGACGTGTTTTTATTTATCTAAGATAAATAAAATTGTTGAAGTTATTTGAATTTTATATTTTTACGAAGAATATATTATTCAAAAGAGTTGTGATTACCATTGTTATTATCAATAGAAAAACACATTGAATAATTAAAAAGTATAAAAACAATTAATGTTTCCTGTTTCAATCAAATAAATAATTTGAGATATTAAAATAAGGAAGATTAGTAAGATATATTTAAACACAGTAAGAAATTAAACTTAAATATGGAAATACTCAGACAAAGAGAGAGAGTTAGGGATAATATTTGTAAAATATTGTAAAATTATTTATGTATATTCTTCAATGTTCGAAAGCAGTAATTAAAAACAATTGAATGCGTAACAGTATTAAAATTAAAAGAAACATTTTTATTTCTTTCCATTTTCTTAAAGTAAGCAAATATTTTTTTCAAAGTTAATATAGGTTTGAAGTGCTTACAGCTATAGTTCTTGTTGGTAAAATAGTGACTGCTATTATTTTTATTCGAATAACGCTTACTGATTCATAACTATTGCATTGATTTGATTCAACTATTGTCCTGGCTAACTAAGCAGCCCACAGACCATTTAAAAATATTATTTTAAAAACATATTTACATATGAAGAAAATGAAAGTGAAAAATTGTAATGGAATCTGTTGAGTAACCAAATATGTACCTTATTTTGGAATTGAATAATTCAAAATTATACATTAATACATAAATACAAGAGGGAATTTCAAAAAAGTACACATTTTTATCATTTAACATTTTGTGGAAATAGAAAAGTATTACTTATAGATATTTAACGGCAATGACCAGTCTTGTAGTACGAAGGTGGTATGAAATGTTTATGAAAGGATCTAACGAAGATATAAGACATTTATTCTTTTAACTAATTTTTATTTTTCTACATAGTCTTCATGTAAGTCTATACACTTCTCCTAGGGATGATCCCATTTCTTTAGCACTTCCAAATAATACTTTATGTCTTTCTCTGCTAAATAATCGTTTTCGAAAGTGATGGCCTTCTCATTTGATTAAATTATATACTCTCCGAGCAGAATTCTTAAATTAGGGAACAAAATGAAGTCCCTGGGAAGTAATTCTGTTGAGTAAGAAGGTTGGACATGCAGTTCAAATCGCAATTCGTGGATTTCTCCATGGCAACCTTTGAGGTGCAAGACGGCGCATTTTGTTGGTGAATCAGATTTTTTGTTCTGAAAATGTGACCATTTTTCAGCACTTTCTACCTTCAGCTTGTCAACCAATGGTGTGTAATATGCACCTTTAATGTTTTTCCTGTTTGAAGATAATCGATTAAGATTATTCCACGACTATTCCAAACAAACAGAAGCCACCCCTTTCCAGTTGAAAAAAATAGTGACTGCTTTTCTAGGAGCCAAATCCTCCTTCGCAGTCCACTGTTTGAACTGTATTTTCGTTTCGGGCTTATAATGATTTCATCCATCATTTCCTAGTGTCATCTACAGCAATTAATCAGCCTTCGAGAGTGTGAAAAAGCAGTTTCTAATGCGTGGATATATTTCTCTTAATCCAATACTTGACAAAAAAAGTATTTTCACCGTATTCATAGTATCTGCTAACTGTCTCACTTTAATTCGACGGTCATCTAACAGCATTTCGTGAACTTTAGGGATGCTATCACCAGTGGTTGCAATTTTTACAAGTTCCTTACGTACATCCTCTTCAAAGCAGGTACATTTACGATAGAATTCAGATGTCCGAATTTTTACGGTGGTAAATGAAGGTGTAGATTTCCGGTACACAGCATTCATCTCATATTTGATTTGTGCAAACGTATTGTTTTTTAAAAACAAATATTTAATGACCGGTAGATAATCGATTTTCTTTCTATTTTCACAAAAACATTCACATCCACTCTCTCAAACGACTATCAAACAACAACTGAAAGTCCAAAATGGCTGAAATTTTGTTGAGTACTTGTTCAAAGATAAGCTGCAACATTATCTAGTCTTATCGGCGATTGCTACCACTTAACATTAAGGACGAAATTTTGTCATTCTTTTGATTTTAACATACCTATATTCCTTGAATAAATAAGCATTACAAACATTTTATATAATTATGTATGAGGGTTGTGTAATGAATATGAGTTTAGATATTTAATTCCAAAAGATCAGTAATTTTTAAATATCGAAGTTTAATGACGACGTAGAATTGTATGCGTCTTCTATTGTAATATGTGATAGTTTGTATATGGGAAGTAAACGGTTAATTAATGTCATTCTCTACTATCTAACTCATGCTCAAAACTCATAGGTCATTATAATTGTAAAGGACGTAAAATGTTTTGCAAAAAATGACTTTTTTGAAATGTTGCTATACTCAATCTTTATATCTAAGATATCTATTTGTAGTAATTTAAATTATTCACGTATTGCAGATAGAGAGAGATAACTCGAAATCAGTGTTTTGTTTTACTGGTACGTTTTCACATAAATAATTACTGGGAATAGCAATCTTTGTCAGAAATGATTCTTTAATGAATAAAGAATAATAATTATTAACACAAGTACCTGTATGAAGTGTAGAAAACACCCGTTTGCTCCATCGATACCAGAACATAGTTATTTATTATGGTCCCAACATTTTTAAACTTCATACATCCCCTCACATATGTTTATATCTCTACAGGAACTTATCAGCCTTAAGACAAGAGTAGACAGCAGCTGTTATTCAAGTCTTTGAGACCACCAAATGCATATTCTACCTAATCTCTGGACACTATAACGATAGCCAGATCAGTAGATATTTATCCTCATACAATTTGGCTTAAGAAGATAAACGAGGATTTCCTTTGTTAATGTTACCTTCATAAAACCAACTCACAAATATAGGAATTCAGTATCATTGTGCTAACATATTTCCCTTTACATTTATATTCTTGAGTAACTCAAAGCTAAAGTTTTATACATTACGTTTTGGGAAAAGACATCTAATTTTTACAAAAAGAAAATAATAAATGACATTGAACATTTTCAAAAAAAAAAAAAAAAACAGGCTGAGGAAACAAGAAACTTTTTCCAGAAACGTGTTGTATTTACAATATTTGGGTATCAAAACGATTGCAGAACAAACATGAACCTAATTCTGATCATTTTAGGACTAAAAATGAAGAGCTTACAAATACTTAATTTTAAGAATAATATTTTTTTAAAGAATTTCTTCAAAATTAAATATCACCTTTTAATATTCGAAACACAAAATATTATTCGGTTTAATTCACAGATAGAATCGTATTCCATACATAGCGCCTGTAACGTATTACGAACAAACAAAGTCAGGTTAGATATAACTATTAAATTTTATTTAACCGCTAAACATGCGCCATGATACATACACTACATTTCGTTTTCTACCTCCTTTGCCCCGTCTCTCTCTCTCTCTTCTAGGTGCGAGTGCATCTCAGCCTCTGAATCTCATTGGCTGACTCCATCTATGACGAAATCAAATGGTTTCTGAGTGACGTTCGCTATAAGCCAAAAGCAAAGCGCTTCTACGATTTTTAAGTTTTATATAATTATTAAACATATATACAATAAATAGTTATACATTTTCAATTAAATCAATGTAGTAAAATGAACAATGATTTTTTAATGAATATAGGAATTAACGAAAACCATTTTACTCAATTTTAGAAACTGAAAGTTCTTTTTTGGTGTGTTAAGTTATTATATATAATTAACACAAATTTAGGTAATAAAGATTCTTATACCTTCCTTAAAAAGAAGACATACGAATTATTATGGTTTTTTTTCTCTTAGTGTTTTATAAAGGACTTAGTTTGTTGATAGGACTCTATCGGTCTCCATTTTTAAGCTTTAGTCATTTGATTCTTGATTTGATTTTAATATTTTTCGCTTATTAATTTTCTGTTATCATGGTTTAAAATAATAGAAAGTGAAATAAATAACATTTGTTTCAAACTTATGTTCTATTGTTGACATATTTATTAGTGTTATTACCGTACATATGTATCATAAATGCGAAATAGCATTATAATAGAAATGAAGATATGAATAATTATTTTTTCTATGTAAAATTCCTAATTTACCTTACCTACCAGATGAAATTTTTTTCAATACTCAACTTAGATCAAATTATTCCATTAATATTTATGTTTTAATTCGTTTCGGATAGGGCAATTTCTCATTGTGTGTTGCAATAGTCCACAAGTGAAAATTACCTGAGTCTGTATTAGTTATATCATAATTGTTTAAAAGTTAATATGTATTAAAAAACATTTTCACTTAACAGAAATTATTTAGTCTTAAAATAAATTGCGAAAACAAAATTTATAACTATAACTTAAGGAAGATTTTTGTCTTTGATATATTTTGTAGCCGAAAAGGGAAGACAAATATATATGAATCTTCCCCCAACACACTTATTTCTATTTAAAAAAAAACGTGTATTGATGAAAGAATTACTAACATTTTTTTATCCAATCGCCTTAGAATAACAACGAAAAAGTTACTTCATACGTAATTTATAGACATGTTTGTTGATCTAATTTTCTACCTACGCCAAGGAAGTAAATAAGAAATCATAGTGAAGGACGAAATAATTGGTGAGTCAATAATATTTCAAAGAACACGCATAAGCTTGAGAGTTTGTAATAAATTTTCCATAATTTTTTTTTGAAACGTTTAAGATTAATAGTGCAAATATATGATGCAATGGACTTTCCTTCCTAGTGCTTCAAAATAGTCCAACGCATCCGGATGGTAATCTAGGATATTTGCATTTGAAGTCATTATGTTTTCGCTATTTTTGTTACTTTTTTCCATTATCTCGATCTGTGTTTGAAGGATAATTTTGAATAGATTCTTTGCCGAAAATATTCTTCTTCGTGTGATGTAAAGCACTAGATTTTTTTGTAAATCAAAATACGGAGTTGACCTAAAAAAGTGCTTCCTCCATGCGTTACCTTTTGAATTTGTATGTAATTGCATGCATTTTGGTTTTTTTTTTAGTTATAATTCTACTTAGAATTGCTTTTGAATGACAGTATTGGTTTTAACAAATGATGTTTGTAGACTGTTCTGGGGGAAAAAATTAAAAATCAATAGAAAACAAAGAATTATGCTATAAACATTTTATTGTATAACAAATAAGTTATTTATTTTTTATCACAAATAATTATAGCATTAATACAATGAATAACCTTATATCTTATTATCAGAAACAAATATTTAATACTTGAATTTCATAAACAATGAAAAAAAAAACAGTTGAGATTTTCAAAGTCAAATCTCGAACAAAGAACGATTATAAATTATAACATTTGAAAATCAAATTTTGATCAAATAAATAAAAGTTTTGGTATATTACCACTGAAATAAGATTTTTTTTTTCGGTTGATCAGATGCTCATTGTTGCGGATTATAGCTCAAATGCTATAAACTGCGAAAACTGAGTGCACTGTATAATTTTATTAATAATATCAAAGTAATCCGATAATAACTGTCATTAGTATGCATTCGTAATTATACATAATTATATTAAATGCGTTCAATTTGCTTGGAGCAAAATTCACAACCGGATGTTCATTCGCTAGTAAAGGTAATACTTTCCACACATGATTCCTTCCATTAAAGGAACTACTGTACCCTTACGTCACTAGTCCAAGGTTAAAGTCGATCTGACTACCGGCGTGGTGGGAAAGAACGAGATCACCAAATCAAACATATACCAATCTTTTGTATTAAAATATATCAAACAAATTTAACAGATTACAGTTCCAGTTCTTAAGTAATTTCTACGTTATCATTTTATTTCATGGTGTTGGTTTCATTTTATATTTTCATGGCAGTAAACATATTTACTTCATCTAGAACAAAAAAAATATAAACATAGAACCATCTTCTTCTACATTAACATAAAAAAATGATTTTTCGAGTATAACGTAGTGTTTACCTTAATATTTTGGAATCTGATCAAAACATTATCGATTAAGGGTAAGAGAAATCTGACCTTAATGACATTGTGAATTAGTTGTCTGTAATAGACACAGAATCTGGTTGACCATTTTTTTTTTTTCTTCACCAATATCACAGGACTGGCATATTCAGATAAGCTGGGATGAATTGTTCCTTCCTCTAACAATTCTTCAATTTGCTTATTGACTCTTTGTGTATCTGGAAAAGAAAAACGTCTAGATCTTGGGTAGACAGATATGCCATCCTTTAAGATAATTTGCATCCAAATAACAGCTGTTTTTGCTTTTCGGGATTAGACTCAAAAACTATTTCAGCAAGTTCACTTCTAACTTGTACCTTGAATGTGATCCAGCTCCACTTCTTTAGTGTTCAAATGGGAAGTCTGCCAGCATCAGGGTAGTATCTCATATCTTGGGTATACTCTCGTCATACTTTCCCCTCGTTTCTGATTCTTATGAATCCTTACGGTAAGGAGAACCACCATAATAACGCAAAGGGGTTAAAAGGGTTCTTTAGATCATAAAACTTAGAATGCGTTGTCGTTGGTGTATATGTTAAAGGTCCTTGTTTAATGTTTCTTACCTCATGGTCGAAGGTTCCTATTTTTTGACTATGGGCCTACAAAAATATGTCCTAGATTTTCAAACTTCTTAAGGAAATCTCCCTTTATAAAACTATCTTAGAAAGTTTCATATCCTTTAATCATCTCCGCTAACTTCGAAAGAAGTCTTCATCTTCATCTACATATCAAGAAAGTGCTCAAAGTTTGATATGGTATGGTGTCCTCATCTTTAATTTCTCGGCTCCTATTAAATATTTAAACTATTGAAATGTTTTAATTCTCATGATAGAAATCCATTCTGTAAAGTAGCTGTACTGAATATGTGACTAAGTTTCCCTCCTTTCCTAAGGCAAAATTTGTTGTCTGTAAAAATGCTACTTCATTTTTTTTATTCCTTTAATATCGCATTAAATTTAAATCTTTAACTTTGTCGTAATTGTTCACATTCTCAGGTGTCTTTCTGGCAAACATGTTACATAAATTTGCAGGCAAAGTAGGTAACAGATATGCTATCCTTTATCCCCTTGGTACACGTGCAGTATCTGCTTTTCGATCAAAGTTTATAAGGTATAAGCCCATTTCATTTTTTTTTGTCAAACTTAGCAGTTATTTGACAAAGCCGGATATGTCAGGTTCTTTCAGTTTCATTCTCAGAAACTTCTCTATTTACAACCATACTTGAATTTGCTATGAGTTTGTATTTCAGCTTCTCTACGTAAACTTTTAAATTAAAGACTCCATTCTTTTTCGCTTTCATCTAATTTTTCCGCTGATTTCCGTTCTTTCCCTACCTATTGTAAAGATGCCATCGCCATTGCTTCTTCACTGCTTTGTACACTTTTAATTAGCTCTACAATTTCAGATTTACTCATAAATTCAGTAGCTGACAAATTTAAAATTTCGAGCATGTCTCCTTACATTGCTTACATTAGAGATATTTTGTAATACATAAAATTAAGCAGTACCGTGTTGAAATTTCATTTGATATAATTTTCAACGCATGAATCAAAATAGTTCACAACTAATTCTCAAATTATCAAATAAAAGTATTTTTTTGATAAAAAAATTATTTGGACAAACTTATATTTGAAAAATATTGGAATAAGAAACTTCTTCTTACTTGTATATTTTCTACCGCTGTTATAAAACAAAAATACTCAAATATTATATATTCAGAACATTAGAATGTAAAATATCTAATTGAAGAAGAAACATCCAAAATATACTTTCTTCCTTACGTATTCTGATTCATAAAAGGAAGTAAATTACTTTTTTTCAAAAAGTGTAACTGTTATGATTATTGAGAGGTAATAGATTTATTTTACTAGGGAGTGATATTTAATTATTATTATGTTTTTTTAATTACCCACATTAAATGACTATGGTATCTGCTTTAATTGATTACAAAAACAAAGGAATGATATAAAAATAGCTAAAGTAACTGTAAACAATTAAAATGTATCATAAGTATTCAACACAGATTCTAATTAAGAGAAAATATCTTAGGAAAAAATAAAAATTATTAAAAAAAAACTCATTATAAAAAACAGTTATAGTTTTTTAACTATACAAAGTAGCTCCATTTCCAGAATCTATGAATTAGACTAACAGTTTCAATATAAAAGAGTAGACAAATTATGAACGAACTTTTTAAGAACAAATATATGGATTACCTTTTATTTGGATTTTTCCAAGCTGTTTTTCACTATTGAAGATCTGCGGTGTTCGTCTGAAATTCCGTATTTATGCTGTTTTCTGTGGATCATTCTTTCGATGGCGAACGGCGTTTCTCAGAAACACCTTAAAGTTGATGAATGTCGTTAATGACAATGCCTCGAAACCGTCTTCCAATGTTGAAGGTCTACAGCGTTTTTCAGCATTTTTTCGAGTAATTCATCGATGGCAGATGATGGAACTGCTGGCCGCAAAGAAATCAAATTGAAAGTTCTAAATTTACATTTCGATTTGAACCACCTACCGAATTTTGAAAGGATTTGATTCATTTTAATTTGCTAACTAATATTTAATGAAAGCAAAATCTCTTGCGTGGCGTCTAGGAGTTTTCTCTCAATAACATGGTGCTCAGAGAGGAAAATGCTCCTAAGAGCAATTGCATCTTATGATGTTTGGAAGACGCCGAATGCTTTTCACTTCCACTCTACGTCACCTAACCTGACGAAGCAAAGCACCGTGAATTGCATGGATGTAAATTACTACAGATACACACATACACATATATTTATATTACTATATCTATATACAGAATTGTCATAAAGAAATTGCCACCATCTGCTCTTTTAGCGTCTGTTCCGTTTAACCTATTGATGTGAGTTTTCAAGTATAGTTATTTGGAAGTATGTTCTCTCCATTCTGTGGATCGCAACGCAGTAGTGCTAAGGTTATTGTTATAATAACAAAAACTCGAATTATTTGAAGGCAAAGTCTAATTTTCCCCGATGCAAAATGTTCAGCATATACAAAAACCTTAAAATACTTTGGAACGTAAATTATATTCCCAAAAACGGACGTGTTATGCTCAAACAAAATTAAGTTTTGAAAAACTTCAAATAAAACACCAGCAGTGATAGGCTCAGTCAGCAGAGTGTTGAAAACGAGATTGGAAGGGTAAGGTTTAAGGCTCGCTCGGCAAAAAGGCTTTATGGTATTATTTTGATGTATCTAAATTCCATCGTGGATGCAATATCCGGCCATTTGTCTTACAAATTACACCTCTGGGAGTACCAAAGTTAGGGAACCATCATGCCATTGGAATATCAAAATTGTGATTGCATGTATCCGGACCATCCTTAGATATGAGTCCCAGGACACAGACAACAGTATTCTTCGTAGTTAGAATGCGACACTAAATCAGCCTATAAAACAACATTAGGGGGAATGCAGAAAATTTGCATATGACATAAGCAAGATACCAATCACATTATGTCTTTTGCCAGATATTCAGCGTAGGAAACCGATAAAATGCAAAGAGGGTATGCTAATTTTTCCATCGAGAGCTGGCACATGCCGAGGAAATTACTGTTCCTGGGGAAGTTCATGGCGAATTGGTAAAACTGTATTATCAAAATTGGAAGAATGCTACGGAAGCATTACGTGTTTATCGCAGTAATCCTCTCCAAAGCCATGGTGACTCATGTGCTCCACAAGGTCTGTGTAATTTAATAAAGAAAATCGAAAATGCAGACTGTTCATTTGATGAACCGTCCTTTGATGACAACCACCTTTAATGACGTCCAACTGTTTCTGAGAGCCTTTTTACAGAAGTGAATCACACAGTGACTTTTGATCATTTGCAAACAGGAAGAAGTACAGCTCGTGTGTTGGATATACCGGAAACAACGGCTATAAAAGTAATGCGTTTTTTACTTTGCATGTTTCAATACCGGTACTAGCCAGTACAGATGTTGCAGCTGGGGACCAACAACTACTTATAGGTTTTGAAAATGAATGTTTAATACGATATGATGCTGATAACGACTGACCACTTCGCATAACATGGACGGATGAGGCCCTCTTCAACTTAAATGACAACATGAACACAAAATTTTGTGTGGACTGGGAAGACACGAATCAACAGGCTGTGTCAAGAGTACATTTATTTCACGTTAAAGTTACTGTGTGATGAGGCATTACAGGTACAGTTGCTCTCAGTGACACAAAATGGTTTTATAATATGTTCCTCTACTTTTGAGGAAGCCACACAAAAGGGCTTTCTAACATGTTCTATCATAATCACTCGCTATATAGTCATGCTACAAAATTGTGTAATACCAGAATTGCTTTAGTATAATGCAATAAATGACATAGTTTGGATGCGAGTTCGTGCACCCTCACATTATTGAAGTCTACTAGTAGGTTCCAGAACAGCATTTTGGTGATCGCATTATCTGATGTCATTTTCCTTTTCCGTGGTGTCCACGTCCCCCGATTTGACTCCTATGGATTTCAGCTTTTAGGGATACATGAAATTTGTTCCACTTGATTTTACATGTACAATCCGTAAACTTTGTTTAATTTAAAAGATTCAATAAAGTGGGAAATTGAAAACATTTAGCTTTATTGTTTCCCGTCTCCTGCATTCAATGCGTAACTGCCTGAGATGGCACTCATGTGGAAAATGATTGATCTGAATCAATGTATTCTTTTATACTGTATGTGTGGTCATCAGTGGTTCTATCCATAAAAAGTAACTTTCACGAGAACTTTCTTAAATGTAAGTAAAATATTAAGTATGTCTATTGAAGTGAAGAAAGCAAATTAAAGCCAAGCTAATTTTCTCAATATTAATACATTCTTTGTTATTATTACTAATCATAGATTTGAATAAACGTATTTTTTCCAAACTTTACAGAAAAAAAAAATTCTTGAGTTTTTAATTTTAAATTCAGAATTTTATTTACACTCCATATTTGCTCCTTTTACGTAAAAATCATTTGGCGTTCTTGACTTTAAGATTATATTACCTTATCCTATTATTTTTAGAATCACATTTCACAACCCTCTTATAGCATTTTGTAATCATATTCATGCTACTATTAATTTTACTGCTTCATTTTAAAACATCTTTCACATTCCTCATGTTTCTGGAATCAATACGTTATATTTGAACTTGTGTTACATGTTAAGGAATAATATTTTGCTGTATTTCACTTTGATAATATTTAAATCATTATTATTAAATTTAACAATACGAAAATATTTGAGATATCCGTAATTTTTAATTATTTTCTCATAAAAATCTTTTCATTAAGTGCTTTTTGTGCAATATTTATATGGATCACCTAGCTTAATTTTGATATTTTTCCTTCTAACTTGGGAAAGTTTTAATTTTATAATTGATACGTGCCAGCATTTTTTACTAATTTAGCTTTAACATTTACAATCTGTATGGCACTTTCAAATGTATTTAAATGGTTTGAAAAATATTTCTTCACCAGTAGGCATTTAACAATTATTGGTTTTTGTTTTGATTATATTTACGTGGTAGCACAAAAACCTTTACTTATCCTTTTTCTGAGGTGAATATAATACTGCACCGGTGGCTCATAATTTGAACAATCCATAAGATCAGGAAGGAAAACATATTTATTAATGTTAATGGATATTGTATGTAGTAGTAATTGTTCTACCCATCTGGAGGAAGAAAAAAAGCTTCTCTATTTATGCTGGCAAAACCTCCTCGTAGTGTCATCTATTTAGAAGAATTAAAATTGATTGATGATATTAAATTTTACCACGCCCATCACCCATCCCCTTAATATAGCAGTTCTATAATATATAAAGTTTTCTCCTCAAATTTTGAAATTGTGGTCTGGAAAGATGTTTTGTTAGCATATCAACTATATTTGTTTTACTGTCACATTATTCAAGCTGTATTGTTCCATTTAAATGCAAGTGTCTAAGATAGTGATACTTCACATCCATGTGTTTGATTCTTGAATCATTTTTTCGAGTTTGAGCAAGAATAATTCACTACTTATGTCCTCGAACAATTTATTGATTGATTTTTTTCCTGCCTGAGGTCTTTCAAGGGGAGTATCAGCCACTGGATTTCTTGGGCTGCTTGGGGAGCAGCAATGTACTCTGACTTGCAGGAAGAAAGTGCGATAAATTTCTGTCTTTCCGAAAACCAGGAAATAGGATTGTTCCCGATAAGAAAGACGTGTGCACTTGTTGAACTCCTGGTATACGAATCTCTTGCCCAATCGGCGTCGGTGTAGCGGGAGAGGACAGAAGGACTCATGCTGTTGGTAATAAGATTGAAGTCATTGGTTGTATTTAAGTACATGATTAGTTTCTTCAGTGCTGCCCAGTCCTTTACAGATAGTGTTTCATTTTTTTCTGCTTAGTTTGTTCACTGCTAGTGATACATCGGGTTTTGAGACTGTGGAAATATGCAGAAGAGCTCCAATTGCTTGTCTGTAATCCGAGTTGTCTTCTAAGTTTTCTATATTTTCTTCATTTTTCGAGTACGATGTATCCATTGGGATGCAAGTTGGTTTACGATTCTTCACGCTAATCTTTTCAGAACATTTTCTACTTTCCTCATTTGGTTAGTGAGAAAATTTCCAATTGAATCTCTCTGGATTAAGATTCCAAGATAGTTTTCTACTTCTCCCAGGTCTTTAATCTCGAACATCTCTTGGAAAGTTTTGACTGTTTCGTTTACTTCGCTCTCATCACAACTTGCAATCAGTAGATTATCGAAGTAGAGAATTAAAAGTGGGATTTTATATTTTTCTTCTTTTGTAAATAAGATATTATCTGCTATACTTTGTTGAAGGTTGTTGAGCTTTAGTACTTTAGCTATCTTATGGTTAAAAGCTTTAGCTGCTTGCTTGATGCCGTACACGGATCTCTTTAATTTTCACACCTTCTGTTCTCCATCGGTCATTGTATATCCGTCCGGCTGATTCATATAAATATCTTCTTGAAGGTCTCATGAGGAAATGATTTTTTTATCGATATATTTCATATGCATCCTTTTGTTGACTGTTACGGTCAG
This sequence comes from Nephila pilipes, assembly GCA_019974015.1. Classification (NCBI taxonomy): domain Eukaryota; kingdom Metazoa; phylum Arthropoda; class Arachnida; order Araneae; family Nephilidae; genus Nephila; species Nephila pilipes. The sequence continues at coordinate 374,995 of BMAW01056026.1, forward strand.
GAAATCCCTTATAATGGTGTGCTTCACAAATGGAGCGAAAATTTCATCATAGTCAATCCCGAACTTCTGGTTGTATTGCATAGTATTTCCATGTTAGTCAAGTTTTCTTTTGAAAGTACATTTGCAAACTATAGGTTTTTTTTCTCTTTGGTAATTTTAAGATATCCTATGTGTGATTGACATAGAGATATTTCATTTCTTTTTCTATAGCTTCTACCCACTTAATATGGTAGCTGATACTAATAAGAGCTTCTTTATAATTTTCAGGATATTTTTATTAGTTAGGTAAATAAGCATATCAGGCGGTTTTCCTTTTTTTGATCGGTTGGATCTCCGGGTAATGCTTTGGATACAATTTTTAAGGTGTTACCTTGTTCATCACCGAATTCTTCATTAATGTTAATTATTTCTGTTGATGGAAGAGGGATATATTATTTTTGTTGATTATCTTCTATTAAATTACTGCTCTGCTAATAGACACTTGATGGTCCGATATGTAGATTCTATGTAAATCCCTTGCTTCTTTGGTCATATCCAATCAGAATCCCTTCAAAAGCTTTTGCATCCAATTTTTCTCTTTTACTTTTATGGACGTACGCAATGGATCTTGATCCAAATGTCCTTATGTTGGACAGATCAGGTTTCCGACTAGTCCATAACTGGAATGGTGTTTTCCTATTTGGTTTTGTAGGTAATCTTTTTTGAATGTAGTTTACCGTTATGACAGCTTGAGGCCGAAATTTTTTAGGTAGGGTTGCTTCAGTTAAAAAACATCTCGTCATATCAATGAAACTCATATTCTCTCGTTCTGAAACTCCGATCTATTGAGGCGAATGCGGTACAGTCAGCTGATGAACGATTCATCAATCCTTCAGAAAATCTTCTATTTATTTTCCTATATATTCTCTTCCATTACTACTGCTAAGAACTTTTACTGTTCTTTCAAACTTGTTTCATGTCATCACAACGTTTTCCTTCAAATTGAAAGAACTTCATCCTTTTTCGATGCAAGATATATCATTGAATTTCAAGATTAATCATCTACTGAAATTAAAAAGTAGTATTTGCCTCTTAAACTTCTTGCGTTTTCATCGGTCCATAAAGGTCACTTTGTACTAAATCTAGTGGACATTTAGCTTTATGCTTTGCTTCTTTAGGATAAGGAATTTCCGAAAATTTGTTTTTAATGCAGCGTACATAGTCACGTGCATGTTGACAATTATAACTGAATACCATTAGTAAGATTTTTATTTAAAAGTTGGCTAATAGAATTAATGTTGTGGTGTTCATGTCTGCCGTGTTCTGAATAGGTGTAATTTGATTTTTACTATTATATGCAAAGTCTAGTTTAGAAACATTTTTAACTTCGTCTTACCTCATACATACTGATAACATTACTGCTTCTAAATAAACCGTACCGTTTTTTTTAGCTTCACATTAATTATTTTTGAAATGTACGGTGAAACCATTTTCAGTATTTCTTTTTAACCAAAGCAAATTACTCTTCGAATGTGGTAAATACTATACGTTTTGTAAACGTATTTCATGAGCGCCATGAATTCATTTTGAATTTGAAATAAATTTTCCCGATACCTCGTGAGGAAATAATTTTTCCATCTGTAACGATAATTTTTTTTCGATTCCACTGATTCATCTAGTGACGAGAATATGTTTGCATTCTTTATTAGATGTTGACTGGCTCCAGAATCGATGAAAAAAGAAATCCTTGAATTACTTACATAATCATTTGCGATAAGAAAATATGTTTCAATTTTATTCTCGAGAACGTCAATTTTTGATATTTTGATTAAGGATATTTTGTATTTGCATGCATATGGATGTGTTATCACTATTTTGACCAGTGTTTTCGATTTGTTTCTGTGGTTTAATTTCCTGTTAGAAGGAAATTCTTTTTCTAAATTGGAAATTCTTATTTTTTGAATGATAGCAAAAATCTTGCGTGAGACCGGATTTCTTGCAAAAAGTGCAGAATTTCTAATTTTTATTCCTATTAAGCCTCCTAAATGTTAAGTTGGTTTTGAAAGAAAGCATTCGATTTGTTCTTGCTCCCTACGACGGTTATATTTAACCGTTAATTTATTCTTAATAAATTCAGAAGTTAGTTCTTTTTTCGACATAGCTTCTAGAGCCGTTATTAAAGTGTCGTTGGATTTAGGAACCGAAACTAACAAAAGTACTTTGATATAGTCGTCTTTTAATTCTTCTCCAACAACTTTAAGATTCTGAATTAACTCAAGCATTTGAGAGATGCGTTTGTTCAAGCTACCGTCTTCGGACATTTCTGTCTCATATAATTTTCTTAGCAGGAATAGTTTGCTAGATAGGTTACTTCTTTTATAGATAGATTTATGCTCATTTAATGTTGCTCCGTCGTAGCTTTATATTTAATATGAATTATTTGTGAATCTTCTACATTAAGATTACCTATTGCTCCCGCTTGCCTATAGTTGTTTATAAATTTTTCGTTTGTTTCTGTGGATCGTTTTCTATAAAATAAAACAAATCCTCTTTGTTTAATATCATTTACATTTTCAATTTCCGTAAGGAGTAGTGGTTAGCATTACGCTTAAGTGTTTGAAAAGTCGATTCTTTGATTTAAGACATCTTATATTAAAACTAGAGTCTTCAAACACTTTAAATTATTGCGTTTTATTCTTCTAATATAAATTTATGGCATCAAATTCAGTAACATAATCTGATGGTTTTTGTTCCAATTAGATTTACATGGTAGCAAAAATAAAATTTGCTTTCCCTTTTGCTGTTGTAAATCTAATACTTTATCAGTAGCACAGAACTGGAATAATGCATAAGATAGGAAAGAAAAACATATTTTTTTAAAGTTAACATTTTTCAGTAGTTGTTCTACCCATCGTGGAGAAGAGAAAAGCTAATTCTTCTATTAAGAAGAATTAGAACTGATTGATTATTTTAATATTTATTGTTCACAATACCCATTTCTAAAGTTGTTGAAATTAAACGAGAATATATCGCGATGTTTAAATATTACTAAGAGATATCATAGATATATGGATAAATTTTACTTTGCATTATTACTTATCAATGTAAGCATATCATTGTAAATTAATGCTATTAGTGATGTTTGGTTTCAAAAAGCCGTAGAGTGAAGTAAAGTTAAGTTTATCATTATTATCGTTAAAGTATTAAACTTGAAGTATCTTCGTTAAGTATTATATCTGTGTGTAGTGAAGTTTTAATTAATACTAAAACCAACGATAAAGCAACTTAATTATTGATTAGTACTCTTAAGACATCCTTACATAATAAAAAACTGGATTTATACATTTGCGCAAGTGCTTCTTGATCTTCCGAAAGCCACCAATGTATAGCTTAGCAGATTGAGCTTAATCTTCCCCAATCCGCAGTTTACTTCTATCTACTGTTTCCTGAAACCAAATCAATCAACATTCATAACTGGAATTTATAAAGTTATGTTCTTAAAGATCATTTAATGGGGAGAATAAATTTTATCCAGATATCTCGGATATTTCTTAATAATAATTAAGACATTATAGTTGCCAAAATACTAAAAACAACAATGATATGAGAACAAGAAACATTATGATATGATACACGCACATTTGCATATCTTGCAGTACACAGACTTTTTGATGATACATATTTTCTGAAAATTTATGGGAATTACGATGTACTAATTTTTAAACTCATCATTATTTATAAATGTGAAATACATTTAATTTCCTTTTGCAATTTATGGTGATTACAAATAAAAGTCTTATAAATATGATGAAGCGCAACGCAAAAATAAATGAACAGGAAAAGTATTTCAAATAAAGTAACCAACGAACAACGATAAATGTACGTCTTCTTTCCATAAATAGTACTTTAAAAATAAAATTATCTAATTATGTAAATATATTTCCTTTTTAAATCCAATCGCAATGCTACAAAAATATATTTATTGATACTTATAAGTTTAATTTATTTGTTTCTGCCCCTCGAAATTTTTCCACGTCCGTAGATTTCGATTTTATTTACACTCACCGGTAAAAATGGCAGTTTTCCAAAATTCGAAATCCTTATAGATATATTTATTAGCAATATTTAGCATTTACTAATAATTTAATCGAAATGTAAATAGTATTATTCATGGAATTCTGACAAGAAATATTTTATGTAAGATAATTATTTTAATTAACACTTACAGAGTAGTTGCAGAAGCAAAAAACTCGTATTCCATTAAATCTGGATAGAATGCTTTTGAATTTAATCTCAATTTCCTCATTACTGCTTGAGTATTTCGATCATTTACAATCTTTGGCCATCGTCTACGAAGTTTATTAAAAATATATCAAGCTTTATCGGAATTAATCCCAATTAGTTGGAGCAATTTAGCGACTTTTCAAAAAAAAAATTTGTAATTTCAGTGTAAGAATTTTTATTTTTCTTTAACTGAATTATCAAAATCTAAACGGCAAAGCACATTTCCCTTTTTCAAGCAATTTTACTGGAACAGTTTTTCTCACAGTATCAACGTACAATTCTTCGCATAAACTCAATATTTTATTTTCAATTATAACGTATTAAGTTATGTTCCTGCTTAAAAAGACTGGTATCTAAACTAACTAAAATCTTATTTTTAGTAATATTCTTTGAACTCGTATCATTTTCTAAATATATAATACTTTTGAATGTATAAGATCTAGAAATTGAGAAAGGTTAAAAAGAATTGTAAACAAACAAATATTAGGAATTTACCCCACACCTTATTCAGAGATTTAAGGACATTTAAATCTTCTTTTAGAAACGTTTCAAAACATATAATTTTATTTTGCTTTAATCATATTTGTAGTCATTTACTGTTTTTCTGAGGCCGTGGTAGCCTAATGATCATATTCTCAGATTCGCGGCCGGTTGTTTTCTTCTTGTCAGAAAATGATGTATGTACTTGCTGTGTAACTAGCCCGGATGCACGTTCATTCTGCCGTGGCTCAAAGTCGTCCCTTTGGTATGGTGTGAAAGTTTGAAAAGGGAGGGGTTGGTACAGGTTATATTGTCCTCATCACATGGTTGTGCCTCAATATTTAAATACGGCTTGTCCCCAATAGCCCTCATGTTGCTTTTCAGCCCGACTTTAAAAAAACCATCACAATTTTACACCTCCTATCATTTAAGTACATTTAAAATAACAGTACTATTTTGAAGAAAATGTTTAACCACCTAAGAGGCTATTGTTTCAGTTGGATTAATTTTCACGTAACAGATCACTTTTCAATTTTCTTATAATTTGCTTCAATTTTAATTACATGCAGTTGATATAATATTCATTTTAATAATTCCTCGTTTACTTTAATTTTAGTTGTATGTAGCGTAAATATATTCATTTTAATAATTTATCATTTCCTTTAAATTTATATCGAAAATTTTACTACTGTCTATTTCTCGATACTTCATCGCTTACTTTAACTCTTACATTTAATTGAGTAATTTAATAATAATTATAAAAAATCGTATCTTGTGTGGCTAAATCTGTTCTTTACAAAATTTTGTATAGAACCTTTTCCCCCCTTTTATTTGAATTAATATAATTTCTAATAAAATTGTATATTTTATGACCGAATGGGAATTTTAAAATTAGAATACTACCGCAAAAAAGTTTGGTAGTGTATATTTTTTCTGTCAAAAAAAGGACATTATATACATACGTAAAAAAAAATTTAAATATTCCGTATATATATATATATATATATATATATATATATATATATATATATATAAAAAGAGATATATTTTTTATTTTTTTTATAATATTTATATTTTATATAGTGGAATATAAACTTATGTAGAGAAAATAATCCTTTATTTTGATTATGTAGCTTTTACGTAAGAAGCAATGGTAGCTCATGTTTCAATACTGTAATTTTCACTTTATTGCAATATAAGACGCCTTTCTCTCAATTTAAAATCTCAAGAATAAATTACTTAATTCAAATGTATTTCAAATATACATGAATAAATTTTTTTAAATTTAAATGATGTAAACACTCGCGAGATATTGTGTTTTAAAGTAATTAAAAATGTTTAAAAAACTTCTTTTTCAAACTTTTCTAGCCAGAGAAATCCATATTCAATTAATATTAAAAGATCTCTAATGCGGTTTCTAAATAATATAGTAAGAAATTTTCAAATAGAGTTTAAAGATAAAAGTTTGACGTTTGTTAAGAAACAGAAATTTTAAAAAAAAGTTATAGTTCGACTAAAATTTTCTTTCGATGGTATACCTTATTATTCTGAAAAAAATTCCCATTTATGAAAAATAGGAACTAAAATTCATGAAAATGCTATAATTACTAATAAAAAACTTAATTAATGTTTTAAAATGATATTCTAGATGAATTGAAGAATATAATAATATTTTTTTCGGTGTTGCTAATTTTAAAATGTTATTTCCCGTAGTTTATGAATGTTTAATACATCAATGCATTTAATATGCTACTCCTACCAAAAACATTTACAGTTAATACCGTTTATTATGTGTGTTATACATATTTCATGTAATTACATAAGGGATGCATTTTGTAATAAATAAATGAATACTTTTCTTTTTTAAAAGATTATATATGTATCATTTTTTCTCCAAAACAAAGAAAAGTATTGTGAAATGAATTTCTAAAGTTATTTAAACCTTCATCGCGAATAGTAAAGAAGTAATTTTATCTAAAATATCAATATACATAGAAAATACGAAGTATAGAAATTTTCTAATTTTTTTTTTTTCTTTTTAATTTTCTGGACTTTAAAGTTTTACCAAAAATATATCAACATTTTCATCTGAAATCATATTCTTCAGTGGAACCACTATATGATGTGTTAAAACATAATTTCTAAATACATAATAAACAGAACAATCCAAAGCTACCAAATGTCTCCTTATATATAAACGGGCGTTGTTTTACAAAAGCACTTAATTTAAGTTTGTAAAGTTAATTTTGAAGTATTTTTTACATGTTCGGGAGGGAAAAATGGTTTTTATCACTTACTTCTATACAATAACAAGTAACTTATAAAATATTCCATTGCCATTAATTTAATTGGAATGAAATTATGATTTCTTAAATCTTATTATTTTAATAAGTGTATACTAGTTTATATAACTTAATGTTGATATATATATTTAAATGTCAAATCGATATATTGCTGTTAAATTAATATCCTTTTACATTAGATAATCAATAAAGATACTTTAAATCTCAAAAATATTCTATATTTATATCTATGGATAGTGAATATTCTAATAATTTTTAAGCTTTTAAAAAAAACCGATAGAATTCATTAAGCTACTAAACTAATGTTTACCTGATGATGATGAAATTAAATGCATGTTATGTTTGTTGGTTTTTATTGTTATGTAAATTTATTTGTAAGATTATTGAGCAATCTTGTTGCGTGTTTAAAATATAAATTAGTGCTTGGAAATAGATATACATACGTATATATATATATATATATATATATATATATATATATATATATATATATATATATATGTATATATGTATATGTATATATAATAGAAAAGTAACAATTTGTATAATTTTTAAAATTTTTTAGCAAAATATACCATTAAGCTGACAGGATCATTACTTTTACAGCTTAAAAAAAGTTAAAACCAGAATATAATTAAAAATTTCTTAAAGGGGTGAATAAGAGAGATTAGAATCCTTCTGCATTAATTTGAGAAAAACAGAATATGGGGGGGAAATATGTTATTATTTTTTTTATGTATGATGTGTAAACTGAATGTAAGTTCACCTTCTTCTTTGATGTGATACATGTCTTATTTTCAGGGAGCGATATGTATATGACTAACTTTAACTGCTGGTAGGAAAGTGACAAAAGATAATATTTCTCCTTACAGCACCACATCTGAAACAGAATAAATATCTTACATATCTGTAGTGACATTGGATTTTTTTTGTCACCCGAGGGGCTGTTGTTTTAGTTGCAAGATTTTTGGAGTACCAGATCACTTTTACATTTTTTATCATTTGCTTCAATTTTAATTACATTTAGCTAAAATATATTCAATTTAATTATTTTTCTTTTGCTTTAAATTTATTTACATGCAGCTGATAAAATATTCATTTTATTATTTTGTCGTTTGCTTTAATTTCAATCACACCTGGCTGAAATAATATTCAATTTAATAATTTGTCGTTTGCCTTAATTTTAATTACGAGTAGCTATTACATTTAACTCAATAATTTATCGATATATACGCTGCTCAATATTTAAGCTTATCATGATTGTGGCACTTCGACACAACAATGTCTTACTCAAACATGAAGGAAAAAAGATCTAAACTAGCTAGAGTGACAGAATAACGTGCTACATACCCTGAAAGCATCAAGGTCAACTACATTCTATTCCCACTCCTCTACACCTAGCCTAACGGCCCTAGGGCATGCTCTATCTGGTTATTTAATTGTCACACATTGTATATCTTTCTGTGTAAATATATATTAAGTAAATTTATTGTAATAATCATAATCATAAGATATTATAATGCATATTTTTAAATCTGTCACTATGTACCCTTTTTTTTATTCCTACACTTTTTTGTTGATAACATTTTACCAAGATTATGCTAGAATAAGTTAAAAAAAAGAGATATTATCAAAGAGTTGAAATGAATTATGCTAATGTTAGTTTAAGATGTGCAAGAGATTTTTTTTCTGTTAAGTTCTCGAAAAATTAGAATAATTCAAAATCAATATTAATTAACTTAAGAAAAGCGTTCTTTTATCCCTATACTCGACAGTAGAAATTACGTAGAAACTCTAAATATAAAAATATTGCTAAACTTAAGAATAAAATGTATAAAAGCAGACGATTAGTTCCTTAAGTAAATTATTAAAATGGATATTAAATAAAAGTAAGTGGTAAATTATTAAATTAAACGGTAATATTCTGTTTGAATATTAAAATAAAATCAGACGATTGTGTGTGTGAATATTAAATTTATATATCTTATTAATACAAATATATCTTAAGTACACTAGATGTAATTATTCTAATCATGGTGTGTTATAATGTCAATCTTTTGAGCCATACATCATATATCCTTTCTTTTATATCCACACATTTTTGTTGACGCTATTTCCCAAAACAATATGTCAACCCCTGTTAATTAAAAGGCTCGATAAAATTATAAATGCTCTATTGTACTTTAAAACCACGAAGAAAATCAAAAGTCTGAAATGTCTTAAAAATAAAACAACCAATGAAATTGATAAAATGATCTGAAGAAGGCGTATTTAAAGGTGTTTTATTTTAGAATTAAAACATTTGTGATAAGCAACCAATGAGTAGTTTCTTAAGAATCTAATTTATTATATTAATTTAATGATAGAAAGAAGGTTGTTTTTGATTATAAAATAAGTGATAAAATTAATTAAATGCCGAATAGAAGATCATTCTTCAAAAACAAAATTGACCCTAAAAATTGATATAATAATGACCAATAAAATTTTATAAATAATCGAAAGAAGTTTATGCTTAGAAATAACGAATAAAATATAATACGAACTTTGAAGAAGGCTATAGTTTAAAAATAATGTAGCCGATAAAATTCATAATATGATCTGACGTAGGTTGTTCTTTAAGAGTAAAATAGACATTACTTAAATGTGTGCTTTGATGAAGGCTGTGCTTTTAAATTAAAATTATCGGAAATAATGCCCAATGGTCACTTTAATACAAATCTGACCAATAAAACTAAGTAGATTATCTGAAGAAGGATGTACCTTACAAATAAAATAATCAATAAAATTGATAAAATGCTCTATAAACGGCTGTAACTAAAAAAAATATAAAACCCAATTAAAATGATAAAATTCTCCGAAGAATGCTTATTTTAGAACTTGTTATTCGTATCCAATGAGCACTTTCCTGAAAATCTGACCAAGTAAAATTAATTAATTCTGAGAAGAATGTTGATCTTTAAAAATAAAATAACGAATAAAATTAGCAAAGTGTTTTGAAGATGGTTACTTTAAAAAATAAAATAAAATCAATAAAATGGAATAAAGGCTTTGGAGAAGGTTGTAATTTAAAACCGTAAAAGTGATTAATTGCTCTGAGGAAGGTTATATTTTAGAATTAACTGTATTATATTTAGGTTAACTGTGGCTTCTATACAATGATCACTTTGATATGAACCATGCCAATAGAGTTAGTGAAACGCTAAAATACAGGCTGTTGCTTAAAATTAAGAAATAAAATTAAAATACGGTTCTAAAAAGAGAGCTCTCATTAAAAAAACTAACGAATAAATTTGATTAAATACGCTGAAGAAAGCTATATTTTTAGAATAAATTAACGAATAATTTAACTAAATGCCCTAAGGAAGGTCATGCCTTAAAAATAAAATAACCAATAGAAAAGATTAAATGCTTTGAAGAAGGCTGTACCTTAAAAATGAAACCACAAATATTGTTTGAGGAAAGCTCTCAAGGAGGCGGTTCCTTGAAAGTAAAGAAATAAATAATACTGATTTAAGTGCTTTGAAGAAGGATGTACTTTATAAAAACGATAACCAATAAAATTACATTAAATGTTCTGAACTTTATCATTTGCTTTCATGTTATCAAATCAAAATATTACTCTGATAGCCATAATAATTTATTGTTGACCTTAGTATTTTATCGCTCGCTTTAAATATTATATTTGAAAATTTCAATGATTTGTTAGAGCATAGTCTTGGTTAAATACTTTTTATTGTTAAAAGTCAGTATTTTTTTACTACTTTATTTTTTTTTGTAATTTTTATGGATTCTTATGGTATGTTTAGAAGAATTACGTTGGATTGATGTCCCTTTTAGTTTAATTATTTTTTTTTATTTCCTCTTATTAAGTAATTGTAATGTAATTACCTAAGTTGTTTGACTACTTTTTATCAAATACGTGTTCACTTGTATAACTTTGGAAATTCATTTATAAGTGTCTATTTATAAAGTTCCTCAATGAAGAGAGAAAATATGAAGATTGTATTTGAAGGCATAATATCCAGATTATGCGCGTTTAGCATCTGTACTCCATATCACCTTAATTTATCCGCGTTGGTAAAGACAGAATATAAACCAATTTGCTTGAGAATTAATACTATCTAAAATAATAATAATCCATTGATCACAGTCATTCCTTTCTCCTTGTGTAACCTGGATATCTATTACAAAGGACGGGAATCATCCATTATAGTAATTTTTTTCTGTACTGCCAAGTGACGATGAAACAGAGTTTACACTATGTAACAAAATGATATTGATACACAGGTAAATTTATCGTGTAGAAACATTAATATTCTAAATGAAAGAATTTTAGGTGAATCAATGGTGATGGAATGAGCTGGTGTCACCACATTTGAACATCGTCAATAAAGATTTTAATTAAATATTTGTACCTTTCTTAATAATACTGAAAATATTAAAACGTAAAAATTTGAAAATCATTATAAAATCGCAAACCTAGAAGGCTGGAACATTCGTTCTAAATTCAATTGAAATACAGAAAATCGTTTCCAATGATAAGTTAATTTTTAATATTCTTGGTTTTAAATCTTTAATTCATAATGCTTTCCGTTTTTGTACTTTCAATATTTTCCGTAAAATCTGAATTCATATAGTTACCTTAAAACCTCTGTATTGAACTAGCCTAGCCTTCCATCGATAACTCACTTCTCGGATAGCCAATAGAGCACCTTCCCTCTGTACTTTGTTCAAATAATTAGAAAGGTTCCCTCAATCTCAGACGAATTTCTGTGAGGAATGCCAAGACAGCCTCTTAACATCCATTTCGTAATAACCAATAAAAACCCTCCCTCTGAAGTCTTGCAAAATATTTTAAATTACACAAAAAGCAAATCCAATGAACAGTTCGGCACAGATACGAGCTTACAGAAAGTTGGCAATCTTGAACATCGGGGACCTAGTAGTACGAGACTATGAACAATAAGCTAATAAAACCATTTAAAAGAAAGTGTAACATTTTTAATCATAATCTATCTAATATTACATTTATGTATGATTATATCACCTTATTCAAAACCTTTTTATATAAAATGAGAGAAATACCATTGCATACGATTTATTCTATCATTCATATTGAAAACAGTTTGCTATAGATAATTAATCCCAGTTTTAGTCATTCTAAGACTTTTTTATATCATTATAATCCTACCATGACGCTTCTTGCCTAATTCCTCTTGTAAATAAAAAGAGACAACTACAAAGGTTTTGTTCGCATAGCTAGGAGGAGTTAAGCAACTAACTCTGATGTTCACAAAATAAACTTGGAATGAGTGTGTTTTTTTTTTTTTTTTTTTTTTTTTTTTAAATTTTGAAATTAGTTTATTTGCAGAGCTTTTGTTAGTTAAAAGAGGAATTTTTTTTCTTCTTTGTTTTCTTTTTTTTTATCTAGTCTTAATAATCATTCACTAAATATTTTTATAG
>BMAW01056026.1:387603-403958 GCA_019974015.1 Nephila pilipes
TGAGTTTATATGCAGAGCTGTTGTCAGTTAAACGAGCAATCTTTTTCTTCTTTGATTTCATTTTTTTTTATCTAGTCTTAATAATCATTCACTAAATATTTTTATAGTCTACTGGAATGGTCTTAATGTTTTAAAAATATCTCGGCTTTAAGGACCTTCTAATTACAAGGCAATTTGATTAATACTTTCCAGACATATCTGTACACAACAATACTGTTAACCTTTGTTTGGATTCCTTGCCTCCTTTACAGGATTCTCCTTTGAATACGAATGTTCGTTTAGATAACTTCTGGAAAAATACCTCCCTCTCATCAGTGTTATTAACATTATCAACGGAATATTTTCCAAAAATATTACACATTTCTCTCTAAGGTCATCTGCGTACGTCATCCAGCGGGACTACTTTTTCTTCACCATGTAACCCATGGACAGATATATCATATATTTCTCGAAACGTTGTTAATCGTTCATTGCAAGCTTTCAAGTCAGGGTTCTCCATCGTCCATTCCCTAGCTTGCTCACAAACAATTGGCCCATTTTAAGATACATTTAAAGATTGTTTTACTCTTAACCATTTCAACGTAGAAGTATATATTTCGTCATTTATAGATGTCTTTATTGTCTTCCTTTGAAGATTGATATTATTAGGGTTGAAAATGTTTTCAATTCTCTTCCGTTTATTTAAAACTGTTACAACAACTGATTGTGAAAATCCGTATTCTTTTTTGAGGGAGGAAACCTCAGTTTGCTTTATACGTATATCAATAACTTTTACAGCGTTGAATTTCTTTTTGATGGATATTTGTTTTCTTGGGGCCATTTTTATCGGTTTTCACAAAACAAGTTTCAAGATAAACAAAACTCATTGATAAATTATTGCAAAACATCTAGCATAGTACAAAAATAGTTTCCTATTCGAATTGCCATAATTGGCACAATTTATAGGAAGTTAAAATTGCTATGATACTCAAGTGTAGACAAAAGAAAGTATCATAAATTAAACTCCCAGAACCTTGAAGGTTTTATCTATCATTTCCGGGGAAAGGAATCCTTGATTATTTTTGAAGAGGGAGAATAAGAATAAAGTTAACGTAGTGTTGGAAAATATCACCTCTATTTCCCTCTCACAAGAAATGCACTTTCTCGTTACCATATTTACATTAGCAAGAGCAATGTAAAGCTTCAATGAAGTTTTTTTTTTTGAAGAGGGTGTAACTTAAGAACTCCGTTGAACAATCCAAAGATAAATCAGGCGCTGTGACAGCTGATCTGACAATCCCTCTGTCGTCCTGATCTGCCGTGGCCCTAGGTCGACCGCTACCCCCATGACGCTAAAATCTGCCACTGTCCTCCCATTCTTGCCATCAATTTCTAATCACCGCATCGTTTCAACCCAATGACGAGCGATTCTTCGATTTGGCCAACCTGACACTTTTAATCCAATGATACGACCTCTTTGAAACTTTGACAATTGCTCGTAATGAGTGAGGCATTTTTTTCAGTCGTTGAAAGGTATCCTAATGGACCATCAGAAAAATTGACCATCCGATTGAGAATCGTTTCTTATATACACCTGCTGAGTACGCAGTTCCGATGCGCTATAACTCCCGCTTTTAATTGATTGACACCGAATTTTAATCATTTACATGTTCCATCCAAATGTTTTTGCATACGAAATTAAAATACTATCGAGCAATTAGTTTTTGGTGCAACATTTTTTATTATAGAGTTTATATATATATATATATATATATATATATATATATATATATATTGCCGTTATAAGTCAGATTTGAATTTGTTTATGATGCTAACTTTTACATTTGTTGTTTTTTTTCTTTGTTGTAAAGCTAATCTGTTCAAGTTCTGTAACTGTGTTTCATTATTTCCTGAATGAATGTGAGTAAAATGCCATTATCCACTTATCCACTTTGAGTTGAGGTATTTCACCGTATACTCACAGGACTATATTTAGTATCACTAGACAGAAAGGTTTGTTCTTATAATGGAATATCAATAGTAAATAATAATATATATACGTTTAAGTACGATTTCCAAATATGGTTGCTTATTACAAATATTTGTTTTAACACTAGAATTACCGTATTTCCAGAATATCTATAACCATCCGGGTGAGTCATAGCTAAATCATGTACTTCAGTCATCTTATTCATAATTTGTATGATATTACAGACGAAAAATAAAATGTTTCAGAATTAATACAATGTATTTTAATTAATGGTTTACTAACTTTAGTTTCTAGAATATTATATAACATGAAATGTAGGCAATAATTTTAGTAAAAATTAAATTTATAATTGCAGAATAAATTAATTTAACATTTAGGCAGGTCATATAAAATGAACTGTAAAAATAACTTTTAAATACCATATATATCAATTAAATTAAATTTCATAATGTTCCTACATATTGATTAGATATTAATTCATAGTAAAAATTAAGTATGCATGACAATGTACTTACAATATATTAATTTATATCCAAATATTTCATACCGAATGGTATGGTCTTTGTTTCTTTATCTTTTCTGTGCGTAATTCACATATATACTTTGAACAATTTTCAAGCACTATATTAGTGCATGAAAGATGCATTGCTTTATCTGGCAACGTTTTTTTATTATTTGAAATTTCTGGAATAATGTTAAATTCTGGAGTAGTTCATGGATAGATAACTTCTGCTTCTATAGAAATATATTTCTATCTTAGGTCATCTGCTACTTTTCTTAGGTCATCTGCTACTTTTCTTAGGTCATCTGCTTTTTTCATCTGTAGTCTATATTGCTCAGTTTAGAACATGTTGTATCCTTAAAACCTATCTATAACTATATATATTTATCGCCGCTAGATCTAAAAAACTGAAAAACGCATGCATAATCAAACTCCATGATACAGACTTTAAGGAAAATTCTCTTGCTATCTGATCCAAACCATTGACTCCAAGGTTTTGGAATTATAAATTTTTTTTATTTCAGGAGAGTTTCTTCTCATTTTGTGTAATTCCTAATGAAGAATGCATTGTGCTAAGAAGTACAGTTTTGTATTTTTTACAATGAAGAAAGAATGGCATTATAATGTATAAAGAAACAAGAACTGGTATTATAATGTAAAAAAAAGGTTTTGGGATATAATTCTTGTTTTCTTTCTTCATAGATTTTGGAATTTCCCTTGCTGATGTATTGATTGTTCAGGCATAGCTCAAACCATTTTCTTTTAGGCTCTCTAAAGGTTTGAGAGATGCAAAACAATTGTCATTTCTTATATTTCGTCCTTTTTTAAGATAAGGATGTTCTAATTTTAGAGCAGAATTTTCCCAAAAACTTGGATCATTTGAATAAAATTCCTATTCTCCTAAGTATGGAAATTGAATTGATTATGTACTTTGAACTCACATCTATAGCCAACCAAAATTTGAAGAGAAAATTTTCAAGTTTGTTTGGCATATATTACAAAAATCTACAACGTGTCTTTCACGGAAATATGTACTAACCTATAGTAATATTTTCTTCTGGTTTTAAACACACGAAACAATTTTCTACGAATGAAGGTATGTCAAACATCTGATATCAGTACAAATTTATCATTTTTCAATCTATTTGAACTTGTAATTTTTAATTCCAAACATGCTCTGACATTATTTCTAGAAATGGGTTACTACTCATTTGTTGAAAGAAAAAGATGTGACCCAGGTCTTTGACTAAAAGCTACCACTTTTGCAGCTAAAGCTCATTGAACATTTTACAATAAAGGAATCTAGTTTATCAAGAGAAATGCTCTAAGTTTCGTAACTCAGTTTTAATCGTTCTTCAACTTCTATACATTTCTTTATAATATTCAAAATTTATGTTTATAAAAATCTCCAGAAAGTTATAGGACTGCTATTAGCAATATTTCTTTTGGAATATGCTACAGTCCCTGATTTTCTTTTAGAATAACTTGAATAGGTCATCGATCAGATGAAACTGAGCACTGCTGATGTATTATTCACATATTTCCATCTTTCGCGTGTTTCAATTCACTTAGAAGGAATGATTTCTCCCTTTTATTCTTTTCTTAGTACTTTTACATTTTTGTTGTTGTTTTTAATGAATTCTCGAACTGCATTTATTTGGAATATTTTCATTCAATACGCTGTCCCATGAACTGGATTCAGGAGATAAAAATATATGTACATTTTCGGCAATATTTCTTTCGTCGCGCGTTTATAACAAAATTTTCATTATCATCATTATATGTATATTCGCCACAAGAATCATTTTCTGAAAGTTCATGTAGCAATTTCAAAACTTCTTCTTTCGATAAATCTCTTTTGCTGGATACCATCACTAAACGTGTGCAAAACTGGAATGCCACCGATTCGTTTTCTCCTGCTCAGTTTATAAGAGTAGAAATATTAGTTTTACTTAGTTTTCAGCCTACAACAGAGATAAGAACATTCTACAACATTCCAATACTTAGATACAATAGCTTCCAATCACAAACTCTCTCACATGGCCTAACAGGTACATATCAGATGTATGGATGTACCATCTTCTCATTCTCATCCTTTTCCAAAAAGCGGTTGCAATACATCTGCTAATACAATTATTTTATATCTGAAAAATGTTGAGTTGGATACGTGGATGAAATAGCAGAAAAAGTAATTATCTTGTTCACGTCACCTATGACCTTATAGTAGTTCTGGGTATACAGATATATAAATAAAATATATGTAAAATATATAATATATGTTTCAACATCGAAATGAATTTTCTGCATTACATTTACACTTTTTTCGACATTATTTTTAATTATTAGATATAAATCAGTTATACAGAGAAATATGTGTACCTCTTATAATTTAACCAATGCAAAATCGGTTGAACGTACAGCTCATCTCACTTAGCACGATATCTTTAAACTAATATCTAAAAAAAAATAAATATAAAATTGAACATTTCACTTGATAGTGTCATTCACATCGAATTCAAAGATTCAAATCTAAAAAAGATAAATAAAAATAATTAAAAAATGTTTGACTATTTCTTAACCCTAAGCTTTCAAAAGATGCATTTTGTTAATGCCTGCTTAGTTAGATATTCAACATCCTTCTCCTGTCTTGAGAAACAGGTGGATCACCTCGGTAATTCTATTGTTGATTTGTCTGAAAATTATAATTGGAATGATTTTGCACACGTAATTTATAGTGCTAATAAATAACAATTCTTTTTGGTTAATTGTTCATTAAAGTCGCATTGAGGAGCAGCAATTGAGTTATATAATACGTATCTGGTAACTTTTAACCTTGGTCAAGTGATGAGGGCATCTCGAGAGATTACACATCTCTTTTCAAACATTCACATCCTACTAACAAAACTTCGGAAAGGTTTAATGCTCCTATACACGTCGAGTCTTCAGTGCGATTAAGTTCAAGCTTACGGCAAAAAAAAAAAAAAAACCGGCTGTCTTTTCGTGAGCTATGACTACGAATCTACCGCATAGTATGTAATTAATAAAGTTAATGCATGTACAGATAAATTTTCATTCAATCAATTTCAACACAAAATATATACTGGAAAACAAGACACAATGCTATTGTAAAATCTGAAATTTATTAATATATTTAAATTATTTCTAATTTCCCACTGAAAATTTTCATAAATTGGTAAACATTAAAAATTCGAGTTAAAATGTTTTCAAAAATGTTGGTATGTAGTAAATTATCTTCCATCATGTTTATAAATATTTTAGAAGTATTGTATATCTTCTTTCACCTTGAAGTGCTATTTCATAGTCTCACTGACCCTACAATTCACCATTCATAACCATTTCCACTTTATCAATATATAAGCATTTCCAATTTATCACTAACTTCATGAAGAACCTTTTCAAGGTCACATACCAAGAATCATTAAGGAAAGAATAGCTTAAATCAACCATGTTTAATTCCATGGTCTGCCCTACAATGCCATTGCTGTTATGGAATTATCTTAGAGAAAATGAGGAAAGTTGTAAGTGTTGATCTAATTCTTTTAAATCATTGAAGTGATTCCTTCATTTCGGTCGCTTCGACATCAAAACAGAAGCGCTACATTTACCTAACACTAAAGAAAACAAATTGTTCCCTAAATAATTGGTCTGATCAAGAGTTTTCTGCCATTGATAAAACATGGCTCGTCTTTAGAGTGCACCCAAAAAGTGAAAAAAAAAAGTTTTCTTGTTATCGTCCATGTCCTATTCAAGTAAATAACTAACAATTCTTTTTAAAAAAAAAACTAGAAGTAATAGCAACACACAATTTTACTGATGGTGGCACGAATGAATTGTGCATTAAATCCACAATATGTTCATCGGGGCCCAGAACGCGGAGTTTGGAAGTAGTTAGAGGAAACGATATGTTATAGAGTTCTTGATATCTGCTCTTTATATAACTAGATTTTATACTAGTCAAATACTCATTCCACTAGTATAGACTAAAGAGAGTTTAATGCTAAATTTAGCAAAAAGTTGACTCCCCCATATGAATCGAAAGCTTATTTCAGGCAGTTTGCTCAGAGAACTCAGACTCTTGATTCAAAAAATTTCTAGCACTGGATATAGATGGTAATCCAAAGAATTTTTATGAGCATGAAGGAAAATTGGATCCTAAAAAAGTTGTCTAGGATATGCTGCGAAAGAAAGGGAATAAAGAATATATAAATGTTTAGTATACTAAAATACAACGTGTCTTGAATATATACGTAAAATTTGAATTGACTACTTCAATGACGCACTTTCACTGTTGCCTGTTTTCGGAATAAGTATTACTTTGAAAATTCTAATATTGCATGTAATTTCTTAAGACTCTTGGGTTTTTGCTGATTCCCAAAAATTTTAGTTTTCGGGTTTTCAAAATATTTGTTTTTTGATAAATTTGGATTTTTTTCCTTTGAAAAAAATAGGGTCTTTCTTTTATTCCGAAAATAATATGCGGAAGAAGTACTGGATTTTCTTAAAATTGAGTTACTTATATTTATGAAATAAAAAAATGTCAAAATAAACAAAAATGTATTGGATATTTATTGGAATTAATTATATATATATATTTTTCATGAAAGCGACCTCTTAGACTTCAAAACGAATGAGGTGAATCAGTCAACCAAAGTTGCAGACTAAAGTTATAAGGTAGAGAAATTGTTTTTTTTTAAAAAAAAAAAATTGGTAACAAAGCTCAAAATTTAATTATCAGTACTGAAAAGTGCATTTTTCAATTTCATTATTTTTAAATAATTTTAAAAACCGTTGGAAACACTAAAATATTTATCTAAATATTTTCTCAGTTAATATTTTCTCTAATATCTTTCTCAGTTATTTAATATCCACATTATATAACTTTTCATTAAATAAATTCAATTTTACCAAACAGACACAGAATCGTTATAATTAAAGTGATTCCGTTCAGACCCCTCTAGATCCCATTTTACATATTGAATTTTGATGAAACTTGGGATATGCGTTTTATTGATCGTAGAAAAATAATTTGTGCAATAAAAACAGTTCATATTTTGAACACCAGGGGGAATTGTGGCACCTAAAATGGAAAAAAATCTTTCAGAATCATTAAAATTTATTCCATTACAGTAAGTGATGAAAATGTGCTCCATTGACATTGATTACGTGTTCAAAGTGCATTATAGAGTGTTCAGAATTAGCGCGAAGAAACTCTCGAATGATTCCAGCAACATAGCGAATAATGCTGGCTTTCAACACAAATTAAGTCCAATTCATCCTCCATAAATATGGTCTTTCAGGAATCCCCACAATCAGAAATTACAAGGATTTAATTTGGTTGAAAGATGAGGCCAGACATCCAGAAAAGTTCTGAATATTTCACGATTCTTGTGACAGTTAGCTAAAAGCAGTTTTTTACAACCTTTTTCTGAATTTCACTAGGTGTAATAATTTCGGTAAATAATTTTCGATCAAATTTTCGATCGTTAATTTAACCAACTTCCCATCAAGCTAGAGCTTTGAAATTTTGGGAATCGTTCGTACTCGCCTAACAATCCAATATTTAGACATTTGCGACAAGTTTTAACTCATATTTTTTTAAATAATGCCGTTTAGCCCAATCACTTGGCGCAATTTGAATAATTGCCAAACTTGGCGATTTTTTTTTTTTAGAAGCAATTTTAAGTCCGTTTCGCGGACCAATTTAGCAACATTTGGCAAAATACCGCCAAATAATTCCTGTCTCTAAGAGTGGTTTGACTAAACTGTATTCCAACCATTTAATTTACCGGATTAATTAATTTTAGTTAGTTTTAACGTTGTTATGTATTTCACTCGGTGTGTGTCTGTATGTATGTGTATCAGTGTGTCACCAAATTGTCTATCGTTAATTTAACCAAACTTCCCATCAAGCTAGAGCTCTGAAATTTTGGGAACCGTTCTTATTTGCCTAACAATGCAATATTTAGATATTTGCGACCAGTTTTAACTAATATTTAAAAAAAAATTTTAATAAACTTTGCCACCATATAAAAACGTTGGTTTTTATTTCGAATTATTTTATTTGAGCCCAATATTGAAGTTACTCATCTTGCATAGAGTCAGTAGTCTGCAAATACTGCCGACAGTGTAAAGCAAGAATGACCTGCTGTCGACATAATTTATTGTAACATGCACTCGTGAGAGTACCTCTAAGGATCTTGAGGACTGAAATTTTCAAATGAAAATGGTCTTAGGATAAAATCATCAATAAATCAACACCGTGTGGTCAAGTAATTAGATGTGGGACATTAGGAGGTGAAGAATCGAATGTGTGACAAAAAATACTAGAAATTTACTGACTAAAGTATTTTGAAATATCATGGAAAGAAAATATTTTTTTTTTGCTTTTCTTGTAAAACTTATAAATATTGAAATAGTCTCATTTTAAAATGATTAATTCAATTATTTTACTTAAAATAATATTCAGATCGGTGTATTTCGGTACAAGGTGTACAAGCTGTTTTATAAGATTTCTTAAAAAAATATTTATAGATTGAAAAATTTTAACACATATTTTAATTTTCTTTTAGAATGATATATGTTTTAAAGAATTATTTAAAATTAATTTAAGGTTCTGATATGGTGGTAAAAATATTTGTTTTATATTTTCCTCGTAAAATTTTGCAAAATCTCTTCCATTAAATAAGAAATTGACCAAACATCGTTAAGCATAAGATGTTAAAATTATCTTACTCCGAAACAGAGAAAAATCATGAAAATTTCTCTATGGACACCTTTTTATTTACTTATTGATTAAATGCTTAAAAATAATATATAAAATATGAAGACAAGAAAAGAAAAATACATTAAGATATTTAGGAATAAAATGTTTATTTGCGATAGATACAAATAGAATATTTTGTATATTCTCAAGAAAATAGAGAAAGTTATAGAAGGAGTGTTATCATTCTCCAGTAGTTTTTCTTGTTTCGAGATATTGAAATATTTGCAGAATATTAAATGAAAGATATATTTCATGCATTTCACTCACGTTCATACTATATTTTTTACTAACTGAAAATATCCTGCGAAGAATAAAATTGCTGATAAACCAACAACTTATTTAATTCTTATTACTTCCATTCGTTTTTGAATTTATTCGGCGTAAAATACAACTGAATACATTTTAATAATTTAAATGCAAATATGACTACGCGTATAAGAATTTTAAATAAGTATATGAATAAAATATTTGACATTCATATGGCATGAAATCAACTACTGCCGTATAAATTTACAGACGATAAAATACAAATGAAACCGTTAAAATAAAGATAAGAACTTGTTCATTTTATGTACTTTCCCTTTTACTATTTGCCTTTATTTCTTTTCCCTGAATTTTCTTTTCGGAGATATGCGTTATTACAACATAATTTTTTCAACTTTACAAGGTTCTAAGACTTTCTTTCTAAGAAATAAAAAATTATTTTTCAATTTTTCATCTAGTCAGTTGTATTTAAGTGACCAGAGTCGTGAATAAAAGCCGGCCTTAATTTTGTTAAGGCTCCCGTCTAAACACCATTTTGATTTCATCAGCTTAATGTTAATCCTACAGAATTTTGATTTTAATTCTCCCATCTTTACTATTTGATCTATTTGAATGCCATAAAGTACATCTGAAAGAGCAAAATAACATTGAATGTTCTTCTTGAATTACATTTTCCCTCCGATTTTTAAAAATTATGAAAAACATTTTTTTAGGACCTGTCAAACTGGCAAAAGAATCATTATTAAAGGGGCAAAGTTATTTTTATGAATAAGATGGAAACAATAATTCCACAGAAGCATTCATTATTTTTTGCTCTTTCAGAAGTACTTTAATGCATTCAAATAGATTAAATAGTAATTATGTGAGAATTAAGGTCTAAATTCCATAGGATTAACCCTCAGTTGAAGAAAACAAAATGGTTGATAGACGATAACCATAAGTCGAGAACTCGTTCCTTGAAGATACTGAGTGAATGAATGTTTGAGTTTTGAAAAGGTCAATTGAAAAGTCCCCGGCCTACCATAGCAAAACACATTTTTTTGGCAAAATTAGTTTTTTTTCATTCAACATAATTCCCTTCAAGGGTGATACACTGATTATAGCGACCCTCCAACTTTTCAATATCATTTTTGTAGTACGATTTGTACTTTGCTTCAAAATAGAACTCAGTTTCGGCAATCACCTCTTCATTTGACGAAAATTTCTTCCCAGCTAGCATTCTCTTGAGATCTGAGAACAGGGAATAGTCGCTGGGGGCCAGATCTAGAGAATACGGTGGATGAGGAAGCAATTCGAAGCCCAATTCATGGATTTTTGCCATCGTTTTCACTGACTTGTAACACGGTGCATTGTCTTGGTGAAGCAGCACCTTCTTTTTCTTCAAATGCGGCCGTTTTTCGGCGATTTCGTCCTTTAAATGGTCCAATAACGCTATGTAATAGTCGCTGTTGATGATCCTTCCTTTTTCAGGGTAGCCAATGAAAATTATTCCATGGGCATCCCAAAATAAAAGACGCCATAACCTTGACTGCCGAGTGTTGCGTTTTCCCACGCTTTGGAGCGGGTTCATCGTGTGCAGTCCACTCGGATGACTGCCGATTGGATTTCGGAGTGAAATGATGGAGCCATATTTCATCCATTGTCACATATCGACGCAAAAACTCGGGGTTATTACGCTTGATCATCTTCAAACACTGCTCCGAATCATCAACTCGTCGTTGTTTTTGGTCAAAAGTGAGCTCGCGCTGCACCCACTTTGCACAGAGCTTTCTCATACCCAAATATTCGTGAATGATATGATGTACACGTTCAGTTGATATCTTTAGAGTGTCTGCTATTTCATTCAATTTCAATTTACGGTTATTCAAAATCATTTTGTGGATGTTTTTAATGTTTTCGTCGGTAACAACTTCTTTTGGGCGTCCACTGCGTTCACCGTTTTGGGTGCTCATTTCACCACGTCTAAACTTAGCATACCAATCCTTGATGGTTGATTTTCCTGGGGCAGTGTCCGGAAACCCGGCATCAAGCCAAGTTTTTGCTTCAACTGTATTTTTTCCCTTCAAAAAGCAATATTTTATCAACACGCGAAATTCCTTTTTATCAATGTTTTTCACAATAACAAAAGTTGCTTCATTCAAAATGCTATAATTCACAATTTAATGATCTGACAGCTGTCAAATTTATACACGCATCTTTTGAGGGTTAGGACTAACTAAAAAAACATATGGGTTTAATTCTAGTAGCGCCATCTATGTGTAAGGCTGGAGACTTTTCAATTGACCTGTTATGAGTTACTTTGAATCTAAATTTTTACAATTAAGGTGAATAGATTTTCTTGTAGCACTTTTGAAGACTTTCTAAAATTTCTTCGAAATTCTCAATATATTTATTAGAAATATAAGATTAACATAGTTTAATTACATAGAAATTGAATTTAGAAAGGGTATCTTTCTTCTCTATTTGTTGTTTTTAAAAAAAAGTACTCAAAACTTATTCATGTACCTTAATTTCAAATTGTAAACTGTTACCGCGAATTTTCCATCCTCAAATTATTTTCATTTTTTATCCTTAATTGAAATAGTTCTAAAAATTTTTTAAAAATGTTATGTATTATTAATTTATTCTCTTTAAATTATAGTAATTTACTTATGCATAAATAACTGGCAATGATATATAATTGGTAAAAAAGCAATTAGAAATAGGAATATAAAGATGCTTTGTTAGATTATTTTTTCATTAGTATATCCTGTATACAAGTTTGGGGTTATTATTACCTTATATTATAATCTGAGGGAAACCTTTGAATATAAACTAAGAGAAACATAGTAATCAAATTGTAGAATCGTTACACAATTACTTAGGACCAATTTAACCATTCTTTTTTGCGGACAATTATGATTAAGTGTGATAAAATATTGCATCAAGAAAGCAGCATTAAAGCTAGTGAGACAATAGATAACGAACAAAATTTTCAAACATTATTATTAACAAACCAATACGTTACTGGGACATCAATAAGCAGTTACAAATTTAGAATGTGATATATAAATGCCCAACATCATTCCTGATATATCTTACCTATATGCACCGATAATTGTGTTTACAGCTTTGTAGATCAGGATTTTCATAGAATTTCTCTGATTCAACTAGAATAGTTTTCCTTTTTTTCCATGAGATCAACTTCAAACTTAATCCTGATGTTTAGATAAGTATCCTTATGCTAAATATGCGGTACGAGATAGTTGATAGCGAGGAGTTATGTTCTTGGGAGGGAATTACGTATGCATCGGTGTTTTATTAAAGGTACCCATACAACATGGATGTACTCTGATGATTTCATACATGCCATTGTGTTGTTCTTTTCGTCGAATTTATATTTATATTTTTTCATGATAAGGCCAAAACTCATAGTGCAATAATTTGTCCTATTTTATTTACACAAATCAAACTCAATTTCCCCAAAAATAAGTTAATATTACTTCTTTGTTACACCATTGAGAACTGGTGAAAAGAGGTCTATGACAATTGAAGAAATATTTTGATTCAAACAGACAGTTTCGAATGATTTGCCAATAAATCCCTGAAAAGGACATATACCATCTCTACGAATAAGTATATCAAGCCGTGTAATAACTTGTTGATAAGCCAAAATTAGACAAATGCCTCAGAGATGCTATAAGGTATAGCTTGACGCATATACCCAGAAAAAGAAATTAAATACGTATCCGTGCATTTGTGAGGGTGTACCTAAATAAAACCGATATTTTCTCTTAATTTGATGTGTTTCGTCTTCATAAATCTTATTTTCAAAATATTCTGCATTATTATTAAAAAGATCATCGAGCCTTTTTGCATCGATAAATTCTGAAGCTAATTGGTATCGTTTTAAGCATTTCTCAATGCACGGAAATAAGAAGCATTCAAATACAATAAGGGTTAGTATAAGTGAATGAGATATAGTAGGAAAAGGTAATCCCATGTTAATTTTAGTTAAGACCTGCTGCTCTCAGGTAACTATCTTGTTTTTAAATCAGACCCTAAGGAACAAATATAGCTGCAATCCTCCTCATTCCCAAATTTTCTGTTAAAAGTTTCTGAGCCAAAAATTAAAAGCAATGAAACTAGCTCTCACATGTGTTCCATGTCTTGGGTCGTCAAGTACAAGATCAAAACTTTCTTGACAGTTTTGACTATTCAGGAAGTTGAAGGACGTGAAATTTGATGATCGTCATCAATTGACATGTTATCTTTGAAACGATAAGTCGACTCATACACTTAAGTTTTTTCCGTAAGCATCCTCAAGTGTAAACTTCTTTCAACATCTTATAAAATACTGTGTCGCTTTTTCTTCCTATTTTGGAAAGTAATTTGAGTTGACTTCTAGCAGAAAGTAAAATTTCTAACGGAATACTGTTCCTTTATCGCGCAATCTTAAAAAAAAGAAAATAATAAATCTGAGCAGTGTAAAACAGCTGCACAAAAAATTTAACGAATAGAAAACAATATCTCTGACACCTCTAGCAGTACTCCCCTCGTAAGAAATCGCTTCTAGAGGAAACAATACAAATTACTTAATCTCAGATGAGATCCACATTATTCCGAGAAATTTTGAGAACCTCAATATGCATCATATTCACCCAGTTTAATCCTATGCTTAAGACTTTGGAATGGATGTTGTGGCCACTCTAGTTTTAGGGTCATGGTCGGAGACTCGCGACTGGTGGATTCCGTTGGGTTGTGAGTTCCAGCCCTGATACCACTTTTGACTCACCGTATAGCCGAAGCTGATGCCCGTTATATCTACCGAGGCTCAAAGTTCTCCCAACTGGCTTCATGTAGATGTTTGGAGATGGGTGCTGGCTTATGTGTCGTCCTTGTCAGTTGACCAAGATTCAAAATTACGAGGACCATCGCCAATTGCCCTCGTGTTGCTTCTAGTGCTATGTTGATAAAACCAATCAATCTGAATGTATTTTTTTTACTATGATGGCAAGTAACAACAAAAATTTCTTTTGTAAGCAATGAGCTTAAAATAGAGATAAGTAGTCGGCAAATTGGGTTTCTTTACCATAATACAAACTGTAAAAATTTATATAGTTTTGATACATTTTAAAACTATAAATTTATATTTGTTATTTTAATTTTCTCATTATTACAAAGATACGTTTTTGTTTGAAAACAGGAAATGGTCTTGTAAATTTCTTTGAAATTTTCTGTAGACCTTTACAGCATTTTCGTTAAAATGAAACGTGCACAAATTCAAAATTTTTATTTGACGATAAAAATTAGATATAAGCACCAAATGGCTTGGAATACTCGTGAAAGAAATAATGTAATGCAAAAATATCTCGTGAATAAATGTTTTGTGTTTTATTGAGTGAATATTTTAACTTAACAAGCATATCTTTCATTTGTCTCTACAAAAATTTTTTTTATAACAAATCACTTAGTAATACAAAGTTTTAAAGTATTACAACAAATTATTAGTGGTTTTGTTTTAGCTTTTATTCATGATCAAAGGAATTCTATCAACATCGAAAGCAAGCCATGAACATATAATCTTTAATCAAGTTTTCTCACGAGATTTACAAATCTTGTTAATTTACCTTTCTACCTCAATATACATGACTAACTACTGTAAATGTCTTTAATGATAAAAATATATTATAATCACATGTTTTACATTATATTTTGTAATTGAACTTAATTTCTTTGTATTACTATTTCTCAGCTTAACTTAAAAAAGTTTTTATTCTTATCTTATAACACTTGTTTTATACATAATGAATGTACATTTTTTTAAGAAATTATATGTCCTTAAATATATGATTAAGCAGTCTACTTGTATTGTTCATTTTAGTTTTACATTCGAAAGCCTGAGTGTGACTTTATATTTTAAATATTTCTTTTATGTATACATTTACTTCAGGGAATAATTTTTTTTTTATATTTATTCCCAGACTTTATATCACAACTATATTAAATTTTACTTTTTTCTTGTATAGTTAGTTATCTCTTAACTAGACTATATGCTAGACATCCAAAGGTTTTTGCCTTAAACATAATAAAACTCTTACACATATATCATATTATTTTTTTTAAATAAAAAGGAAATATCGTAGACATTCGATTTTATTTTAGAATTTAACTAAAAAGTTACAGAGTATAGCTATCGCATCGGGGGATTACTAACCATTAATATTTCTGATTAGTTCTTTAAATTTATTTATTTGGTAGTTATAAAGCTTCGATATCACTTGTTTACTGAATAGAAGTAAATAATTTCTAAAGGATTTTTTATTTGTATAATTATGGTTTTATATTTTATACCTTTTGTACTAATGAAACCATCGAATTATACATCATTTATTATTTATAATTCAACAAATGCACTCTATTATTTCCACTTGTATATTTATTTAAATAAATTTCTATTTAAGCTTGTATATTCCCGTTGTTTTAAATATATATATATATTGCGTGAACTTTTGTGAATCATAATGTGAAAATAATTAACCACTAATTTTATTAACTCATAAATGATTTTTAAGCAAGAAATTTTAAAAAAAAAGAAAGGAAATAATTATTATTTCAACCAACAAATTTATTTATATTTATTGATTTTTTGCTCTATCAGATGCACTTTATTGCATTCAAATAGATCAAATAGTAAAGATGGGAGAATTCAAGTCGAAATTCCATAGGATTAACATTAAGCTGATGAAATCAAAACGGCGGGTAGACGGGAGCCTTAAATGCATGTGAGATGTATAATACATAACTTATATATATATATATATATATATATATATATATATATATATATATATATA
>BMAW01056026.1:403968-426891 GCA_019974015.1 Nephila pilipes
ATATATATATATATATATATATATATATATATATATATATATATATAGGTAAAATTATTACTAATACCATTTTTATAATATATTAATTGGTTTTGAGTAAAAGAGTAACACAAAAAAAAAATAATTTAAATTACATTAGGAAACCAAAACTTTACTAATTTGCATAAATAAATATCGATTACTTGAATTTTTAACTACACAAGGGAACTAAAGCAAGGTGTTGATAGTAGATGTCTAATTTCTTCTCTCAAGTCTTACCAGAACTGTATATTATTTTATTATGAGTGTGAAACATGTAATTCAGAAAACAAGAAAAAAATTATTAGCTTATATCCTACAAATAATTAAAATTTAAGTTTCTTAGAACGCAGTCATTATATATATTGACACTAGTCTTACAAATGAGAATAACAGAAATCAAAATGTGTATCCTATCTGAATTTAAGCTGAGTTTTACAGAACGTAGTCATTGTATACATTTACATTAATCTTATGACTGAGAACAAAAGAAACTAAAATGTGTATTCTATCAGAATTATCATATTTGACTGCCTTCCGTGATACTGTGCAGAACGGGAGTAATAAAAAGTATTGTAATAAATATCTCGGAATAAAGTAGATTAATTATCAATTTTGTGTTATTTATTTGAAGCACACCTATTAAATAAGGGATAAATTATTTACCATATTTAAACCAAATAAATAAAATAATGAAAATACATTTAATAAAAAATATTATAAAATTTAAAAAAATTAAGATATATCGAACAATTTTACTAATTCAATTTTAATAATGTCATGTTATTCCTATAATATACTTCACTACACTTTATATAATTTTACATGATATCAACAATACATAATAAGGAAAATGTCTAGAAATTTATGGATTTCCGGATTCGGGAAAAAACCAGAAATTTTTACAAATTTCTGCTTTGGATGTTATTCAGCACGAAGTCATATTTTAAAAAAATTATTTTCTAAATATATTTAATAATTCAGTTTTTTGAATTTTTGTATTAGTTGATTAAATTTTTAAAAGAATTAGATGCATGCACACTAAATTCATATTATATAAAACTGGGTAAAATTACATTACTTCATTTTCCACTCACTAATAAAAGAATTTTAATTAATGAATTGGAGAGAATGTGACGAAGAAAACCAATTGCAACCATAATTTCGCTTCATTTTCAACTTTATGTTAAGCTTGATAACATATTTCTTATAGCATAGTTATATTTATCCTAGGGTGAAATACTTTGACATTTTGAGTAAATACTGAAATATGCCGTGAAATTCAGGAGCATTCAGTTCTACGAAGAAGGCGGAATTTTAGCTCATCAAACTCTTTTTTTATCAAATAAATCTATCACTTTGTGAAATTGTATTATATATACACGTTTCTTGGTAAAAGTACATAATAAGGATGGCATTTTTTGATACTTCATTGTTAATCTGTCTGTCAAAACGAAAGTGTTCCTCAAATAATCATTAATTTTTGTAGCGGAATTTTTTATGTTACTTGATGTACATAAGATGTGCTAATTAATATAGCGTTTGTTCCTTAACTGACATATGTAGATGACGATATTAGTCTAATCCAAATACTTCATCTTATAATCTTACAACAATTTAACCGTTACGCTGACCTGGTTACCTATGTCGGAAATATATGCAAAAGAGTTGAGAATATACTTCGAAGGGTGATGCCGTTTTTCATATAAGAAAACATTAGAACAATGAAATATGTATTAACAATTTTTTTTTTTATTTCTGTTATTTTCTAAAATATGCTTGGTAATATATAAATTAAATATTTAATTCAATTAAAGGAGTGAGGAAGTAAATAAAAAAAAAGTTTATATATATCAAATGGTTATTATATTGCACAATGTAATTTAACAAGAATTATATGTCATGTTTTTAAAGGTGAAAACTTAAAATTGAATCTTTGTTCTCTTTCTAATGAATTAAAGCTTTCGAGTTTTATACCGTTGCGTGTTCTTAGTGATATAAGAACACTTTGATATTTTCAGAAATTAATTATCACTTAATAAATCTATTTTAATTAAAATTTGATTCTTTATAAGAAATCCCCTTCTGATAATGAATTTTATAACTGAAAGATACCTACATTAAAAGTTATTAATTTAAACTCATTTTATATACTTTTGAAAAAATAATTGAAGGAAGTGCTACATGAGATGTTGTTTATAATATTGCTTAACAATTCTTATAGTGAATCGTGGAATCCATTTTATATTGAAGCATAGAGTGATTATCGAACGATATAATTAAATAAATAAATAGAAATAATTTCTTACTAATATAACTGGAATGTTTATAATCCAAAACCTAGAAGTTCAATGAAATATTACAGAAATAAGAGATATAAAAGAAACAACTGCAATAATTTTTAAGCTCAATATTTTTAGCGAGATTTAATCATATTCATTGTGGTTTGAATATATAAACCATTAATTTTATATTATTTTGTTTATAACAATAATAATATATTTTTAACTTTTTAATAATTGATTACGGCATAAATTCATTACTGTTAGTTCTTTATGAGATCTAAATTTTATTTATGATTTCTGCTTTATTACAGAACTTCGTGTAAAACAATTTTAACAAAAGTGAGTAATTTATTTATCAAAAATGATAAGAATTAATAATTCCGTCATTTGCATAGCTACGCTTATTCCATTTGTAATTATGTTTAAACTAAAAAATATTTTCCCAACTATGAAAATATGTCATGTTGTTCAGGTTAAATAGAACCCAGTGTATGGAAATACTTTTTTTAAAAGTCGTGTACTAAAATTTTTCGACATTACGTTAATTCTTTAGACGTAAGATTGGTTCATTAATAAATTACTAAGAATATATTTCTGCTTAGAACAACTAATAATAACTAAATTCAGATACCTATATCGTTATTTTTAATTTTCTTTTTTCCTTTTGAAGTAATTTATAGGGTAAATTTTCTTTTTTTCACTTATTGTAAGTGATGCAGATCTCATATTAGTGCTTTGATGATTTATCTATCTCAAAATGCCATATGTATAATTTATTGCAATAATTTCTACATTAGATATATGCAAATAAAATGTAATTAAATTCATTATTGAATTATTAATTCTTATAGTTGACTGAGCTATAATATCTGCACAAATATTCTGAATTGTTTTGATTTGATGTTTATTATAATATATATATATATATATATATATATATATATATATATGTGTGTGTGTGTGTGTGTGGGTTTGTAGTAGAAACACCCTATCATAGAGGGCGCTGTCTCTGCTACTGAAGGGAGCCCGCTCTTGAATTAGAGTCGACGGTAGTCATCGGAACGAGGAAGATGCCTTTGTTGATGACTCTAGACCAGGGGTCGCCAAAGTGGTCTATATAGACCCCTAGGGGTCTATTTAACAACAGTAGGGGTCTATCTGACCCAAGGGGTCGAATGGGGGTCTATTGGGACTCGAAGGAAAAACAGTTCTTAATACGCAAATCACACATACCTAACTGCGTACGTAAAAATTTAAAATATTTTTATAATTGACTTAATATTATATTCCTTATAGAAAATAAAATAATAAATCAGAAAACAATCTACCCCTTTTTTCCTTATGTGTTTTCGTATGTATACCGTGACGTCACAACTTGACCTTGTGACCAGTTTGTGAAACTTTACGACCTTGTGACCAAAAATATGTGAAACTTTACGAAATGGCTCAGCCATTTATGCTGGCGTTTCCAAGTTCGTATATGGTTGAAGCCGGTTTCAGTCACGTTAATTCAATTTTAACTAAAAACAGAAATAAATTAAATGTGGAGCTTCGAGGGGATTTACGGTTAAAATTGACTAATTTCGAACCCAATATAGCGAACCTTGCCTAGAAACACCAGGCACACTCATCTCATTAAGAAGTAAAAAATCTGTAGCTACTTTACTTACTGTTTCTGATTTATTAAATATTTAGACTAATATATAGTTTTATTTTAATTACCTGAAAATTACCTTTGTGGGGGTCTATGGAGATTTCGAAAAATTATATAGGGGCGATGATCAAAAAAGTTTGGCGACCCCTGCTCTAGACGATTTATGATTTAAGCCGCTGGAGAGTATTGTTTTAATATTTTTAAATGTTATTGTGAAATGTCTCGTCAACTATGTGAAACTTTATGTTAATGTGAAACGTCAATATTAAATGTGTGTGTGCTAATTCAAAGTTTGATTTTTATTAATTAATATAGGCCATCCCACAAATCAGAAGTGGGATAAGGATATGAGCACATGATAAGGAATAGAAATAGGGATTGAAGAGCATAACCAGGATATAAACTGATAGAGATGTAAATTGATAGGGATGTTGGCGCATTATTGAATGTAAGCACATTAGGACTCGATTAGGATATAAAAATCGTGAGAGTGTAGGACTCATGATTAAATTGTGAACATTGATTGAAAAAAAAAGTGTGGATAACTATGTGCTGACCAAGGATAAATTCAAGACTTTGAGGTGAGTCAGATTTATTCTTATTTGCTAATTTAAATATGAAGATTGACGATATTAATGTAGTAAGCAATGCACTGAAGAATCTCAAGAAAGAAAAAATTAAGATGTTGCATAAGTTTATTTTTGATACTGATGGCGATGCTAAAAATACGGAAAGAATAAGAAATTTTACTGGTTTCGAATTCACAGTAAATGACTCTAATTTTAAGTCTAAAGTAAAAACTATTAATGATACTTTTTCATAACATGAATTGATTAACATTTGTGATATTCTGAATATTGCATTCCTAGGAACAAAAACCGAAATAATCAAGAAAATATTAGTTCTATTAAATGATGTTAACTCGCTTTATCAATATATTCAAAATTCGAATCAATCAGAAAGCGAAATGGGAGTAGAAACAAAACAAAATCCATCAATGCAAAGCCAGAACATTAATGAGTCAGCAATTCATTCTGAAGAGCGGTGTTATTATTATGGCACCACTCGAAATCAAAACATGTCTGTAAGTTTTTCAGACATTGAAAGTGTTACTTCCTCTTTTAATGGTGAATTGCATGAAAACTTTTCAGTTTGGTTCGAGCAGTTTGAGAGCGCTGCGAATATTTTTAATTTATCTGACCTACAAAAGTTTATTTTCGCTAAACGATCGCTTGGTGGTAATGCCTTATTATTTGTGAGAAGCGAATTGAATATTACGTCATACCAGGAATTAAAACGTGTGTTGATAGATGAATTCCAGGTCACTACTAATTCAGCCCAATTGCATGAAATATTGAGTAGGCGTAAAATGAAAGAATCTGAATCTATACAAGAATATTATTTTATAATGAAAGAGTCGTGTAATCGAGGGAGAATTGAAGATACCGCTTTAATGCAATATATTATACGAGGAATTAACGATAAAAATGAAAATAAATTAGTTTTGTATGGTTGCAAAGATTTACGTGAATTTCGCGAAAAACTGAAGATTTACGAGATTATAAAAAATGATTTTTTGAGAGAAAAAAGTAAATATAATTTTAGCAAAGTAAAACAAAAACCAGATAATTTTGTGAATCATAAACGATCAATTAATTATGAACAGAATACTAAATTTTGTTTTAATTGTGGTGGTAAAGGACATATATCTAAATTTTGTTCACATAAGAATAAAGGTTTAAAATGTTTTAAATGTCAAAACTTTGGGCATAAGGCGTCTGAATGTTCGGAATTAAATTTCGAAAGCAATCCCAATGATAACGTAGAATCTCTCAATATTGCGAAACAAACATATATGTTTCAAATGGTTCGTTTCGGTAATTTAAATATTAACTCATTGATAGATACCGGAAGTCAAGCTACGTTAATTTCTAAGAATATACTTGAAAAGTTAATTATTTGTGAACTGAATCAG
The DNA here is from genome assembly GCA_019974015.1 of Nephila pilipes. Lineage (NCBI taxonomy): Eukaryota > Metazoa > Arthropoda > Arachnida > Araneae > Nephilidae > Nephila > Nephila pilipes. Next base: position 409,901 of record BMAW01056026.1, read on the forward strand.
TGTTATTCAATTTTATCGGGATTAGGAGATTGTAAAATAAAGCCCATAGGTATATTTAAGGGAGAGATAGGAATAGATAACTTTAAGTGTTTTACTGATATATGTGTCGTGGAGAATGGTGCTAAACCGCATAATGCTATTATAGGACTTGATGTAATTTTGCAAGGTGAAGTTCTAATAAATGAAAATGGATTTTCAATAAAAAATAAGTCTCTGTGTGAAGAAAACAATATTTTATCAGTTTTGCCATTTAATGTTAATTGTGATGAAATTGAAGAAAATATAGGTTATAATATTTCAAAATTCATTATACATGAAGTGCGTCAATCTATATTAAATTACTAACCGAAGAAGATTAAATCAACTAACATAGAATTAAATATTTTAACTAAAAATAACGAACCAATATATCAACGACCGCAACGTTTACCGTTTTCTGAAGATACAATTGTTGATGTTTAAATAACTAAAGGGTTAAAACAGGGAATTATAGAAACTTGTTCTTCAATGAATATCAAGCATACTGATAAATCAAAAGAAATTATTGAAGCCGAATTTCAAGCTAATTTTGAAAAACAGCGTAACAATCTAAGAAAAGATTCTAAAAAGCAAAAGATTGGAAAACCAATAGCTAAATGTGTGCAATGCGTTCAAGTAAACCGTAAAAATGGAAAGAGGCAAGAAGGAAGGAAATAAAAAAGGAAGCTTCATCCAATTCATAAAGATGATATACCTTTACATAAGTATTGACAGATCACCTAGGACCATTAGAAAGTTCTACAAAAAATATTAATCATCATCGGATTACAAATAGTATAGAATTTATAAGAAGATGGTGCGTAACTTAAACTATTCAATTATACTTCATTTATGTGACTGTGAATCTACCAATTATGACTTTTCCTCGATTATGACTATTTCCCCGCCAACACGACTGGATTTATCTATGTTTTTTGAAGACGTTGAAAGAGTAAATAAAAGAGAAAGGAAAATGAAAGCAAGACGAATTGACAAAGCAAGACGATGATACTTCATAGATGATAGTGTTTTACGAAGACAATGATGTTCCAAGATTGATAAATGCTGTTCGAATTATCAACTTGTAACTGCTTTTGAATTTTCTCTTTCCAGCTGTATTTTTTAGGTTGAGACGATCTTTTGTTAGAATCAAGAAGCTGAGGTCATCTTCTTCCAGGAGGGCCGAGTGTGGGTTTGTAGTAGAAACACCCGATCATAGAGGGCGCTGTCTCTGCTACTGAAGGGAGCCCGCTCTTGAATTAGAGTCGACGGTAGTCATCGGAACGAGGAAGACGCCTTTGTTGATGACTCTAGACGATGTATGATTTAAGACGCTGGAGAATATTGTTTTAACGTTTTTAAATGTTATTGTGAAATGTCTCGTCAACTATGTGAAACTTTATGTTAATGTGAAACGTCAATATTAAATGTCTGTGTGCTAATTCATTCAGTTTTTCATTCTTTATCATGATCGTTATAAAAAGGTGAATTAATTATCTGTACTTTTAAATGCTCTAAAAATTATTGAAATACTAATTTGAAACTTCAAATGTTCCAAAAAGGCTTAAAAATACTTTGAAAATAAACAAATAAATAACAATATCTGGAAAATTTTGTAAAATTAATAGTGAGCACGTTTCTTTTTTTCCCCACAAATTAAAAGGAATAATCAAATTTAAATAATATTCAACAATCCTAGTTCTTTATGTGTTAAAAGGTGATCTCCAGTATCAACACCTAACAATGATAATTTATCTTTAAAATATACCCGTCTTTCACAAACATTACACATTTTCTAAGTCTACAATATACCTGCGACTAAATCATTAATAAAATTAAAATCATAAATGCAATAAAATTACTTATTTCCTGATATCACCTTCTTTAAATGTAAAATGGAAACTATTAATTTATAATAACTTCTAGATATATGTATAAAAACGTACCTAAATCTGTTTAGTTAATTATCAGATTCGTTTTTACGTAATACAATGTATGGAACTTGTTGTAAATTAATCTGGCTTACGAAATCTACTCCCTTCTGAAATTAAAATGTTGTCATGACATTTAAGGAAATAAATCCAACCTAAGTACTATGTAACTTCTCCCTTCTGTTCTGCAATTCCAATCTTCTTTTTCACACACACAAATATAAGACGAATTGAATCATTATATTGGTATTATATGCATGAGAAAATAAGGAATATGTACGTCTAATACCTGGACTACTAAAAATTAATTGTAAGGGAAATGGTCTACGTTTTAGAAAAAAGTCATTTATGGTATGGGCATTAATTATATCTCTAGCAATATATCCATCCTTGGTGTCTACAACAAGACTAAAGTTGCATAGTGGAAAAATTACTTTCCCCTTACATTTGTAATGGGTTGTAAAACACCTTTCCCTTTAATTATTCCAAGGGAAATCTCTGAGATGATCTTTATTCGAGAGACTCGACTTAAGTCTTTGTGACTTTGAGCTATTTGTGATTTTCTCTTCCCTAACCTCGGGGACTTTAATTTATTTTATTTGCATAAAATAACAGTTTCTTCCCATCAAAAAGAAGCTTTATTAAGTAAATTAGATGAAGAAAAAGTGAAAGAAAGTGATTTAAATAAAATGATATAAATATATAATATATGGAAATAATAGAAAATCAATGAAGAGGATGGTAAGGACTTACCATCAGAGAATTGTAATTGAGATTGAACTTCTTCCGTTAGTTTTATGGATTGAAGAAAGCCCCACCTATAGTATTAAGCTACGTAGTTATTGTCAAAGAGGATCGTGATATTAAGAACGAATGAACTGGTATGTCAGATTTCTTTTTTAAAAGACAATTTAGAAATGTAAGTTAGTTTGAGATTTTGAAGAGAGCGAACTTAAATAATCTATAGTGATAGTACATAAAGAATCGGTTTTATTCATGTGAGTCTTTAATTGAAATTTGATAGCTGTGATTAACATATCAGATTGAGATATGGTGCAAGAGCCCGTATAGTGACGGACAGCTACAATTAATAATGAAAATCCATATTGCTATGCAAAGAAGTGTAAGAATAGACTCGGGAGATCATAGGAAGCGAATATTGTAGAAGGTTGAAGAGAGAGAAAGGAATAGGAGTATATAGTAGTTCATAGTAGTAGAAATAGAAAGAAATTACCAGATTTGATTTACGAGATCTGTCACGTGGGTACGATAAATTTGATATCGAGCTAGAATTAGGCTCATCGTTAATATTGGCCAAGTAAGCAATTTCTGATAATCGTTTTTAATGGACATGTGTGAGGGTTTCTTTACAGTCGTGATACAAATCTTGATTTTTGATTATTATTAATGAGAATAACAATATTTAAGTTATTAGACCCTCAGATCTTTTAGAATGATTCTTGAGGAAGAGTGAATATTATTCTTTGTGATGGTTTGCGTACGTGAAACTATTAAAACCAGGGCATAATACTTTCCTTTTTTTTAAATTTTAGCTTAGTGGCGTTATCATGTCATTATATAATTTCAACGTATTATTTCTGTCTATTTAATTAATTAATAAAATTCCAACTGAAGATACAGTCACTCTCTTACATTTACATCACATATCTGATTAAGAAAGACAACATTATAAAGCAATTTGACATTATTAGTGTTGCAGAACTTCAATGTGTGCGTAATCGCTGGAATGTCATTTAACTTTCACTGATCCGTTGCAAACATATAAAACTTGCAATGTCAAAATATACAATTATAGGAGGTTTCTAAACAGATATTTAGATAAATGTATGAAATATTGTGAGTCTGAAAATTGTATGTAAAAAGAGAAAGCACAGTTTAGAACAAAATCGATATCACCAGATATGTAATTGATTTCAAGAAATAGCATCTCAAATTGGGCATTAAATGGGCTGTTGTACGTCCATAAAATACCATAACCAAATAAAATAAATGCCTGAATTTTGAAGAACATATAGTTTGACGATTGTTTTTGGATAACGTTCATTATCAAACGAGATAGAAACACCTTTTGAGTTTCGCGTGGTAGAAAAAAATACATGTATAACGTCTATTGAATAAACTTGAACATGAAAAATAATTGTAAAATATTATGAACGACGAAAGAGCATATTCCAGGGAGAATGAAGTATCAACAATATCTCATCGTCCATTCCAGAGTAAAGGAACCTTTAAACTTCAGCGAGTTTCCATTATGCATGTAACATACAAGATGAGTCTAGGAGACTTCAGGGAAGGTCTGAACCCCAAGAAGGGAGTTACAGTAGCCACATAATGTTAAACACACGTTTATTAAGAGACAAATATTTACAACGGGCTGGTAAGAATTAATTAGGTTGATATTTAAGACATAAAACTACATATCATTACATCACATCCTCTGGTATCGTCTCGTCTCTCGCCACGCTCTCGTGCTATACAGCAAAACAGGTGGCTCTGTCTGTCTACATTTAAGTAACTCTGAATGTACCTTTTAATGATAGGGTGATGCGGGAATGTAAATCCAGTCTTACATAAATGAAAAAGATACAGGTTTCTCACTTATAAATTCTAAAAGTAATGAAGACGTTGGAAGCTTTTTTTTTAAATGACTTGGTTGTTAAGTATGATTTACTTATCTTACAAAATACTACCTAAAACAAACTATACATTGGTTTGATAAAAATGTTATTATTAAAATAATTTATTAATTCATTGATTTAAAGAGATGTATGCAAATTATAGTTATTACTTAGAAGATCTGTTTGATTCAATAGAAATGGAGGATTTAATAAGTTTATTTTTATATTGATAAAAAAACAAATAAATTAAAAAAATAGAAACACATTAGGCTAACTAACACTGATCCTGATCTACTTATTTACATTTTCATAAATAAAATTTTATGGAAAATTTAAATTATTTTTCTTTAGATATTAAAATGATCTTCTCAGTGTTTTTTTTAAAAAATAATTTAGCACAGATTTTAAAATAGATTTTTTAAGTTGTTATATCCTTTAAGTTTGACCCATGACAGAGAACAAGCGTTTTCACACACTGCTCAACATTTTTTTTCTATCATCCCTGTTACCTTTTCAGTCCAGTAAAATAAATTCTTCTCGCTTTTTTTATTGTGACCTTGAAAATTATCTCTTATTTTCACATTGTTTCAACATTTGCATCCGGTTGAAATATCACCTTTAAGAACGGTCTGCGCGACCACAACTTATTTTCAGTGTTGCAATTTTCGACAAGAGTACTGCTAAATATCTACATGAAATTTTAAGTTATCTTACTGGATTAGGAAGAAGATTTAGACTGCGAAACTTTCCATGTTAGACACGGAAATTTCTTCATGTAACAGGGATTTTTCTGATCCAGAATTATTTATTCCATGGTATTCTACTTTGGAAATAAACTGATTCAAATGGTCATACGTTGAACCTAATCAATATGTTAATTCTCCATCTATAAACATATTAAAATTTTCTATGATATTTCCAATTCAAAAATGTTACGGAACTTCTTATTCACTGATGAAATTTTACGCACAATTGTAAAATGAACATATAAAGATAATTACATATGAGAGATAAAAGTCCAAAAATAAATCTAGAATTGCACATGATGATAAAACTCATTTTAGAAAATACAACAGAGTCTCGAAATTTGGAGCTGTACAAAAACGAGAAAATTGTTTTAATTAAATAAAACATGTTGTTTGTGATCCATGAAACAAGAAAAGATAAACAGTATATTTTTGTTTATCTTACCAATTAATGAGCTCATGAATAACACAAAATTATTTGCTTTTAGAAAGTCCTTGAACTACTGATAGTTCAGGTACTGTCAAAAATGTTTTTGTATTGTGTTATATTAAATTTTCTCCTATTGAAATTTGCTTTATATATTGCATGAATAAAACTTAATAATCAATAAATAATAGACTCTTTTCTATAATTAATTTTATGAACTTTACTGCAGCATATGATTTTCATCAGATAATCTAGGGTTCTGACAGAATTTTATCAATAAACTTTATTCACCTTAACAAAAAGCATATTATTTTTACAGTTCAAAGTCAAAAAACATTTATGTGAAATAACAAGATGACATTTTAATTAAATAATTTTTAAGAAACACATCGAATGGTGGTTTATGAGACGGCACGTGGCCTTTTTTTTCTTCCTTTATGACACCATTTGTTATTGCTTAAATCTGATTCAAATTAATTAAGCTTATTATGTAAAATGTTATATGGATATTAAATTAAAAATATGAGTAAAGCATGATTAGAAATAACATATTCGACATAAAGTTGACTATTTTAAATTATAATAAAATCCCAGACTCTTCTAGTAATTTATGTTTTAATACCTTAAAATTTATTATTTATATACAAATAAATAATAAGTTAATTAATATGAAATAAATTTTTCAAAATGATTTAAATAAATTATTTCATACTTATGCTAAATCGGATACACTTATTAATTTCTTAAGAAATTTCAAAAAGTAAAAATTATATTATATATTATTTTTTAAAATTATACTATATATTATTTTTTAAAATTATAAAATAGAATAATTTTCGTCTTTATTGTTGTTTTACGTATTTAATAAATAATCGGGTTTTGTATATTATTGTTTTAATAAATGTTTTTATTATCTTTGTGAAAATCTAATTCTACATTTTTTTCTAGACGTTTAGTTCCCAATTGTAATTTTGATTCATAAAGGGCAATAATATCATTAAGTTTAATGTTTTGGTTATTTGAGTTAACTGTTTGACTTAGACTAAAAATGGATACTTTAATAATTTTTTTTCTTAAAGGATCATTTTTTTTCTTATTTTTTATTATTGATTTAAATATTACTTTTCAGTTAAAGAGATAATTATTTTTTTCCGTTTCGTTAAATTTTAAATTAATTCAAAGGCTTTCTGATAGTTTTTCTTTGTTTCATCAGTTTTGTTTGAAAATTTAGATTAGGCAGTGGCTTTTGATTTATAATGCTATTACTGTTTTGATCGCTACTACGCATATTTTTGTTGATTATAATTATCCTAATATAGAGGCAGCAATTATTAGCTTTATTTGCATTTTTATTTTAGTTTGTATATATGTTGTACATTATATTGATATTTTCTTCACCCAGCGTCTAAAGTATTAATACAGATCTTATTAGAAATTTTTGATGTATGTGATAAAACAATTAAAAGAACAATGAAGTAACATACAAAAAACTGTTTAAAAAGCAAACCATGAAATTAAGGAATGGGATACCCTTTCTTATAAAAATAATTACATATTTGAATACTTAGCTAAACAAGATTTGTACATTCTGATTCAGGTTCTGAGATGTATTCTATGATACCTGCTATTACTCAGAATTTCTTTCTGGGCAAACATTGAATGACTCTAAAATATAAATTAAAATAGATTAATTGAAACGACAGTAAGGAAGGAAAATGCAAAATTTACAAGTTTTTTAGTTACAAAATTTAGAACTAGATTTTAAAATAAAACGTACCGATATCATACATGCAAAAGTTTTCTTACGCTGAACCAAAACCTCCAATTGTTATCGATAAATTATACTATATATATATATATATTGAATCAATAATCTTGAGACTAACATTGAAAACAAATATTTTTGCAAAATTTTTATTCATCAACATATCACCTTTGTTAATCACCTTTACAGATAATCGTTCCAATGCTTTCCAAATCTTTTTCTTTTCTTTTCGCAAGAAATCTTTTTGTTGCGAGAAATAGCGATAAACAGCTTCTGAATCTATCACCTCGTTGCTGCTTTTGTTCCATCACTTGAAAACCTTTGGCAACGCTCTGGAAAATCTTTTCACTCTTCACTTCAAAACATTTTCAAAGTAAATACACCTCCATATGATATCTGTGTCAACCAAACTCACGGAGCTTCACTTTACGATCTTTCATTATAAGTAATTTTGTCACTTCCACCTACATTTTCCAGGAATGGCTTCCACAGGTTCACCTGAGCGTTCATGTCATTTGTGTCATAATATCCACGTTTAAACTCGGCAAACCACCGGACAAATCGTTGCTTTGATGGACAAGAGTCCGGTAACATTTTTCAATCCATTGTTTCGCTTGCACGGTGTTTTTACCCATTACAAAACAATGTTTTATCAGAACACGAAACTCGGTTTTTTTCCATTTTTTAAACAAACTGCAAAACGACTTTACTCCAACCTCAATAACTCAGCTGTTTCTGGTCCGATCGACTTAAACTTTTGACACGTTTCAAGCACAAAGGGTAGTACTCTAGAAATACCTGGTTACTGGTTTACTACGAGCGCCATCTCTGGGTTAGTCTCGGGAGTTATTGATTGATGTGTTATATATATATATATATATATATATATAAATGAATACATGTATTATAACCCTGCAACGTTTCTCTTTCTCGGAAAAGAAAGATTTACAGAGTTGTATCACCAAAAGTGAGTTTAAGCAATTGACTCCATTATCTTGGCAATACATTTGACGACCATTCGGCGACTTGGCGAGAAACTTGGCTACTTCCGACAGATGGAAAGATCTCGATGGTGCTTATATCAAGATCGTTTGGGAGGAAAGACGAGGACTTTTTGTCAATTTTCCTATGTAACGTCACGCTTGTCCGGAAAGTTATAAATACGCGAAGAACTATGGTAGGAGGTGTCAATGTATGAGTGAATCAGAGTAGGATTCGGTCTGTGTACTGAATAGGTTGTCTGAGGAGTCTGCCTTGAAGACCGATCGGGGAATTGTGGCCTATTGAATATGCTGGAGATTCGGCTTGAATCTAGCGGAACTGTTACGAAGACTCTGTTGAGGTGATCGATCAGGGGATCAACTTATTTCTGTCGTCGTTTGGTGAGATGCGTGCTGGATGAACTTGTGAGGAAGTAATAGGGAATCGTTAGAGCCTGTCTTGGAAGTGCAGAATATTACTGCGGTGGCTGTCTGCAGTGAGGAGCGATAAGCTGGTGAGCTTAACGTTTCTTTGTTATACTTAATGTGAGTTCTGTTCATTTATCTGTGTCACTGAAAAGTGTAAGTGTTTTGTATCTGTTATTGTCAAAATTGTGCTATCTGTGTGTTGAAATGAATTAAAAATAAATTGTCATTGGTCGTTATCCTTCTAGTTGGTATTCATTTTCACTCTGCTCGCATTTCCGCATGACAATAATTTTTGTAACTATATATATATATATACATACATAAAGTATAACAGATAGATGGGATGCTTTTCCCCATCGTGTAGATCATTAACTGAACTTGGCTGTAGATACTAAGTTACAAAATTCGAAAACAAAATTAAATTAGAAAAATCGTCATGTTTATATCTGGTTTATATGACGATGAAAAAATAATATACTCTAAGACAAAACGAAAAGCGAAATCCTACCTAAATTGAACCTTCAATTTAAATCACTCTTAAGGTACCATTACTGCGCAGATCTCATCCCTCCTAAAGTCATCGCGTTTTATGTACTTTATGCCCTAATCCTTCTCTCCTAATGTTCTCTTTAGCAATCCAGATATTGGTTCAGTAATCTACTGATCCACATTCTGTCGTACTCAATTCCTTTCATTTGTTATTCAACACTCGAAGTACCATAATCGATTTGACAAAGCATTACTGGTCAACTGGGCAGTCCCAACAAATTCCTTAACTCTCAGATTGAATATTAATTGCCATCTGCGAACTGAAGTCGTGTGCTCGACTTTTGCATGAAGTATTATCCATAACTACTCTATAATTAGACGACGGAAGCCTAAACCTATTCTGGTAGGAATTATTCAGATTGAGTAGTTAGAAGGAAAGCGAAAATTCGCTTTGGAATGAGTTTTCGAAATCCAGTGAACAGATTTCTTGATAGGTTTCCCTGATCATAGTAATTTCGTAATAATGATGGTATGGTTGAAAATATTGGATCTTAATAAATTTTCATTAAATAGGTTGATATCAATCAACTTGTGTTGAATATCTTAGATTGGAAAATATTACGTCAATATTCGTTTGATGTTTATTGTTTTACACTTTAAAGTAATTTCACCTAAATTCCTATATAAAATAGTGACATTAGAATTTTTAGACATTAACAATGGCAAACCGAAATCAATTTTGACATGCAAGATAACACATAATTCAATTTTTTTATTCCATTACATCATTGATAAATTTCATTTCAGTTTAATATGCATAAAAAATCATTTTTTACTATGCTATATTAATTTATTAGTTAAATGTTAGCACGTATTATAGTGAATTAAGTTGATATCAGTAATGATATTTGATTTTCAATCTATAGCCATAAGTGACTCAGATATTGGATTCATTAATTATTCTTTTTATAAAACTCATTGTATTCATAAATATAATATTTTATATTACGTGCATAAAGAATAAAATGATCTCAAAATAAGGTGATGAAACTATTCAACACCTTCTAAAACCAATCGCATATTTATAAAGTTAGGCGAATTCTTATAGATAATTTTCTCTTTCAATCAAAAACAATTTAATTAAATGACTGAATATCCGTGATATCAATATTTGTAAAATAAATGAAACGTTTTAATAAATAAATTATCTCAAAATATTATAATGAAAAATAGAATTATGGAAACAAGGTAGCACTTTCATAGTTTTAACACTGTCTATCACGTCCATCACTAGACTTGCTGAATTAAATTTAGTTTCATTAATGTAACAACAAATATGAAATTATAATTTACAAATTTAATAGATTCTCTATTTATGAGTGCCTCACTTAAATGTTTATATATTTATTTCCGTTAGTATATCGTATATCATTGAACAAGATGTATGTTTGAAAAAAATTAACAATTAATGGGCTTTGTATAAAATAAATCATGTTTGTAATTTTTTGGTTGTAAATTTGGGATGAATTACGCTGATTTGTCTTAACACACACACAAATGGATTTACTAATAATTAAATTCATATTAAATTTTAAGTCATAACAAAGAGGGGTAGAATTAAAATTTCACCAAATTTGATAAATGTAAGTGAATCAGAGGCAAACATTTAAATGTATTGTTAACAGTGTACTTAAAAACAAAATGAGGCTATTGGTGATGGACTAAACAACTTTGAAACCCAATGAAATGATGATACTTGATGATGATGACAATGATACTTGTGCTAACAATTGACTCTTCTAATTTTCCTAACAAGTTAATAAAAGGACTTTGATTCCTATACATTAACCATGCATCATCTACAGTGCATGGCTCAAATTAGAAAAACAAATTTTAGAAAATATGGATTGACAGAAATAAAACCATTTTTGACTTCGCACCTGTGACTGCTCGTCCATTACCTCCATTCACATTACCATGCTTAGAAACAGAAATGCTTATATTTTCGGAATAAGTAAATACTTTATTCCTTTTCTGTAAAGTAAAGCCTTCAATAAATTACTAGTTCCCCTCTGAACTGGATTCAAGGTGCTACCAGATTGACACAGTCTGATAATGCTTCCTGATTGAAATTGGTGGAATTTATTGCCACGTTAAAGTATTGACAATTCAAGAAAATTTCTAGAGAGAATTTGTGGTGGTTGATGGTAAAATTGCATTTTACTTTCTCAGATATTTTATTGCTGTTATGATATTTGTCTCAGATATTTTGCTATGACCACTAGGCAGCAGCGGCCAAAAATTGTATTTAGAAAGGTATAATTATCTGCCTTAATGGAGAGATAAGTCTTATAAATAATGAATATTTTGAAATAAAATTAATTTTTGATAATACTTATCATGGTAATACGTTAAGAAAAAATTAATTATTTTAAGAATAGTAAAGATCATAGTATCGACAAAGGAAACACAGGAATATATGTAAAAAAATAAGTTGTATATCATAGAATGTCAATTTACTGGAAGCAATACTTGTAAAATTATTAAGAATAATTAATACATCACTACACTCCAGAGTCGAAGCGGCAGTCATCTGAAGCTGGCGAAAGTCGTCCGAAGCGTCCGAAAACGCAGCAGTCAGCTGGCAAAGTCATGGCGTCAGTTTTTTGGGATACGCATGGCGTGATTTTCATTGACTACCTCGAAAAAGGTAAATCGATCTACAGTGATTATTATATTGACTTGCTGGTGCGTTTGAAGGAGGAAATCGCAAAAAAACGACCACACATGCAGAGAAAAAAAAATCCTTTTTCACCAAGACAATGCACCCTGCCACAAGTCGATGAAAACAATGGCAAAATTGAACGAATTGGGCTTTGATCTGCTTCCCCACCCCCCGTACTCGCCAGATTTAGCCCCCAGTGACTACTGGCTCTTTGCTGATCTTAAAAAAATGCTCCAGGGAAAAAAATTTGGCTCAAATGAGGAGGTCATCGCTGAAACTGAAGCTTATTTTGAAGCGAAAGATAATTTTTTTTATAAATATGGTATTGAAAAATTGGAAAAGCGTTGGAACGATTGTATCACCCTAAAAGGTGATTATGTTGATGAATAAAAAAAAATTTTGCAAAAAAAATGTTGTTTTCAATGTTAGTCTCGGGACTTATTGATCCATGTGTTAAGTTGATAAGAGCTTTAAATTTTGTTTTTTTAAACTTTTAATTTTTTTTCATTAAAGTACAAAATGTGCAATTATAATTACGTAGATCAAATGATTCTAATTTAAGAAACATTTCACTAAGGTATGCTACAAAAATATTTATTATTTTTCAGGTTAATAATAAATTTGAAAATGGATGATTACCTTTAAGTAATTTGATAATATTGAAGTTTGTATATTCAATAAACGCTATCTGGGTAAACGCTTTCTATACCCATATGGTTGAAATGTTACGTGTTTTAATAAAAATATATTAAAAGTATTATTTAAATAGTTATAAGTTATCAGTGCACGACAAACAATTTAATATAAATGATATATAGCTGAAAGGGTTTGAAAATACACGTTTTTGCATTCACCAAAGACATTCAATGTAAGAATAAGAGGAGTAGTAGCTTCATCAGCAGAAAATGCTGCAAACGGCTTTCCGGTTAAATTATTAAAAATAATTGAAGAGGGGGACTATTATTCTGACCAAATATTTAGTGCTAAAAAAACTGGATTAATGCGAAAGAAAACGCCTGAAAGAATATGCATAGCAAAATCTGAAAAATCAGCTGGTGTTTTTACAGCGACCAAAATCGGGGGTCTTTATTGTTTTGTAGTAACACACATAGTTATAAAATGTTAAGGCCTCAGTTAATCAACAAACGCCTTACACTGCGAGCTTTAAGAGATAAGAACTTTAAATAACTTTCAGTTCAGTTGATGAAGAATAAAAAGGCATGTATGACTTCTGATCTGCTTACAAATAGTTTGATTAAATACTTTCTTCCAGAAGTCCAGAAATAAAAGGAACGAAAAGGTTTGGAATTAAAAATACTTTTCCTCGTTGATAATCCACTTAGTGCTGTATTATCCAAATAATCAATTGTTGCTTATACAATTTAGTACCTCATTGATGATTCAAGCACTAGATCAGGGTATTATAGCAGCATTTAAATTGTTTTCCAAGACGTTAACGTTTAAAAGAATTTCACATTCAATGGAAGAAAGAAATTTGACTGTTGTGAAACCATGGATGAAGTTTACGATTACAGATTGTATTACACATCTTTCTTTTGCCTATAAATAGTTGCAAGAAATGATTTTAAATAATTGATGGAAAAGAATTTTACCAGCAGGCGTCAAAAGTCAAAGTTTTGTTGTACAAAAATAAGTTGTTGCTCTAAAGTTATAACTATCAAATGCAACTGATAACGAAGATTTTTAAAACACGCAAATAGCTGATATCGATGAATTGATGCACGGAAGCTCTTTTGATGAGTGCGATTCCATGGAATTTCTGAAACTTTATGACAATAAAGAGTTCAATAATGACGAAGTCTAAGGTGAAGTTAAGCTATTAAACGCTGATTAAATTCAAAAGGGCTTGAAATTTGCTACGAGTATGGAACATCATTTTCTAACTCTTGATCCTGCTATGGAGCATGCTTTAAAATTGTAGTGTAATCTTGCCAAGCAGACTGTATTGACGACAATACATAGTAAACACATATTCCGTTGGGCGTCAGTTGTATAATTTTTGGCGTCTTTAACGCTTCAGCCGGCGAAATGTGAAAGTACCAAAATTTATACATTATGAAATTTTTAAGATTATTGTATTATTATTCTATTACGAATCATATTTTGTAAAATTACCACAAACAGTTATTACATGTTTCCAATTTAAAATTTAAAATTTATGATATCATACTATAAAACAATGATTTTGAATTGTGATTAGCATTAACATTTGAGCACACGGAAAATGGTTTAAAATTACTAGAACCGCAGTAATAGTAAATTTTGCTAATTTTTTTTTCTAAACATTGTTTTCATTTTAAAAGTAAATTTCTAGCTATTTAAACAATGATTTTGCTGCGATTATTGCTCTATTCCATGTTTTTATTACACTCTATTTTAACACACAGCTAAATTTACGAAAGGAATCCCTTTTGATAATTTTCTGCAGCTTTCATCTTCTCTTTGAAACTCCAGCAGATATCCAGGGATTCTTGATTCCGGCTTGTTTAAACTCACGATATAGCTCTATTCTCTCTTTTTCTATTTTTGTAGATCTTGCTACTTCACGCTAATCTGCGAGTTAATAATGTTTCCTACTTGTATCATGAGTCCCCGCCTTAACTGTCATCAATGTTATTTAGCCATGTTAATTTCCAAATGATTGAGCTCTTTTGAAAAAAAAAAATATGAACGAAACAAATACTTTCAATTTGTAAAACAGTAAGATGAAACAGTCTTTAATATTTATATATATATATACATAATGCTACTTGAAATGAAAATACTTTAGATAGATTAAAATAATATATTCATTTAATTAAAATCAGTAGCAAGAGTCTTAAGTTAATGGATTTTAATTATTTAAGTGAATTGCTAAGGATTTTGTAATTAATACAATATTATCGTTACCTAAAGAAAATACTTCATCTGAATTGGTTTATTTGTTTTAATTCTATTTTAAATATTAATTCATATTAATACTTGGATAATAAATTTGTTCGAAATTGAAAAATATTATAAAGTAAAATTAAGTACTGATATTGTGCTTCAGAAAAATTTAAAGGAATGTTTTAATATTTAATTCTTATGTCTTACTCTAATAAACAAAGTTAACAAAATAATAAGTAATTGTAAAATCTTATATTGTGAATTTATATTGCAATAATTATGTTACAATATTTTCTTTCTTCAAAAAATGCATGAGACTTACTTTAATATTTTAAATTATAATGAATAAGTTATGTTAAACATATTTAAAAAAAGATTAAACAAATGTAAAATTTTATGATTCTAAATTAATTCATACAATAATTAAAACAAATTATTGCCATTTTTACAGAAACCTTTCTGATCACGAGTTTGTAAGGAGAAAATGTTTAAAGGAAATGAATGTCTGAATAAAAAGTAGCCTAAAGAATTATTAATTAAATATATTCGTTATTGGAAAACACAAAAGTGAAAAAACAATACATTGTGAAAGCGTACGATATCCAAATTCAATTAATAAAACAGTAAGACATTTAAAGAAAGTAACTATTATAAAAATTATTTTTATGCGCAAATATTTTTCAATATATATATATATATATATATATATATATGTACCTATCTAATAAACTATATGCATACTAACGACAACTGATTATACCATGATCTTTATGAAATTTAATTGAAAATGAAGTTTAAAACAACTTACTAAAAGTAAATAACTAAGTCTCTTTGATAACTTTACATTTTTTTTTTTTTTGAAAATTATGACAGTGAAAGGAAATTTTTTTTCGGCAATTTTATTTAAGAAATAGGATTATAACTGAGGTATAATATTCAATATATCTTATATTAAATTCGTGCACCATTGCTCTCTTCTTTTTAGGAAATGAATTTAGTTTAAAAAGGCATACCGAAACATTTCCCAAAAAAGACCTCATTTTGCAGGAATAAAAATGCAAAATGTTTTTAAAAGTATTCAAATCTAAAAGTTTATTTTGCAAAGAAAAACGCAGAAAAATGAGAAATCATTTTTTGTTTTAGTTTTACAATGAAATATTACTACTTTTGAAGCAATCTTCAGCTAAATTTCTTAACTAAGTTACCTAAGCTGTGATTGGAATCATGAAAAATTCATATTTATGGGAAAAACATAGAGGTAATGGTCGAAATCTCACAGATGGGAGTTTTCGAAGAGTCGTAGGTTCGAGTCTTGGAGCAACTAACACATCAATAAATAACTCCCGAGACTAACCCAGAGATGGTGCTCGTAGTATACCAGTAACCAGGTCTTTCTAGAGTACGAACCTGTGCTTGAAACGTGTCAAAATTGTAAGTCGATCGGACCAGAAACAGCTGAGTTATCGAGGTTGGAGTAAAGTCGTTTTGTAGTTTGTTTAAAAAATGGAAAAAACCGAGTTTTTCGTGTTCTGATAAAACATTGTTTTTTAATGGGTAAAAACACCGTGCAAGCGAAACAACGGATTGAAAAATGTTACCCGGACTCTTGTCTATCAAAAGCAACGATTTGTCGGTGGTTTGCTGAGTTTAAACGTGGCCGTACCGACACAAATGACGCGGAACGCTCGGGTAGACCTGTGGAAGCCGTTACACCGGAAAATGTGAGTGAAGTGACAAAAATTATAATGAAAGATCGTAAAGTGAAGCTCCGTGAGATTGCTGAGATGACACAGATATCATATGGAAGTGTATTTACTATCCTTCATGAAAAATTGAGCATGAAAAAGGTTTTTTCCAAGTGGGTGCCGCGATTGCTTTCGATGGAACAAAAACTGCAACGAGTCGGTGATTCAGAAAGCTGTTTATCGCTATTTACTCGCAACAAAAAAGATT
>BMAW01056026.1:426991-441251 GCA_019974015.1 Nephila pilipes
CCAAAAAAAAAAAAAAAAGATTTGGAAAAGCGTTGGAACGATTGTATCACCCTAAAAGGTGATTAACAAAAGGTGTTATGTTGATGAATAAAAAAAAATTTTGCAAAAAAAATGTTGTTTTCAATGTTAGTCTCGGGAGTTATTGATTGATGTGTTAAAGACCCACCGAGTAGCTAGGACTGATGCACGTTTGTGTCAAGGCCCAAAATCCCATCATTGGTAAGGTGTAGAAGTATCAGATCAATTGTAATCCTCGTCACTTGATCGAATTTCAAAATTACGAGGTCCGTCACCAATAGCCTTCGTGTTGCATCTGGTACGACGTTAATGAAACCAACCAGCCATACCAAACTTTAGAAAGACGAACATAGAAACTATCAGTCCAGCAGATTTCTACCAGCAGCAGCTTTCTTAACTTTACAAGTAGTCATTGTTTGCATCCAAACTCGGTCTCATAAAGTTTGGGAATTTCTTACAAGCCTCTCAACGTCTTAACAATATTTCATATATTCCAGTGCTTCAATACTATTTTATTAGAATTACTTCGATTACTTAAACAAAAACTAATTTTCATTTAATGACGCATTTGATATATAACACTTCTATATTGTTATAAGACATGACAACTGATTTAAGACTAACTAAAATTGTCTGATATTTATTAGTAACAATATTCCTTTGTTGAGAACTAGTTGAGAACCCAAGAAACCTTATATGCTCTACATATATCTGTAGTGCTATGAATATTAGTATATACTAACTACGCCACAAATTTATTTTAAAACTATGTTCAGATGATGCATTGCACATATATGTTTATGTTAAACTGAATATATAATTATGCACATACACACACACACAACTAGTGCAACACAAATACTACTAAAATATATAATAGTGTAGGATATGTCCATTGCGAAACACTGAAAACATAAACGCAGGCCTACTAATTGAATCATCTGTGATCTACTGAGGCTTGATATCCAATTCCTCAATCAAAATATGAATGACGGAGTCCTGGTTTATTGGAAGCTGATATTGCACTCTAAGACTTGCCCTTATACATGCTAAATATTCAATATCTTTCAAATCCGAATAGAGTGATAGCCGAAGGAGATGTTGAACATTCTAGGTGTTTAGACAATTTTAGAAAGCTCCTGTGCATTGACACAATGCTTTGTCGTACATATAACGAAATGTATGAACAAAAACACATGAAAAATACATATAGGATGCAAAAGAGCTTCATCAATATATTTATTCCGAGTGAACATTACCTGCAGTGACGTGCGGCCATTCGTCGTGATAACGATTGATGCATTACACTATGACAAACATGTCCTTTCCCACATATTTTGAGATAAATAAATTTAAATACAAGAAACATACACGATCCTACCAAACCATTTGGCGTCTACAATCAAATTAAAATCTGAACCAATTTTAAGCTAAAAGGAACTCTCAAACCAAGTCTTTTTCTCACCACTTTCTATGCTATCGAAAGCTTTGTAAATAAGTGCTAAGCATATCTCTTATAAGGGGGCAGTGCGACTTCGGGTGTTTAATCTTGCAAGAAGCTATAACTTCGAAGCAGTTTTCTTTGATAACTGAATACAAGTGTTCATTTGGCTCTTGACCAGCTGCCATAGTACTGCAAAAAATATCTCAAAGCTTCACCTAGCTACACATTTCACTTAATCGAAATGATGTCCGAAGATGGAAAAAAATGGTATGTATGATTTTGAATTCTCTTGAAACATTTTTATGTGACATTTTCCAAAGAGATATCAGAATAATCTTCATATTATAAAGTAATTTAAATGATGTATTTTGAGCATATTAAAAATTTAAGTCTACGGTATCTGTAAGTGTTGGTGGTTTTCATTAACTTTTTGTCACTGATAAGTAAACACATGTCCCATACACAACAGAGGAACGACATGGATTTCATGATTTCAATTGCATCACGCTACCACTCTAATTAATTTATATTAATGTGTTTGATTTCTTGAATGTTTTGGTAGAAAATAAAAACCATCACTTGGTTTTTGTTTTAGATTGAAAATTAGTTTGAAATATTTAATTTTAAAAGTGAATTCCGATAGGTATACAAGAAAGCTATGAGAATTACAGATGCATAAGTGTTTTCTCTCTCACCGCAATAAAACACTCATTTAAATTAGTATATATATATATATGTGTGTGTGTGTGTTAAAAAATTTAACCAAGGATATTTCGCAAGGAGGACTGCAGAATGTTATTCTGATGAGTAGTTACATTATTATAAAAGTAAATATTTAGATACATCTAATTTTATTATTTATATACATGAGGACGATCTACTTGTAGTAATTATAATATGCCTTCTGAAGATAAACCAAACATATATTTTAATTCCACATATTTAAATCTAATTGAAAGTAATAAAAACATGCAACAGATGATTTTGATATACTATTGAAAATTACAGATAATGGTATTACGAGTAATATTTATGAATAGAAAAACAACTTTGAATTTCATATTAATAAGTTATATTTCTGGAGTAGCAGGTGACATGTTTTTTTAGAAATACTGAATTTAACTCTATTATTAGGATTACTAATTTAATAAGTTGCTTTGAAATTAAAGTAATAAAATAATGATTAAAAGAAACATTTCATTTGTTGCATCTATGCAAAATATTTAAAAAATATTAAAATTGACAAGATAAATTTAAAAAAAACCAACCATATGTATTTGTTACATATATCAGCATATATTGCCAGAAAGAATGTACATATTTGATATATTTAGTAATTAAATAATTGTTTTCTTAATCTTTTTTTTAAAAAAATTATATTAACTTTAAACTTTGTCTTCAGATGTAATTTGTATTTAGATATTTTCATTTTAGAAATTTTTGAAATTTACTTTTTAAAATATATATATATATATATATATATTAAAGTAGAAATTGCTTTTTAAAATATTTAATATTCTTCTTCTAAGTAAAAAGCGTTTTGAAACTATTTTTAAAGTTAGAAGTAATAAATAAAATTAAGTAAATAATGCTTTGATGGTAAAATGAATCAACCAATCACTTTGTTTGGTGGTAAAAGCCTTTTTAGTATTAAATGTAATGTAAGAATGACATATTCACATAATTTGTTTTTGCTCATGTGTTAAAAGGACCTCATTATTAGTTAAAATTACTTAATAATGCGTATAAAAAAGTAGTTTATTTTTATTGCTTGTGTGAATTTACTTTGCATAAATGAATCAAATCAATTTCATGTTTAATTTCTTTGAAACTCAAATTTTAGTTCTGCTTAGTTTGATTTTATAAAAGATTTTGTTATATTATACTTATTTAAGTGCATGAGGTTGAGATATGTTAAAGCATAAATAAACTCTTCTGAATTCTAAATCTGAGACAGTTTCGAATTACTTTTTCAGTGATTTTGAATGCAATTATTTCGTTTCTTCCATTTGATATATGCTTTATAGTTCTTGGTTAGTCTTATTTGTATTTTAATTTGTTGTAAAATTTATAAATAATTGGTTTTATTTTTTTATTTATTTTTAAAATTTAATATAAATCTTGAATATTATTAATATTTTAATTTAAGAACTTTTTCGCATTATAATATATAGCATTCTTTTAATTATATATAGCCTATTTTTAACTTCAAAGTTATTGGCTTTTTTTGAAAATTTTCTTACTATATAAAAATTATTTAAATTTGTAATAATTGCATATTAATAGTATTTAAATTTATTATTTTTAAATTTAAAATTTATTAGCTACAATTTGTAATTTATTGCTGTTTTATATGCCTAGGCATCAATATATAGTATAATTCAAGAAACACATTTTTTCACACTTGCACAGGAAGATGGTTAAAATGTGAATCGCAAATTATTACTAAGCTGAAAAGAAAACAATATTTACTAGTGTCATATATATATATATATATATATATAAACAATACGTCTTCCATTCACGATGTACTGATACTGCTAAACCATAATTTTCATATGTCTCTGCATTATATTTTGAAAGAAAAATGTAAAACATTATTTGAATAAAGATGATTTCCAAAAGAAATCAGCAGACATTTTCGTCTTTGCAAATATTATCATTGTCTGTTTAAGATAAGTATTGATATGATATATATTGATGTATTTATCCCTCGTCAAAATACTGTGCGTTTTAAAAAAAAATATCTTACAAAACAGGAAGAAATTAAAATATGGGAATGTCAAACAATTTATTTCCCTTCAAAAATATTTTAAAATAAATACAGATGTTTTTTGATGCTTTGTGAATTTTCTCTGTTGTGTTTCACACTTTTGATTGAGAAAAAAATTAATTTTGTGAAAATACGTCAATTTAAAAACTTCGCTGATAAGTTAATTTATTTCTTCCACAACTTTTACTAATTGCAAGTATTACATAATTTTTCTATTAGCCCCTTTTTTAATCATATAATCTTCTTCCTGATTTGAATACATTTATTAATCGCTGGTGATGAATTAAAATCTTAAAAACTCTTTTGAATTAAAGTAACATCCATGCATAAAAATATATTTAATGCAATTGTTTCATGTAGGTTTACTTTTTAATTAAATGTAGTAATAAATAATTAACTTCCTTATTAAGGTAGAAAAAATTCCTCAAGTTCAGTACTAGTTTATTATTAATTTTTCACATAACCTGAATCTGTATTTTATTAGGCTTGAAAACAAGAAACTTCCGTTAACTTAGCAATAACATAATCAAAAAACTTAAAAGTTAATTACAAGCAAATTATACTTTGATATTTTTTTATTGTTTTAAAGAAACTTATTTAACAATTTTCTTAATTAAGTGAATATTTATCTTCATTTAACTATAAGAAACAGTAATCTTGCATATTATAAGGATGAAATATTCTTTGAGCAGTTTGTTAAAGTAATTTTCCAATTAAATTGTTCCATATAAAATTATAAGACATCATAAGCGATTATATATGAAATATTAATGGTTTCCTTTTTATGTATTTAATGCTGCTAACTTTAATATCAGTTACTGATTCAAAACAATTACTTTAGTATAAAATTAATTAAAATGAAACATTGCAGTAATTATCTTTATCTGCACACGTAAATTGTACTAGAACCTATATTACAGGCTACTGTCACGAAATTTTGAATTTCAAACCAAAGTAATGCATGGATGAGCACCTTATGCTCGACCTTTATGCTATGTACATTGCAGTTAAGTCACTTTTTTATATTAAGTAGATCTTTATCATTTTTATGCGTGAATTCTATGGGAGAATCTTGGCAAACAATTGTAGAGAAAATTAGCCGATTGTAATGTTTGGTACCAAAAATGACGCTACCATACTCAATTTAGTGTACAAATTGTTTTAAATATGATGAATTAATTAAATTTTTTCTGAATGTAAATATATTCATTAAATTAGTGATTATTTCTGAAATATAAACTTTATATTGTAATCAAGTTTGACGATTACTTTTCGTTTTTTTTTTAATTAGTAGAGTTCAAATATTATATGTTAAAATGGAACGCTACAATATATTAGTAAACTTAGTTTGACCCGTGTCTTTTTGTAAAGAAATATCATTGTATAATTTAATTTCACAGTTTTCTAAGTTTCTAAGTAAATAAAAATTTTAATCAATTTATAAGAGTTAATTATTGTAATTGGAAACAGTTTGTCATTCTGTTGGCTCGCACACTTTTTTTTTTGGAATTTGCATTTAATACATTATGCAATGCACATTAGTTTACAAAAATTAAGGACGCGAGGTGGTTTTTTTTTCCAATTTAACGTTGAGCAAAAGCTTTCCAAATCAACGAAAGGAATACCACCATAATATATCCATAATTAAAAACATGAGAAATGTAAGCAATACTTATTAAAAAAGAAATAAAAAGGATAAAATGAAACTTTAATGAAAAAACAGCATAGAGTACAATGTGTTTGTAAGCTGAAACATCCAGCCAGAAACATCTAGTATTTAGTAGGGAATATAACCTTCCCTGATTATTATGCAGGTTTAAAATTGTTTGGCCATGCTAAAAATGAGGTTATCAATGAGTTATAGAGGCACTGCAAACCATTTGTCTTTTACTGCCAATCGGACGTACTGATGGTACATTACATGCAACTAAGCATCGCCCCAGAAAGTCTCATTCATGATCGAAGGGATTTGGAACTTGTGACCTTTTTGACGTATATCCATACTTTCAATATCCTTACTGTCCAACAGCTCTTCGACAGCTATTGTGCGACCGGCTGGTGCATTGTTGTTGATTAAAATATACTGCCGACCCACAGCTTCTCTAAAAAGGTGAGCATACGAAAGGAGAATCTCATTACAATAGCGGGCCTTATTGACTGAACCTCTTTCGAAGATGGAAAGGTCGGTACGGCAACCAAGCATGATGTCTCTCCAAAGTAGAACACAGCAATGATATTGGAGGAGTTATCGCATGTTCTCCGCATTCTACAAATGTGTATGAAATCAGAATCTTTGTTCAGACTAAACCCATTCTCATCTGTAAAAAACACTCAATTTAAATGATTATTTGTCCAATTATAGTGAGCCCGGCATCTCCGAAAAGGCCTTCTTCAATGAGTAAGCATTAAAAGTAAACACTGCACAGGTCGTGTAGAGAACTGACCATCAATGACACTGTAAGAAGGCATACCGTTTGTCCAATCGCTTTTGTAAGAATATATAATTATGCACCTTAATTTTTTTTGAATTTTTTAAATTTTTTAAATTTTAAATTTTGAAAGAATAACATAGTTAAATGCCTTAAATGAATTTTAAGGCAATAGTTATATGCCTTAATGTTCATTGCCAGAGTAGATAGTCACATAATTGTTATTATGATATTGTTTGGTACTGCGGTATTTATTGACTAAAAAAATTGTGTTGTCCTATTAAAATATATATTGTTTACATATACATATTTAATTATCTTGAAAAATATATAAACATTTTAATTACAAATCGTAAGTGAAAAGACAAATAAAATGCTACTTTTATATTGTACATTAGTTTGAAATGTATGCTCAATATGTTTAATCATTTCGTTAGTTCAAATATTTGTATGTAAATTAGTATATATTAATGCATAAAATATAATTAAGAAATATTTTCTTATTAAAATTCATGATTATTAATTATTATTAATTGAATTTTCTTATTTCAAATTTATTATTTGTTATTAATAGAATTTTATCTAAAAAATTTATTAGTTAAATTTTATTCCTTCTAATTTAATAATTATAGTTAATTGAATGCATTGTCATTATGTGATAAAACATCAAACTCAAAGAGTGAAATTTGTACTGTTTTCAAAGAAAAGTAATTAAAATACATTTTCTAAGTTTAACATACATTCGAAAAGTTATTGAACAAAAAGACTAGCAAATTTATGGAAAAATTACTTATTTTCCATTACACTGTTATTAAGATAATGCTGTAATAGCGAAGTAAAAGTTTTCCTAACATTTTCGTGATACATTAATATTATATAAATAATCACAATTATTTGTATGTATAAGTAAGGGAAATTTTCTGAAACTCATTTTTTTACTTAATAAAGCATATTAAACAGTAGCATAGTATAAAGAAATAAATTTTGGAATACATAAAATATGTTGTGCACATATATATCACATATTACACATATATTACAAACGAAAATAATATATTTAAAAAGTACATGATTCAATCTATTTCTTTTATTTTACACGGATCATAATTTTAATTAATTTTCATCAAAAACGTTACTTTAGTAAAAAAGGAAAGTAATGTAGTTTGTTGGTAAACTAATATTGATTAAATCTACAAAATTTTCTTGATTGCATTTACATTTAAAACATACAATTCAATGCTCTTTAAGGAGAAAAGAGAAGAGTAATTACATTTAAAATAATTTTACAAGCTATGAAAATGATGTACTTTATCGAAAGTTAATTATGTAAGCAAATGATGTTTTTAAAGCATAAAAGAAGTTAGTACTATATACTTAACTATATCTAGTTAACTACTGAAGAATTTTTATACTATTCCTTCACTAATTATTTGAAATGTAATTTTATATTACTAACTCATTTTTCTTAGACATATATTTTAATTAAAAATAGGAAATATTCTATGGTATCACCAAATAATGATTTAACAAGAAATATGCAAAACGGCTTTCATAAAAAAAATAAGCAAACATTCATTTAAATATAATTTAAATAACTATTAACATGCTTGACTCTTTCGGAAATTTAGTTTTTTTTTTTAATTTACTTTTCTTTATCTGTATAGCATTAAAAGTTATTTCAAGTATTCTAATGTTCTAATTTAAATGAAATTTTTTCAGAAGCAAAACAATGTGTGTGTGATATGTTTTTGAATAAAAGACTTTTGAAATTTTGTATGAATATTTTCATTAATTTTTGCATTTTGTTTTATTTAATTCTGCAATAGATGTGAACATTTTCTTAAATAAAATTATCATATCTGTTTTAGAAGTTTTTATCTCTATTTTATTATGACATTTCGTTGAAATATTTGATTCGTTGTCAAATGAACATTTTTCAGTTCCCTTAAAGTTCTTCAATAAATATTCTGAGTGAACAAACTTTATGTTTAATTTAGAAACGTCGGCGGTAATCTCATTTCAGAAATATTTGTTAATTTAATTCTATATTATATTCTATAAAGTTTCTTTTTACGCCTACAAATCTAAATTTTTTTAAGAAAAATACTCAACTTTATTAATTTATTATCAGAAATTTACTCTACCAAAAATTTAATTTTCATTACAATAATTTTCAATGATAAAAATTCAAAACCCACAAACACATCTTGGTATATTACGTTATTCCTTATCGGATTATAAATTATTTTATGTATTTTCTTTATAAATGCTACAGAACCAGTCCTATTTCTATCACTTTGATTTTTACGAGCTTATCATCATTTTAGAAAATAGTTTACAATTTCAAATTGTATTCATAATTTCGACAGTTCACTTCGTGCTTTTCGATGTTCGGCACTGTTTCACGCTCTGGTCTGAAATAGTAGTAAAGTGCAACAGTGGTATTTTCTTCTCACATCTTGAAGAACAGTTGGTCACCTCCACTATGTTTGATATCCTAATTAAAAACACAGAAAAACGTAACAGACCAAAAGATTAGCAAAATCACGATTCTTCTGAAATTCCGAAGAATAATTCATCACAGATTTTTTAGCATTTCTTTATTTTACTACCCAGTAATACATAATCTAAGAGTCGTAACGTAAGCTATTTAAAAACTTATATTACATCAAAAGCCTCATCGATTTTATTGCCTTTAGAAGATGAAAAATTGTTCAATTATTAATTACGCTCAACAAAAATGATTATTCAAATATGGCAGATCAGTACATACAACAAGGGGAATATTTATCCCTTCTTATTAAGAAATTACATGACATTCAACAACATTTAAAATGAATCGAGTCTTTCTGTTCTTCGTTTGATAGTCATCAGAATAAATTTCACATATCTGCTTGTGCTGTTCTTACAATGGCGCTTACGCTCTGGTTGGGAAGAAGGAGATCACTCCCTTGTATATCTAAGAGATTTACATAGAGCTCTGGAACTCCAATGATGAGGTCCTCCGGAGGAGATAAAGGAGTCATCTCTGTTTCACTACTTTTTGCTACAATTTCAACAGAGAATGTGGGAAGGCAGTCTTCGATTCTTCACATATATACATATATATGAATGGCACCATTTGCCGATGTAATTATTGGTGTTAGTATTCATTAGAATAATGTAATTATTATTATTAATTAATGTTTGTTTTAATTCTGGAAAAATTAGTGATTTCATTTAGCTCAAACTGTGATGAAATTAAATGTGGGTCACATACAGCAAGTGTCAGCAGAGAAAGAAATGCAATGTGGAGAAGTATGCTTCATATTTTAGATTGAGAAAGATGATTTTCCCGATATAAATATGTTAATTCAGATGTTTAAAAATTGGATTCGTAATAATTCTAAAATGCATGACACTCGCGATTCCAAGAGGAATTTGGTGAAGCTAAAAATAGAAGAAAAGACTGGGTGTTAAGAATATTCGAATAAAAAAAAGATTAAATTTATTTATATATTTACATAAATATATATAGTGTTTAGCATTCACGGATGAAAATAATAAAGCATCATGAGGGATTAGCCGGAGGATCACTATAAAACTTGATATGTCATATGAAATTAAACAAAGGTTAAAATGACGAAAGATTCATGGAAATATTCGGGCCACCAGAGGGCGTGGAAGTAAAATTGCTCTTGCTATATAAAGTGCATATTGAGATTGATTTTCATTATGACAATGATAGTTCTTTCTCGATAAGAAATTGCTAAACTTTGACGATGCCATAAACACGCATTCGAAGACTGTTTTTTCTTCCTGTCAGGGCCTGAAACAGGTCATCGAAAAAAGCTCATCTCTGCAGATCACCTTTTTAGGAGGTTAATAGTACACGAGAGCAGTGCTGTTAGCTTTAGTAAACGAAATGTTCAGCAGATTTCCCAAATCTTATTTTATGTTTACAATTTTCAATCAATTTTTCCACGCTGTAATTTTATACCTTAAAAACAATGACGTAGCAGTATAAATTTACTAAATATTTTAATCATGCTGCAAAAGGACATCTCACCTGCATGTGAGAATAAATTTAAACACTAAACGAAACATACTTTTCAGATTTGTCAAATTTTGATATTAGTATTTTGACATCAGTATGTCAGTTATATATAAAAATAACTATTGATACAACCTACTAGATTAACTGCTATAGAAACTTCACCTCAATTCAACACAGATGTTTTCTCGGATATTTTAAAATTTTCTATATCTTTATCACATTGCCAGTTATACCAATGAATGTAACATATGTGTTGAAAGATCTCTTTTAAACATAAAATACCACTTTTTGTATTAAGAAGCAGTGTCACTAAAATTCATTTAAATAGACCATGATATACATATATCAACATACTTATGACAGTAAAGAAGACTTAAATATTTTTCACGAATGAAGATTAAATAAAATAACTGCGTAAAAAATTATTGATAATACTAATGCCAATTATGTATAGTTTTTCATTCCATTATATTCGACATTTTTTTTATTTTCTTGAATATGTAACCTTTTGTAAAATAGTAAATGATTTTTATCAATTAGTTGATAATGTTGGATTCTACGGGATCTGGTAAAAAAAGAAATCTAATTTCATGGTAATTTTATTATTTTTTGTAATTTATGAAACTTGAAAAAAAGTACGAGTATCAATCCACTAAGAGTTTAAATCTCTTGGCTTTGATTTAGTTTATAATTCCTTTTTTGGTTTTTTTAAATTTTTTTTTTGTTTTTTTTTTTTTTTTTTTTTTTTTTTTTTTTTTTGTAAATCACTGATAATTAACCACACTCACAAAATTTCTTTCCATTTGATCTCTTCTTTATTTGTTAATTTCTTTTATTTTTATTTATATATATATATATATATATATATATATATATTTATGCATACATGCATACTTTTCTATATATTTGTATATATATAACTTCATAAAGTTTGGAACAGTATTTCTTACATTATCTCCACATTACTTAATTTGTCTTTTCTATTACTAAGCTTCTTTTAAAAATTGTATGATTCTTGTGTTAATTGTTATCAATATTTATTGTTATACATTTTAGATTGTTCGACTATTTAAGCAAAATATTGCTTTATTTTTATTTGTATGAATTTTATTTCGATTTTTGGATTTTTCTCTAAGTCTTTAGTTTTCTTCTCTTAGTTGTTTTTATTCTGGTTTTAAATGCTTTTAAAATGTTTTAGGTTTGTAAATGTTTAGGTTGTAAATACCTTTATATTATTTATCTCATGTATTGAAAAATACTATTGTCCTTTTGAATAAGGGGAGTTTGATGTATTTACTTCTTATTAAGGGCCAATCTATTAAACTGACTGTGATTTTTTTTAAAAAAAATCAAGATAGAGGTAGAGAATTATAAATAAATATTGAAATAGTTTTTGTTATTGATATATTAATGTTTTAAATACAGTTGTATGCTTAGTGAAAGAGTTTTTTGACATGTGAACATTAAAATAAAAAGTTAATCCCTTTCTTTTGGAAAGTATCTTTCAGTAGGGAAATGTGGAACAAAACATCAGGGGAAAGCATATTTAAATAAAATTAGAAAGAAATTTTCTATTCACAGATTTAAAAATCAAGTTATTCTTGCTGAAGTAATCAGTAGGTTAAAAAAGTTTCGAGGTCTCTTCATGGAAATACTAGAATAGGTGGAACTTGGCATGCCTTTAAATTCGTCGTAAACGTGTATAATACAAATATCACTTTGAAACATTTATATATATTTTTTTTTTCAAAAATTTATAAATTTTAGCATTTCTTCTTTGTTTGTAATAATTACGTCATGTGTTAACAATTATTAACACATTAAGTATAAGAACTTTGGTAAAAGCAGCTAATTTTTTTAACACAGAAAAAATTTATTTAAATGAACTTTTTCTTAATTCAATGTAAATTGAAATTTTTCACCAAATCATTTTTGAAATTTTTAGTATATTTTATAGTCCTTCTATTTTATAAAAGAGTTCCTGATGACTGATGAGTGTCAATGATTTAATGATGCTATTCTTCCAATTTAAATAAAACTTATTTAGAGTTAAACCAATTTAAATAAAACTTATTTAAATTACGAATAATTTTTAATTTAGTGTTCTAATATTTTTTTAATCCATTTATTCTAAATTACTTACGTTATTACTATATATTTACTATATTAAAATATATTTCAATCACCATTCTATCATTGTTCATTTGTGTTTAAAAGTACATATTTTATTAAAAATATCCATTACTTTCTTTTTTTGTAAATATATCTATTGTGTAATATTTGATTAATGATCATTTACTCAGTTTTGAAAGCTCATGGAGTTTCAGCTATCTATGTTTTAAACAAGAATTTAAATAGTTGTTATTAATTTTCAGTAAAAGTACTTTAAATAAATAGGAAATTTTTTGAAAAGTGCAAAAAGAATAACTTCGATTTTAATAAACAGTTTCATGATTGGCTGATTCCAAAATATATTAAATAGATAAAAAAAATGGTTAATATGCAAAATATCACCCAGCACATACATACTACATATTCCTCCAAATAAGAAAAACTCCATGATAAAATAATATTATGTGCTTTTGTGTCATGCAGAAAATTCATAGAATTAAATATCATTTCCCATTCATTATATAATTAGCAATATATTTCTAATTTGGAATATAAGAACATTACTTAAACAATTATCTCTGTTTTTCTGTGTATAACACGTCTATATGATAGTGTTGAAATCATGTCTAAATTTGGAAAAATATTCAAATATTTAGATCATATTTTAATAGTGCTTTCAGATACTTCATTTATCGTTCGTAAGAATGCATAGATGTTATACACATGAAAAAAAATATAGAGTTAACAGTTGATTACCCATATGTCCAACAGCCTATTCCTCAATGAAATGTCATCTTCAAATCTTTCATTGTAAAAGCGTCATTCATTTGGTAATTAAACTCCTATGCTTCCAAATAACGAACTGATATATTCATACTCTAGTGTCCATCGGATTAAAGCTTGTTTAAAATATAAACCATGCACAAACTAAACGAGTTTATCCTTCCTTATCTAAAGTGACGTATATGACTCCTCTGTCAGGATTAATTAGACATAAATGTGTAATAAAGTGACTTTCCTTTCAAATGCACCAATAGGTCAAGCGAACTGTCCTCTTGTTCACGCTGAGGCGCCTTTATTTACCGGATGACGAAGTTAGAAATGTGCGAACACTAAGTGCTAAGTGCTGCATCTAATCGACAGAAGAATTTTGAATTATATTGAGTATGTGCGCTTAAATAAACCAAGATAAGTGGATCTGAAAGAAAATGAAGTACTTGTCCATAAAACTATTTTATTGGTGGAGGTGTAAGATAGACAGAGTTTTAATCTAAATTTATTCAAAATATTGGAAGGTAACTATTGAGTATTGAAAATATTTTAAAATCCTTGTCCTACAAAATTTAGCAAGTTATAACATATTTTACAAATTTTACAATATTATCTTATACATATATATATATTTATATATATATATATATTTATATATATATATATATATTTATATA
>BMAW01056026.1:441276-463184 GCA_019974015.1 Nephila pilipes
CATAGTTACTTTTCACGCATTGCTATAACATTATCTATTAAATTCCTTATTAACATTATCTTGATAATATATTATAAATATATTATATATATATATATATATATATATATATATATATATATATATATATATATATATATATATATATAATGCTTATCAAAACTAAATCATTTTCAAAAATATTTAGAACAAAACAAAAGCCACACATTTACTTTAATGCATCAAAAATATATAAATTTTAATACTGCAATATATTTTAAATACTTATTACTTACTATTTAGGAATCAAACTACTTTAAAATCTTTGTAAAGAAAAGGGAAATGGTATAGTTAAAAATGTTCCATTCTTGTGAATGGAATAATGTCTGTTTATACCAGTATTAGGATCCCACCAACACGTTTATTGGAAGTAAATTATAACGAGATGATATAAAACCAAAATTAAGGAGAAACTCAATAATATATAACAAATTCAAGCAAAGAGGGGAAAAAAGTAGATAAATAAATAAAAGCATTTCCATTTAGATCAAAATATACTAATGTAATTATAAAAATAATCTAATATGTATTCACATTTAATAATTATCTTAACGTAAAGAGAGTTAAGAAAATTATGCCACCTAAGTAAAGCACAAACTCAAACACATTTTAATACGTGTAACTTACCGGAAGCACGGCACTTCACCATATTTCTATCATTAGAAACAGACACTAAAACAAATAGTACATTTTATATTTTAACAACACAACATAAAGCTTTTAAGAATAATATTACAATAATCAATACCAAAAACTGACAAATTCTGGAAGAGTGATTTTTTATACTTCTCTGCAACACAACGCAATTATTTCACCTCGAAGAAACAAATTACCACCCAATTGAGAATATTGATTGATACATTAAAAGAGTTTACAAAGAACTTATCATAAAAATAAATATAAAATATTACTGAAATAAAAATAAATAACATTGAAAACATTTAAAGATATAAGAAATCATACAAATTAAACATATTATATAAAATACAATTTTAAATTTAGTTTTTGTTATATATATATATATATATATATATATATATATATATATGTGTGTGTGTGAGTATGTGTGTGTAAGATTGGTTGTTTCCGAGAGATACATCCAAACGTGTTAAATTATTTTGTAGGCATAGTTGAGACACACACATGCAGTACGCCTTTTATAACTCCAACTTATTCCTTTTTGATAATACGATGGCCAGCATGAAAGGGGATATATCAAGATGCATGCAAGGATATCTGAGAATCCGCTCCTCTTAAAACAACTACATTGTGCGCATGGAGATGCGCTTGAATAAAGCGCTAATTTTTATACTGCAGAATTCAGGCATATCAACATTTAGTGCGTAAGCTTGTTTATTTCCCACTCGCAGTAAAAATTTACCATTCCAAATAATTTATTAATTACATACGAACATAATTACTGGATACGCGCAGATTGGATAAAACAACCTTGCACATTACGAAATTAACATAAAAATTCGGTATGACCTTAGTTTGCTGTCTTCTCGTAGATATATAAATATTGAATATTAATCATTGTTTCAACACCTCCTCGTAGTTGTGGGCTAAGAGTTCTTTCGAGCCTCCGCGCGTTCGAGCAGTTTACCTTTCATCTTCGCTGTTCTCGAAACACTCTTCGGGCGAAAAAAGTAAGCGACGCAGGTGTTCGCGTATGATCGCAGCACCATCAGGGTGTCTGGGCTCACTCCAACATTACAATCGGCAATTTCGACATGGGTCTTGACTACAAAACCTAATTCGCTTTTCCTTCATCAGAGATTACCTGAAAATAAAATAAAAATAAAAACCTAAAAATTCATAATATAGTACATAAAAATTTTAAAGTCTTAGGTCGGAAGACCAATGCTTCACGTGCTCGGCAGCCGAAGAGGTGTGACTTGGACCTTCGCGGCGTCCCACTTTTTTTTTTTTATCTCATACCAGTCTTTTGCTTCGACTGCCGCAATTCGGTACAGACCAAAAAATTTCTGCCAAATCGTTAGACAACTTTCAAATTGAATGCGATATATTGCTACTAGGTCATTTATATTGTATACTCGAGCTTTTTTCCTATTCTTGTTGCATGAATTTCTGTTCTCTTCTTGTATTCATTGGATATTCTTCCTTGCTTCTCTAATTTCTTCTCAATTTTTGATTAAAATATGTGTTTGTTTTTACTCGAGAATTCTTATAACCTTCAGGTCCTCTCGATTTCACATTTTGAAACCAGTGAAGAGCTCAAAAGGTGAAATCTTTGCACTTCTGCACTTATTACTGTTCAAGTTCCTGTGTATATCTGCAACGCACTTGTACCACTTAGTTGGATTATTCAACGACAATTTTGCCAGCATTGGAATCAAAGTCATCTGAATTTTTTTCACTTGTTCATTTCCTCCCAGAACACCAACATGTGGTCAATACAAGTTTGATTTCCTCCTACATGCTGTACTATTTGAATTCTGATGAAATGAAAGCCGAATCTCTATCTGTTATACTTCGGTATGGATAACCAAAAATTATTCTCTCTCAAAAAGTCTCAATTTTCTCAATGTAACTTAGGCCGAAGTGGAATTTAATGGATACAACCATACAAATTTTGTAAATGCGTCAACGGAAGTTAAAATATGATTGTAGTTCTCTTTTGGCCTATACAATCAACATGACATGAACTTAATGTTATGCTCAATTAAGGTATAAGGTTCAGCAAACCTGCATTATACCGAGTTTTCTTCCATATAAAATATATTGTACACATATTGCGAAGATTGTTTCAGCGTAAATTTTGAAGTTAGAAATATAAAGTCTCTCTTCAACAGATCTTCTGTTTTAAGCACTGCGAAGAGACCCTTGCTGTGCACATCACAAATGATTTCAAATTCTACTGCTTCTTATACTAAAAGTAATTCTCGACCACTGTCGCATTTGTATAGTATATCGTTCTTTACCAGGTAATCTTCCTTTAGTCCGTGCTGGACCAGGAGTATAAGTAACTTGAAATGTTCATCACTACTTTGTGCAGTTGTAATCTTCGCAGTAATTTCTCCTTGTGAACAGGTATATATCATAACATTTCTGCTTAATACATCAAAATGCTTCATTTGTTGATTAGGTTTATGAACTCTTTAAATTCGAATTCGTCTAAGAGTAGAGCCCATCTCATAATGGCATGGTCTTTCTCAAACTTCGTCTTTTAGGAGGCATTACAGTCTGTAACTATTTTTACTATAGATCTTAAGAGACAGCTTCTGAATTTCTTGAGAGCTTCTACTATTGCCAAGGTTTTAAGTTTATAGTAACCTAAATTTTCTTAGTGGGGAGTCGTCTTCTTACTCATGAAATGAATGGAACAACCTAATCAAACAGAACCAAAACTAAGACTACTAGCATTTTTGTGCGATTCCAATGGGGCGCTTGTTTGAAAATGAAAAGCACATGGGTTGATCAACGATATTTCTTTAAGTTTCTTGAAGGATTCTTTTTTTTATCAATTTCTTATTACGTATCATAAGCCTAAATATAAGCCTTATTATAATTATCCCCCTAAAATATTTATTAGTACGTCTGATTTCAACTAAAAACATTTTTAGAACTAAACACTTTTTCAAGCTGCTGAAAAAACAAATACAAGACATCAGATGTGTTAAGGAGGGGTATCTTTAGTATTCTCATGCTTTTAATAATATTTTCAAGATTGTTTCCTGCGCTTTCAGAGACCATAGAAACCACATTATTTATATTTTCGTTAGCTTTTTAAAGTGATTTTAATTTTTCCAGTTCGTAGTGAATATTTCTTCGTTGGAGCTCCTAGCCCTAATTTGGCCTTTATCTCCATATCTGAAGATAAGCCTGGTAATATACAATACCCATGTTTAAGTGTAAATAATATTAACAATCTGGCATCGGTGAGATTCTAACCCAAGCCTCGTTCTCTAAGTGAGTTACCCTTCCTCATTCAGATTCTAATTTTGTCTGTTCCTCAATAGTTTCAGGTCTTTTCTAACCTCTGCGATTGATTTTATTATTCCTAGGATAATCTTAAGGTCTGCTTTAAAGATATTGGTATCTTCCAAGAGAGTTTTGATTTTAATCATTCTCTATAATAATTTATGTTGTTTCCTTTAAACGCGATGTGTGATCATGAACTCTGTAAATGCTGTTAATTTTGAAGTACATTAAATATGCGTAAGGAACAATAAATCTCTTCAATCTTTTATTGAAATTATTATGCCATTCTTGTTAATTAAGGATAATTATTTAAGGAAATTTAATGATAAAACGGATATTGCTTAAAACTAAATAAATTAATAACATTTAATTTAGTATAGATTTATAAATAGTTTGCTTTCAGTAATATTTTGATAAAATAAGTCAATATAAATTTGTTGCAAGTCTATCAGTATGAAATCTTTCTGAAAACAAAGGAAGAAATTGTTCTTGAGTAAAGTGAAAAGAGAATTTTTTATGATAAACAAAATTTACATTTTAAGAGGTATGTGTTATGATGTACTTGTTTATAAAGTTCGAAAATTTAAAAATGAGAAAGAAAAAAAAAGGGGGGTGTAAAATAAATCTTACACTCAGTTTAATTAATTTTTTGATACTTTTTCAAATAAAACAAATTATAATTTGGAAAGGTTTCAATATATTACGACTTTTTATAAATGCATATCATAAATAAATATTATCTTTACTAATATTGAATATTGTCTTAAGAAATTAAAATTAAAGGAAAATAATATATAGAATATTCACACATTGCTTATTTCTAAGATCCCCTAATCGTAGAAATATCCCAAAAAAAGAAAGGAAGACTTTTAAGTATTCATTTTCTAAAGAGTTATTGAAAAAATAACAGCCCCAGTCTGTTGGAGCTAAATATTTCATTTTTTACTTAATAAAACAGTTTATATCTTGACATGATCAACAATATTTTATGCTAATATATAAATGATTGATTATCCAATAAGCATGGGAAAAACAACATTAATTTTCCATACATTACTAAATGTTGATGA
Source organism: Nephila pilipes (assembly GCA_019974015.1). Taxonomy (NCBI): domain Eukaryota; kingdom Metazoa; phylum Arthropoda; class Arachnida; order Araneae; family Nephilidae; genus Nephila; species Nephila pilipes. Next base: position 446,331 of record BMAW01056026.1, read on the forward strand.
TAAATCAATGACTCGAAAAGCATAAAAGAGAAGAAACAGTCTGGTCATATTTTAAAATACATTTCATCGTGATAGGATAGTGAAAAGAAAATCATGAAAAATAAAATCTTTTTTTCTAAAACCACAAATATTTTCTTTAAATTCTTAAAACATGTTTGTGAAATTCCACAAAAAGTATTGAATAAATATTGATCATGTCTGAATTTAACTTTTCATTTATATAATATAATGAAAGGTGTTTTTTTTTTATTTTGAATAACATTAGATATTTTACAAAATGGAAAATGAATATTTAATGCTCTTTGTGGAAATTATTGCAGGATTTCAAAAGACATGATTAAATATACTTTGCTTATGCCTTTCAGGTTAGGATATATAACTAAACATAAAATTGTATAAAATATGATTTTTAGGTGTTCTTAAAGAAGAAAATATCCATTTCATCTCAAAGTGCAAGAGCTATGCGTTATAACAAATATAATAATTTGATATACAATCATCATTAATTCAGTAATATTTCATACACGAGCTGAGATTAAATTTGATTTATTCCAAGAAAATATAATGAACTAAACTTTTCAACAAATAAATTCACCATCAAAAAACGAGTTTTTTAAACATGGGTTTTCTTTCAAACTGCAAACCTTGCATAACACATCATTGCGAACATAACTTCACACCTTAAAGAATATGTGTTATGATTAGGAGTTGATGCTTCCCTGTAGCGTTTCTCTTATAAAGAAAGAGATGAATTTAAAGAGATATCATCAGTTACGAAAGGAGAGTTTAAGTAATGATCCCTTCACCTTGGAGGTGGATTTGGCATCTTGGGGGAAAACTGGTAATTAAGCTTAATTATTTAAATTAGTTTTAAATAATTTAGTTTTATTAATTAAAAGTAATTTATTGTGTTGTCAACCAAAACAATAGTGTACCGACAATGGAACGCTTTAAGATGTGATAAAAATCTTTTAAAGATTTGACCCATACATAGTTACAATGTAAGTAGAAGAAAACCCATAAAAAATAAGATCTTTTATTGGACATCTATGCTTCAGGGTAACATGTTTTTGAAAAAACTACACATAAATATGCTATATTTGAACATTGTGACATCAATAGTTTATATTTCTAAAATTAATAACTTCCATAGTTTTGTATACTTTCATGATTCTTATTAAAGCTGACATCTCCTAAGTTATATGTGCTTCTTGTTAATTGTTAAAGCTAGTTTTGATGAGACACTACAGTGAAGTAATATATTTAGTGTATTTATACTTGTATTACTAAATGTTATTAATATTAACATAAAGATAGAACTGCATGTTCTGCTTAAATAATTCACTATCATCTTTTATTTAAGGTAAACTATTGTAAAATATTGAAAAATATGTTTTTTATGCCTTTCTCTAAAGGTAGATATTTTATCTTTATCTATGTTTTAGTAAAACCTTTTTTAAGAACATCTAAATAAAAATTAGTGGACACAGAATGAGGTAACTTTTCATTTACACATACTATTTTTACATTTGCTTATATTGAGAAGAATTTTTTTAAAAAAAATAAATAATTTGAAGCTATTTTACGGCAACAATTTCAATTAATGCACTAATATTATGTAATAAATTCTAATATCGTTTTTTTAATTGAGTTTTAAAAGATAAGCTAATTTTGACACCTTGCCTTTTCTTCAGAGAGCTTCTCTAAATAATTAAATACTTTCAGTGGGAAATCATTTATTTTTGATATTATGTTAGTCTTTCTCTGTTGTTATTTGTATTTTCTTAACTTAAAGTCTTACTCTTATTTTTCTTTTCTAATTTTAATGATCTGCTTTAAATCTGTAATATTAATGGTCCAATTTGTTAAGTTAGCTTAAATTCTTAAATTGGTAACCCATAGTAAATCTTCTATTTGGATATATTTAACCAGCTTAATATATTAAGTGCATATTAAGAAAGCGTAACTAATTAAAATTATTCTAAAAATTACTTGTACTATTTCATATTTTTGTTTATTTAAATTTACTACTCGAAATTGAAGTAATTCTTTCATCTTCCTTTGATTTAATGTTTACGATATATATATATATATATATATATATATATATTGTTTTACTTTGATTTCATATACAATACTTGGAATCATACCATCTTGAAGAAATAAGTGCCACAATATGGAATATATATTTATTAATCTTTGTAGTTGAATTCTATGGATATACGAGTTTTCCTCATTATCTTTTCAGTACGTGCAAAAATTAAAATAAAAATAAAAAAAGCTAACTTTTACTTTTGGGTATTGTACAGTTCTACTTACTTAAATAATATTTTATAAAATTATTCTTACGATTAGTTGCTTTTATTTTAAGCAAACAAAAACGCTATCAATACAAATTAATTCTTAATTATTTTTCATATGAACTTTTTTCTCAGTTAAATGTTATTAATTATGCATCCTCATAAAATAAGATAATGAGTAATGTCAAATTTTTATACATTTTATATCAATTAAAACAAATTTGAAAAACGCTTATTTGTGAATAATTTACCAAACTGAATTTATTGCGATCCATATGTTCTTAGATTTATTCAAAATTTTGTATTTTTTCGATTTATCTTTCAATATAAAAAAGTTCTATTATAAGGCTTTATTTATTACTAAGAAATATCTTAGATGCCTTGAAATAACTTATTATCCATATTAATTAATATTCATATACGTAATATTATTACTGTTTATTTGATTTGTTTAGTTTCAGAAAGCCTATTTCGCAGTAACACGTGGTATGTTAAATTTCATATATTATTCTGAAATATTGAAAAATTTTAGATATTTCTAAAAATCATTAATATATACATTTATTTGTTACTTGTTGTTCTTAATATTTTCTTCATATTTTCCATCCTAAGTTATACATTTCTTCTAGTGTTTCGTGACATTTCGATGGCCATCAAAACAGAACTCGGTAAATTCAATATTTATCTTCTCCATACTGTGGATTACTTCAATCTGCGATTTGCTGAGATCAAATAAATCATCATTAATAATTGTATTATACAACAATATGTACAGAAAAATGAATTCATAAACAGAATAAATTATATCTATATGTCTGGAATATTTCTTATTAATAATTAAAATATTTCGAAACATTTTATTATACTAAAACTTAAGAAATTATAATTTAATTCAACAATAATTTTGACAAAATACATATTTCCTTATGAACGAATACCTCTTATGAGGTTTAAAAATTAATAATTTTCTTATTAGATATATATGTTATCAGAATATATTTTATTCAGACATATTTTGATTAATTTTAGTAATAACTGAGACATTTCAAAACTTCTTTAATATAATATCTTGCTTTTAATGCAATACATCAGTTACTGTAATGAAATACGTATTTTATTATACATGATTTCATCTTTTTGGTATTATAGATCAATTTATTTGTTATATTTAAGTATTAAATTTCCTAATCCACAAAAAAAAGAAAGAAAGAAAAAAAAATACAGTTTGTGGTATTCAAAGAACCACTTTGTAAGGTAACCATTCGGTTCAATAGCATAGACATTCATCAAACATGAATTCTTCAATATTGCCATTTCATAGTAGACTGAATAAAACATTGATAAGCCAGAGCCATAAGAAATCGCGACTTTAAAAAAAACAACTCCCACCTATAATTTATTTGCGAAAGAAGGGGTGTATTAGTACTATCTTAAACATCATAAAATCCACCTTCGTCGGCACTGATTATCTCATGGCAGTGACCTTCCTTCCAACTGCACCACTAGGCCAAACGATTTGTTCCCTTGTTTGTTCTAAGGCGATTCTGTTTACCGGATGAGGAAGTTAGAAATGTGTAAACGTTGGGCGCTAAGTATCCGATTCAGCAAGCAGTTATAGAGGAGTAGATTTGCTGATCTTGTGCAACTGAATAAACTTAGGAGGTGTCATTTTCAAGGGTAAGTTATGGAATCAATGCTCAAAAATGCTTTCCCAGAAAAGTTAATCTTCTCCGGAATTGTAACTAGCATTTATAGACAGTTTCTATGGCACGTATGGTAATAGACAAATTCATCAGTAACTATGGGACGAAAAATTACAATTTATTGAATTAGTTTTAGAAATTTCTTAAATAAGTTGTTGTTTGTTAATTATAATAAATTCAATTAAAACATTTACTATTTAGACTTAACATTTGTACTTCAACATTCAATAATTTAAGAATTCGAAATGTATTTTCATTTTGCCCTACAATATTTTTTTTTTTCATTTCTTCCAGAATATTTAAAGTTTCTGGTTGTAGGTCTCACACCTTCAGAAGAAAATTTATATTGTTCCCAAAAGTTTGAGAATTCCGTATACATAAAATTAAACACAAAATTGATCAATACTTATATACAAAATTAGCTCATTCAATAAAAAAATAATTTCGTTTAGGGGATTTAGGAATTTAATAACTTTGTTAGTTTGAGTGGAATATTAAGGTTTGAAATTTTTAATTTACATACGTTTTATATAAAATAGGTTTTAACTTTTTTTGTAGTATATACATTACAAATCATTAAAATTGCTACAACAAGAAGGTAATACACAGCAAACGAGAAATATACATGAAATAAAGAAGATACTGTGATTGGCAAATGATTAGTTTTCATTGAATTAATGTGAAACATAGGTCAGTAGCAACACCTAATATGTGCTTGAACGAATAAATTGTGTTACAAGTTTTTCATACATAAATTACATTTGAATGTTGTTGCCTGGTAAAAAGTTGCTACGATGCCTGGTGTAAGAAGAATAACACGTTTCTGACTTACCAGCACATTTATGATTTTGATACAGGTCAAATGGAAGCCTACCGGTATAGCGTTCTGTAATATTACAGTATTGCTGCTCACGTTGTTCGAGATTCAATGTCAGTGTGCAGAATATGGAATTGATTGGTTTCATTATGGTCATACATAATGCCGTACCCGATTTCAGCAGCCCCCTATCATTAACAACGGAAGAAAAATGTATGTTACCCGCATGGGCGTAATGGATATAAGAATCCATTCATAAATCCTGAGTCATGTAATGTGAAATTTCGTCAGACATGTGTCTGAGAGAAAAATTTGATAATGTTTGTAGCAGTAAGAATTATCAACTCTGTGATCATGGAAGCGACTGCCATTGACAATCTCTCATATACAGGGACGCCTTCAATGAAGTGATCGACGACGAACCTGAATGCAGCAAATTCTTGACGTAATCCTTTCAGACCAATTCGGGTTCTGTTTACAGTTTCATGATGATTACATCCATGTTTGGTGGCATGGTAGATAATGCATATTACCGGCTTGCATTTGACGTCTACTTACTGACCCATCAACTGGAGAGGTGGTATGGGATACTATTGAGTACACGTCTCGGTTATTTATTGTTGTAATTTACGGCACTTTCAACAGTAGCCGTTACATTTCTGATGAGTAAAGGCTCGTAGCTCTACCTTTTCTTCGAAACCTGATAAGCACTATTTTCAGCAGGATAATTCACTGTCACATATTGCCTTTATAGTATGGTCTTTCTTTTATACAGATAATGTTGAAAGAGACGTTGACACTCAAAATGTGGTCCATTTTGATTCTTCATCAGTAAGGCGACATCCCCAGTGGGGCCCTGCCCTTCCTCAGAATTCCATTCCATGTAGTCCTCTTATTGGCTAAATTTTTTCAGTTTGTAACATCATTAGCTGCCAAGTCTTTTTTTCCACGCAGTAAATGCATCTAAAGTTTCTCTTCCTCTTTTTCGGGGAAAGCCAAAATCTTATTCGTGGATTTATTGTCATCCAATTTTTTCATAAAGATTATCTATTGAAATCCTAAAATGTTCTCTATAAACTCAGATTCAAGAAATCCATATAATAGAGATCTCATTAGATAAAAATTCATATATAATTATAATAAATAATCATATAAAATTCATATAATTCCCAACAAATTTAAACAAAAAACACGTTCCTATTCGGTGTAATATATTTTTCTTTTATTTATTCATGTACGTCATTTATATCGCTGTTTAAAAGAATAACTGAATAATTGAGTTTGAAGTGTTTCATGTTTGCAATCAGATCTCTAACTTTAATTTTTCCTCAGAAGGAAAAAAAAAATCCCTACATTTTCCTCAAAACCTAAATCATTGATACTGTATCCCGATTGTGTTACGTTTAGCTCTACACACCATCGTAACAGCAGCTAATAACTTAATTCTTTAAATGAAATAATTGTTCGAAGTCAAATTTATTTTACTGTTTAATTAATTTTCTTTTCATTTCTTAAAATTATTCTTACTGTAAATAATATTATTGTCAACCCAAAGAAAGAAAATTGTATTTCTATGAAATTTTTAATTGAAATCACATGAATATAAAATTTTGTAAGGTTTAAACTTATGGTCAAATGTGGATTCCAATGTTCAGTTGGGAAATGATATGTACAGTCGGACACCAAAAAAGGTTAATATTTTCATCAAAATCATCCATATATATATATATATATATATATATATATATATATATATATATATAGATAGATAGATAGATAGAGATTGTGAGTTGTTGATAAATTATGACATTTCCATCGACAATATATGAAACCGCAAAAATGAAATAAATTTTTTTGCAGACATTTTTCTTACTTATTTAAATGAGTATTATGCTTGAAATATAGCTGTTTACTTTTTATTTATAAAACATTTAGTTCATCTGAAATATATGTATATTTTTGCCTAATGTATTATTCATGAATTGAGAGCTGAAATGTTTCAGATATAAAGAATACCAAAAATTTGGGAAATCATCATACCTGTCGTAATGTTTGCCTATCATAAGAAATTAGGAAATAAAATAAGCATCTAGTAAAGTACTTCAAGAGAAGTGATTTACGATAAAAAAAATTTATTTAATATTTACATTTATTTATTTATTTATTTTTTCTAAACATTTTATCTTAAATGTGTAAGGTCTACCTTTTAAATAATAATAAGCACTGCTAAAGTTTTCAAACAGCTATGAAAGATAAGAAATTTGAGATTTTCCAAATGAAGTACGTAATAGAACGCTTAAAATAGCGATAGATATGCAGCTGTGCAATCCAAGGCATCAAAGCCAAATTTGCAAATACATAAACAAACATTTTGGATAGTGTTATTCTACATTTCTGAATTATTACTTCATGTAAATTAGAAAAGTATTAATTCATCACATACTTTTATGGAATAAAACAACATTCTCTTATGTAATAATCATAACATTTATATTCTTACTAATGCAATTAATTATAATGACAATATAATCAGCAATAGAAAAAGGAAATATAATATGTAATTAAATATTAATGGAATTGCTTCCATACTAAAATCAAAGATAGCAGATGAGAATTTAAAAATAGTAAAAAATCTCATAGTAAATAAAAAAATATATTTTAAATGTTTCATTGACATTTATAAATATTTTACTTACTTATAATTTAATATTAATTTACTAAGACTACTTTTTATACTTAGATGACTATAAAATTTAATTTATAAGCAAAAAAGGATTATTGTGAATATATTCCTGAATTTAGTATCCTCGTTTTAATGAAGGAATACCATGTTTAATATCATCAGGAAGCTCTACAGTTATTAAAAAACAATTTTTTTTTAAATTTATACATATATATATATATGGGTGGGTGGGTGTAATTAATTTAATATTTACATAACATTTTTTCAATATTCGTTGTAGTCATGGTTGGTGACAAATATACATTACTGTCACGCGTGTGGCCATTGCATCTAAAAAAACCAATTTGTTATTATTTTAAAGTAAATTCTTGCTATTTGTATTTTTTTTTTCATTAATATAAAAGTAATATATTGTAAAAAAAATACATGGTAATTTGCAATATTAAAGATAACTATTTTCCTTAAAAAAATTACACCTCTGTAGTGTATATTAATATCCAATACTCGAAAGCGATCATAATCCTTTAAAATGTATTATTTAGAATTAAAATAATCATTATTAATTTTTGTGTAATTTTTTTTGTGTATCAGTTGGTACTCACAAATCAGTTAGGCAGCGGTAGCCTAGTGGTTATGACCAAGGTCTCACGTATGTCCGTTTTGTTGAGTCGTGGGTTGGAGCCTTGAAGCCACTAAATACCCGCCATGTAGCTGAAGCTGATGCATGTTAAATCGGTCGGAGCTCAAAGTTCTCAAATTGGCGTGGTGTGGTAGTTAGGAGAGGGGAGTGGCAGCTTAGGTGTTGTCCTCGTCACTTAAGGGGACTTAGTACCTTTCAAAATCAAAAGTAGAACATTTTGACAAACTTTTTTCTATTCATCATAAGTCAACAATTTTTGCTCATTTCAATATGAAACTTTGCTTAAAGGGACTTAGTACCTTTCGAAATCAAAAGTAGAACATTTTGACAAACTTTTTTCTATTCATCATAAGTCTACAATTTTTGCTCATTTCAATATGAAACTTTGTGTAATAAAGTGTATAATTTAAAATATAGGGTCAAGTTTTGCTATTAATTTAATTTATTTTCTTAAACAACATGAAATATGAGTACAAAAATTTAAAAAAATAAATTAGCTTACCTTACGTTACCCACAAGATAGCATTCGAAAGATATACAGTAGAACCATAATTCTTATACCAAATTAAAGTTAAGTAATGACCTTATTCTGTAAACCTCAAATTATAAATTTATCTTACATTAAAAAAATTGAATAATTAAAAATGATATCAAGTTCGTATTTAGTAACATTTTTTTTCATGTATCATGTTATAAAATAAAATCTAATGAACCGATTAACAAAATTGAGATTCACAGAATAAAGATCTACAAGTACAACACTCTTGTAAAATTTTAAAGCTCTGCATGCAAAACATTTTTTTTTTTTTTTAATCCTGTGGGAAAGTGTGAAAATAACAAACTGAGAAAAAGAGGTTTGTTTACATTGCATTACATTGAACAAGCCACTAAAGTCATTTACATTTTTTGTTGCACAGGGCGTAATATTTGTCGGATTTTGGCGCGGTTTGCTTTAAAATGCTCTTAATACTTAACACTGTTTTTTTGAAAACAAATTTGAAAAATCGAATTTTTGAAGGTGCAAAGGTACTAAGTCCCCTTAAACAAGGTTCAAAATTACGAGGTCATCACCATTAGCCCACGTGTGGCTTCTAGTGCTACGTAATTGAAACAAACTGAATTACTTCATTGTGAACATTTTTATAGAATATAATTTGTGTTTTATGTTCTATTTTATCAATATTATTTTTTTCTCTTAATTAAATTATGCAAAATAATATTTATGCTATGCGTCTGCAAAATATATATTTGAATGGTGAATACAAAATTAGTTACTTGCATGAAATTTACGAAACATTATAATGCATTCTTGTCTAATTTAATCAAACAATGATCTCGGATAGAATCCTTTCCTAATATATCTATTCTAATTTATCATCCTTAGAAGTAGCAAAATAATTCCGAGAAGGAGAAACGAAAAAAAATATATATATTCTAATTTTTCTTAGTCAAAGTACATCTTTAAAAGAAACTGAATCTGCATCTTTTAATTAACTCTAAGAGGATTTAATTGCCGTTCTACTCAAAGATGCAAATGACCAAGAATGGAATAAAAGTAATTAATTACATTTGAATTTGTATAATACTAGAAGTGTCTGGCAACCAAATGGTGGATTTCCTTACAGTGCAAAGGAATATATTAAACGAATTGTTTGAATGTTATTTTATGCTTGTTAAATTGATAGAAATGCGATACTTTAACGATTAGTATTTGTTTCCGTCGAAGAATTCTCTAATGCTCTCTCTCTCTCTCTTTCAGGTTAAAGCAATCGCTTAATGTTTACATAAGAGAGGATTTTCGTCTTAACATATTAAGCACATCAATGGCAGTTAAAAATAAATTGCTACACCTTTCAAATCTCTCTTAATACGATCTCTTTCCTTCAGATATTTTTAAGATAAAATAAAATTTAATACGAAGAAAAACTGTAAGTTTGAAACGGTGTTTAAAACTAAATAGTTGTATTTGACATAGAACTTTGAAATAATTTGTGTCAAACAAAATTTTGGCAAAAAAAAATTTACTTGTAAGAAATTTGAAAATACTATTCCTACATAATTATTTTTCCTTCGTTTTTGAGGAATTAAAGCTTAAGATGTAAGCTTTTTAAGGTTATATTACTAGCTTATACCTAAGAGCAAAAACAAATAAATTTCAAATGTTTGTTTAATTCTGCAGTATTAAATAGGCAAAAAATAGAACACCTTAATTAGGTGTGTTAATTAAGGTGTTCTATAGAGCCACTAAATAGGACACCTTAATTAACACTTTATTACGCATGTTATATAAGCTATAGTGCATATGTATGTATAAAAAATATTGAGTAAATTTTTGTTTTTAGTCAAAGAAAATATGGTTTAAATTAGGCAGATAATGATATAGACCTTTTAGCACATAAAGTATATTTTTTTTTCATTTACTGATTCAATAGTTTTGGAAGAAAGTACTATAAATGAATGAGATAAAGTGAAATGAAACCTATATTTCATTTAGTTCACAAATATTTTGTATTAGTAACGTACCAATATTTGGGAAATTTTCTTCTTAACTTTTATATATCATGTATATCATTTGTAAAGTTTGAAAAAATTAAGGCTCATATTCGAATTTCTTTTTTTTTCATTTTTGGTTGAAATAAAAAAAAAAAATAAGGATTATTCTCCCAAGGAGTTTTAATTAGTTCTCTTTTTTGTGCTCTGTACAAATTTTATTGTAATAGATTATAACTTTTCTATATAAGAGTGTCATTACTTGAGTTTAACAAATATTCTATTTCAGTTCTAAGGTAAAAATTAAATTTATCCTTGCTAATTATTCAACCTACTGTAATAACTCTATTTTTTTTTATTCTAGTTCATAATGACTGTTCAAATGCAGTTTAGACCCAACCATTGGTGTGATCGTGAAATTCGCCAAATTAATGACATTTTAGAGTAACCGTGCATAAGTCGAATAGTTTACTGCAACGCTTGTAACGGTAATACGACGAATTATTGTTAAGATTTCCAATATCTGCAAGTGGTGAGGCTAAACTGTGTCTAAAAGCAGCGCATAGATTCTTTTAGAAACTACACATTTCTACCTCACTGGATTTAATTATATTTATTTTGCGCTTTCATTTACTAAATCATTTTTTCCTAGAGGGCTAATTAATTCTTCACGTAAAATTATAGTTAAGTTGATTCTCAATGAAAGTTCTAAAGTTGGTTTTAATTAAAAGAACTTTTTTTATTCCATTTGGATTGATCCAATTTTAAATTTAGGACGGAATTTTTAAGAAATTAACAAAGGACGGAAATAACGGTTAGAATAATAATATTTTTGACTTTTTTTGTAAGAGACAAACTATCCGAGTTAATAATAAAACTTGTAAGCTGAATGAGATTGAAAGTCCTTTCGCAGACGATCACTTCAAACTAAATGTCGAATCTTATAATATGTTTCTTCTTAGAGCAAGAAAGTATCTAATTTGCTAGATCGAAAATTCCAATCTCTATTTTACTCTTTTTCGATCTACTCTAAGGTATCTGCAGTATCCTAGTGCCCTCAATCGTGGACTCACAGCTGGTACTGGTTTCGACGAGTCAAAATTTCCAGCACTGATGTAAGTAAAGGCCTGCTATGTAGTGGAGATGATGCGCTTGTTAAAACTGATCGAGATCTTGAATCCCCCATCTGGTGAATTAAATGCCAGCTCAGATGTCGTCTTAATTACTTAGCCGAGGTTGAAAATTACGAGGTCCATCGCTAATAGCTCTCCGGTTACTTCACAATTCGAAGTTAATATAAACATTCAAAATCCCACAATCTACTAATATAACTATATATATATATATATATATATATATATATTACATTTTGCATAAATCCTATTCATTCATAAAATCTAGAAATGTAATAAGGTCATTGATAATTCCCAAACGGTTAAACTAATTACAAGTTCATAAAAGCAAAATATTTTCAATTATAATACTTGTCTTTTTATTCTTAATGACATTCTCTCACTTCATTCATTTAAAGTTCTTACAAAATTGTTAAACACGTTTAGAAAAAGTTGTAATTTTTATGAGTAAATACGTTTCAATGTTAACAATAGTGTTTTGGTACTGTTTTAAAGTAGTTAGTTATACTCTAAGAAAATGAAATGGAATCATAATGACACGTTTGTTTAATTGAATAAATGCCGAAAATTCTGTTTTACTATAATTTTATTAAGTCGCGTTTCAGTATGTAAAGATAATTTTTTTAAATACCAAGCTTATATGTTCAGATCATACCATTGTTCATGATAAATTAGTCTTAAGGCAAAAATCTAGTTACCCGCAAACATGCTCTTTTCCAAACAAATGCAAAATTGTTGGACATTTTGAATAAGCACCTAGCCCATCTTACTAACATTGCCATTACATTTACTCATTATAAAATAGTTGACTTTTCATAATCTGTATTCTTTTGAAACAGATAAATTTAATTAAATATAATCTTTTTCTTACAGAACAGCATAAAAATCGATTGGAAACAGAAAAAAAATGATTATATTTTAACGTAAATATTAGTTAATTATAATTGCTAATATTTCTCTTTATATATTTTTTTAAATATAAATTAAATTAAAACTTTTATACGAAATATCCAGCAAATTGAAAAAAAAAATACAGGAATATTAGCAATTCAGAATAATAATCTAAAAAATTATTTGTCTTAAAATAAATAAATCAGTACCATTTTTCTGTTTTGTTATTGGCCTTATATATGCATTGCATATTTAAATCAGAATATTTTACATGCATCCAAAAACAAAAAAAAGTAATTTATTTAAATTTATTTTTTAGTTATTATGCAAAGAATTAATTTGAGTACACTGTTAAAATAGATATTTTAAGAAGGAGGATTTTAAAAGAAATTACCAAGTAAAAAGTAGTATTAATTCATAATAAAGATAAAAAAAATCAATGTTATGTGATTATTCTTAAATAAATTGAAAAATTTATTTTGAAATAATTTGATGGTTGCTTCATAATGAGCTCGCAGATAATGCTTATATATTATTCAACTTCTTATATTTAATTTAATATTGAAAAGTTTTAAATTCATGAGTAACTCATCTAATCGGAATGACTCAATCTTAAAATATATTTTATTTAAATTGCTTTTTATATTCAATAAATTATTTTTACTATTATTTTCTTATTTAAGTCATAATTTTCATCAATTTTTAATAAATTATACGACGAAAAGTGAGAAAATGTATGAAATTTAGGAAGATAACAATTTTCTGTCAATGTATTTTAACCAAAGACACACACTCTGATATATATATATATATTATATATATATATATATATATATATATATATATGAGTGTGTATTTATTTCTACAAACACACTCACACATACAAAGGCACACTTTTCAAAAACTCTTTTAAGCAACATTTTATACTATCAAAAGAGATTATGTTTTACGAGGGTTGCTTGATAAATTCTTAGAAAATACAAGACATGGAGCTCGTAAAATCAAATTGGTTTGTTTTTAGTACGCATTAGGACTTACTATACAGTTACCTAAGTCTCGGCTATTCATATTCATTTTGCATATTTAGTGTGGACTAATAAGGCAGGCATTCCACGGAATGCCATGTTTAATAAGCAAAACTTCTTTTAATGAGCGCTGAAAATTCCTAAGTATTTTACTGACGTTCATCATCAAATGCGATTTGCTACTAACGTTTCGTGTGCAATTAACGATAACAAACTGATATGTCTAATATTTTACGATAACACGTTAACGGGTGCAGGAAATTTGCAGTTGCTACAGAATGTATTGTATGATTTTGTGGAAATGTTCCGTTCTATAATTTCATAAATTTTCCAAAATTTTCCAAAATCCATGATGTTAGATGCATGTGATGTATGCGGTTGATATCAGATGCGCGTGATTTCAGTAGTACTTGTAATTTCGTACAGACTAGATATGTTTTTAAATAAAATATTGAATAAGGGACGATCTGCATGAGCGTTTTAATTCCACGTTAATATGTGTTCTGGACAATAAAAAAGTGAACAGTGATTGATTTTCTGACGAAGGAAATACATGACAACTTGTTAGTAATAGTAAATAATAGTGAAAACAAAAGTAGCGGGGAGGGAAACTAGAAGATTATCTTCTAATTCTTAATAATGAAATGTTTAAGGCTATTTGAAAATATTTATTTGTTCTAACTAAGAAATAGTTACTGTACAAAAATAATACGAGTATTTCATTTGATAATAATCGTATTTCATTTGACACTATCTAAATCTGTTATCATTTACATTAGAGAAATATGGTTCTGAAATGCAGTTACGGTTAATCCTAGTGAAGTGGTTAATTGTACAAAATCACAATCAATATATATGTATATTACTCATATTTTCACTTATTTATTACGTGTTTTTAATAATAATTTGTTTTGTTCTCAACTCATTTCAAATCTGCTGTTTTCGAAGATTTAATTTCAATATTTATTGAAGTAGCTCTTTCGAAGCTATTATTATACCTCATGTTTTCTTATACGCATACTTGTTTTGATTAACTAGGTAAACCAATATCAAATAAATTAATATATTCACATAATAAAATGAATAAACTTTTAAGGAAAAAGAAGAAATTGTTGAATTAAACATTTCTAAATCTAGAATTGCAAACTATTTGAAGGCTCGCTTCTAATCACATTTCTGTTTGAGAGTCGTAAATCTAGTTCCATTTGTTGCAAAGAGTTCCACCCACTTTGATTTGTTTCAATCAGATGACTGCACCATGTCGAATCAGTTATTCAATTCAAATCTGCCTTTCATAAATTTACCAAAACATTCGTCTTTGGAACTGCAGTGAATTCAACTTCCTGCAATCATCAACAGCTTTCCGGGTTTCTGTCTGTAATTTTGCTGCACTTTGGAAAAGGTAATTAATTTCGGTAAATTATCGTTTGGGCATGGTTGTAAAGCAGAAAATCTCATTTAACTGATACAGCACACGTCGACGCAAGCCATTGGTTTGGCCCAATTCATATAAAATTCTACATGTACACAAATATTTACTCCTAAGCTTCTGAATAACATTTCTGCAATTCTTAGTCTAACACAGATTATTAAAAAACAAAACTAATATGAAGTCACCTACGAAATAAGGTTGAAAAATATAGTGAAATATGGCTTGATTAATTGTGTAACTATTTTATGGATAACAAATCACGATTATAAATTTTTATTTATCATTTCAAGAAAAAAAAAATGTTTTCATTTTTGAACGTATTTCATTTAAAAATATATTAATCATTCATTATAATTCATGATATTTTTATAAAAATATAAACACATATATTTTTGGATATAAAAGATTAAAAAAATTAAGAACTAAATTGTACAGTCTTATTCTACTTCGATAGAAACACCTTAATCAAAGCTTACAACTATTTAGGAACAAGAAATGAGAAATACTGTTTCTAAATGATAAGTGATAATTCTTATAGCTTTTTTCTAAAACAGAGACAGGTCATTCGGTTTGAAAATATTAAAAAACTAAAATTCATATCTATTAGTTGTTTGATAATTCGAAAATTAGATTCAATACGTTTGAATTTTCCACAAGCACATGAAAAATAAGAAAACGTCTCAGTTATGAATTAATTTCTTATAATTCATTTTGAATGCTTATGTATGTATCTTCAATGTTTTGTTATGTTTAATTTTGTTTTGACAATCATTGATGGTAATATTTGTCAGTTTTTTTTTATATTAGCATTTATCTTGGAGTGGGATATTTGATTAAATATATTACAAAACAGTTTACTCAGACATTCGTGTGTTTTATATCATTTAGGGAAATATATTACCCTAAATGTTACTAAATTATCTATATTTTCCTATAACTTTAATTCATTTCTTATGAATATAAATTGCATAATTTATATTTTAAAGTGAGGAAATAAGTTTAATTTCATTCCAAGATGTGTATATTTTTCTCATGTGTCTGACAACGACAATACACAAATTTCTGCTGAAAATAAAGCAATGTGTCCATTGGAATAATATTATCATCACTCCCATATGGAAATAAATAAAAATGGATTTACAGAAGCGAAGATTAATATCTTTGTCATAAGCGTATATTAATATATGAAATTTTTAGCCTTATAAAGGGATTATTAAAGTTTATTTTGAACACCAAAAGTTTCATTTTCGTGAAATATTTGTGATTTCGTCAAATATATAATTTAACATTATTCATCAAAAATAGTTTTTCTAGAACATGTTCCACATTGATCTATGTGGTAAAATTTATGTATTAACATATATATTAAAATATGAAAAGCATCATGAAATCTATTTGTCTTTCATAAAAGTCTTTAAACATTTAAGTGGTGAAAGGAGGGATAAATATATCATACATCAAAACCATTGAGTTTGAGAGAGTGACTAACGAATTCAGATGATTAGAAAGAATAAGTGCGTATTATTTTAGATGGGTCTATGAGTTATTTTTAACAATTTCAGAGCCCAATTAAACAATATAAAATTTCCTTGTTTATAGTTAAATTTTTTTCTTATTTATAGTTAAAGTTAAATTTTGTTTCTGAATAGAGACTCCAGAGAAAGCTTATATCATATTAACAATTTTTATATAATATATTATAAATTTACTTCATACATAAAATATAATTTTTAAGAAACT